>CM073465.1:81685588-82285588 GCA_037074535.1 Gleditsia sinensis
TTGGACACTCAAAACAAGCAAGTGAACAAGATTTACACACTGCAAAGGTACAAAACAGGTTATAAGTAATTAATGGAATCAAGAATGTAATCTAAAAGAAAACGACAAGAAAACATAAAGGAAAAAGATTTGGACAAATTAGAAAATGACTTACAACAAAAGTGTCGGCACGGGAGTAGAATTGCTGCAGTTGGTGATTCAAAACACACTTTACAAACATGGGAATTGGCATCTCCATTCCCATGGTATTTTAGTTCTTTTTCTTTCATCTCTTGCACGCGTGCCTGAAATCATAAGGTACAGATAAAAATTGTATCCCTTAAGCCATTTTTTTAAATTGTGTAATAAAATTGTGCAGTAAATATCAATGTAAAAGATATGCTTTGTCAGACCAAATGACCCAACACATTTTTTTTTCGTGGCCTTAAAATGACCTGATGTATTTCAACATAAAGATTATATTGGAATTTGGAAATTAAACTTGGCACTGTTATACTCAGGTGGCCTAAGGAAAACCAAAAAGGGGTTCAAATTTTATTATGACAAGTAAACGTACAAGAAACTGTCTTATTACCTTAAGACGAACAACCAAAGGTTCTTCTGTAGGAACTTCATCTGGTTTTGGTACATCCAAAACCTGCTCTTTGGGGACAATGTTAATTTCGATACCATTAGTTTTTGGATCATTCATTTGTTCTGTCATATCATTATTTTGATCAATGTTAGATTTTGGGACAGCGACCCCTTCTTTCTTCAACTTTGCAACAAGGACCCACATATTTGCTAAATCATTCTCCAAAGCTTCTTCTCTTTTCTTTGCCTCTTCAGCTTTTTTCCTGTACTCATCTTCCACAAATTCCTTCTCAGCTAATGCAGCCTCAAGAGCAGCCTCTCGTTGTTTTCTAGCCTGCAGTTCCATCTTCAAGTCATCTGCATCAAGACTCCAGGACTCAAATTCATCTAGAACAACTCCTGAAATTTCATTAGCACGGCTCGAAATCCTCCCCTTCCTCCCAGATCTTGCATCATTGTACTTGCGGTTAACACCATTAACAGTTTGCATAACAGCACTCCTAGAGTTGGCCAGGTCTTGAGCAGCCGTCAGTTCTTTTTCCAATTTTGCATTCTGCAATGAAAGGTTTGTTACTTCACCAGCCAAATTCTTAAGTTCCACAGCAGCTGCAGAGGCCAGTTCTTTGGCATAAGAAGCTTCTTCAGAGAGTTTCTGATTCTGCACTCGCAACCCACTGTTCTCTTCCAAAAGCTGAACTTGCTCTAGTTTTAGTTTTTCATTTTCAATCTCCTGTAATTGGGGGAAAATACAAGCGTCAGTTGGTTAGGCAGTTAAATTTAATGCAAAACTGAAAATTGGAAGACAAAAATAACTATAATGTTTTATACTTATTACTTAAATACCTGCTTCATACAGAATTCTAAAAGCACGTACAGATTATTTTAAATAGTAATCCTAACAAGTGTTTCATTTAAAATAACCAGTAGTGAGGGGGAAGGAAGTTTATTAACAAGCACAGATCATATCAAGAAAAGAAATCAATACAGTCAAGCAAAAGTTAAAATAAAAAACAGCACATATTTTATTTAGCTATCCTAAGAACACATATTTGGTGAAGCTTCTTTTAGTCAAAGTTTTAAAACACACACACACACACCCAGAGAACCCGAAAATTTTGGCTTCCGGAAAAAGCTAAGAAAATAATAATAAGCTTTTTCTAAGAAATGCCAATCCAATCTGGCATATAATCCATTGAGCTATGCAACTATAAAAGCAATATATTCTGAGTTACCTGGGACTGTATTTTCTTTTTCAATTCATCAACGTGTTCACCAGATACAAACTGTTCAGAAGACACCGACAAGCCACCACTGGTAACTGCAGCCAGTTGCTGCTCTAGCAGCTTTACTTTTTCTAGCAATTCTTTGTTCTCAGAAGACTACCAACAAAATTAAAACAAAGAGAGAGGATGTCAATTATCAACATAAACAATTTCTTAATTATAAGAGATGTTTGCATCATCATCGACTTAAAGGACATAAAGTGTCAAATACACTTGCTTAATTAAAAGAAAAAGGAAAAAAAATAAAAAACTAATAGCAGACTCGTACCTTATTATTAAGCTGTTCCTGGAGGACACGGTTGTCTGCAGATTTTATCTATAAAAATTGTAAAGAAAAGTCAATACAATTAAAATTGAATGGTGAATATAGCACAATAAAAAAATTCGTATTCATTTTCTACTAAAGAGCATACTGGACATGGAAAATGCTACTCCAAATATTAGTGGAGAAAAAATAAGCCTGCTTTGGAAATATACGATGACTCTAAAAACACTCTAATATAGCTAAAATAGAACCTACCTCCAGCTCAAAGGCCTTTTCATTACACTGAGTCATTAATCTTGTGACAGTCTGTTACAATATACCCATGCACACCAAAAAGAAAAGAATAAATGAGCTTTATCTAAGCATTTGCAAAAATATGTAACCTTCAAAACAATCCAAATATAAGAGAACTAAAATATTAACATTGTTACCTGCTGCATTTCAACCAGTGATGCATTAGACATTGTAGCTTCACCACTATCAGTTATTCTTTGTTCTAAACCCCTCATTTGCTTCCTTTTTTCCTGGATCTCACGTTCCAAGTTCTCAATCTGTAATTAAGAAGGCATGCAAATTTCCTTTATAAAGGACTTTTAAGATAAGAACACAAACCAGCCACTCCTATCATTTCTATCAAAGTTGAAGATTGCATTTCTTGTTAAAATATTAACCACTTAATAACTACCCTGGAGAAATTAGCAAAAGTGCAAATCCAGAGGAAAGGACTCAAGTCTTGGCTGTCCAATGACTTGGCATGCCTGAGCCCCACAAACATGAGTATAAACCTCTTTGGCGTTAGTAATCACAACAAACAGAAATATGTAGACGTCAAAGTTTACATATATAGAAAAACTAAGGGAGAAAGTTACCAACTTACTGATAGTTTCGTATTTTTTATGGCCAGACTTAGGATCATAAACAATTCATAAGCAGTTAACCAGGTAAAGGAAACAACTCAGAAGCACTTCTCTACATCTACAAAAATGGGTTAGAGTGGAGCATAATTTAAAGACAAGGCAGAATACCTGAGTTTTGAAGGTTTCAGGATCATTTACAGACTGCTCCATCAAGCGCCTTAGAGTGCTGGTACTGAAAGCAATATCTCCAGCAAGCATCTTGACTTGCTCAACGAGAAGATCCATCTGATCAGACATTGTCATCCCTCCCTACAATTCCATAAGCAGTCAACATAAGAATTTTAATAGATCATCATCATACAGAGTAACCAACCACTTAAAGTATAAAACTGAAATAAAATACAACTATGCCTACATAGTACTAAGTGTATTGTGTATTTAAGAAATCAGAGCAACCTCATTACGATGGAACTGGAGTTCAGTACTGACAAACTAAGGTGATAAAGGCTACAGGAGGGAAGGTGCACTACTATTTCTATGAAGAAATTTTAACAACAATGAAAGATAGAGTAACAACGTGGCAAGGGCCACAAGGGATCCCATGTTTACTCCTAAAATCAACCAACTTTGCTATCCCACATTTAGCTTTTCCATTAGAACTGTTGCACATTAACCTCGAATAATAAATCTTGTCTTATTCTTTTGGCCCTTTTATCACCTCCACTTAGGTCATTTAGCATTTTCCTCTCACTCTCCAGATTTGCCAACTTTAACGCATTCACCCTTCATCAAAGCACTTGCATATCCAGTCTCCACATTATACATGCCCAAACCATCTTAGGCAATTCATGTTGTCCTATCTCCAATTAAAAAAAACTACCACCCTCAAGCTAACCATCATTTTAAAACATTGGTCTGAGATAATAAAATGCTTCCTATTAAATATCTCCTCCTCCTTTATCTTAGCTGAACATTTAATTCCCCCCTCTCCCCCAAAGACTTTTGCTAAGTTATATTATATAAGTGGTTTCAAGCCTAGACAGCCTCAGATACTAGAACTTGGAGACCATATGCTCTACAGTTCTAGTCCCATTCATTAGGGCATTCACGTCAGCAAAAGGCTGGATCAAGGAATTTGATCCTCATAGATCTTGCAAGCTATCAGGTTACCAAAATGTAAAACTACACACAGCAATAATACTGATATAGGTGCACCGGTCAACTCACCACACCACCTTTCTAGGACATTCAAGGTCAATATGCAGTCAGAGGTTTTTTTGGGGGTACAATAATAGCAGAGAGATTCAAACCTATGACCTCCCGTCCACTCCCTGTCGCTTTACTCGAAGGATTGAGACTCATGACATGCAAATTAGATTATAAAACAACAGCTATGAAATAAAACGTGAATTTACCACAGGCAGCTTTGTTCCGCTGATCAGTTCACCAGCTTGTGTTGATTCAGAAACAATACTGCTTGTTGGGGAGAATTCTTCATTCCATCTACTTGATGATCTTCTATGTCTAACATCATGAGTAAGATCTGATGACATTGCAGAAGCATCTTTTTGACTCTCACTTTCAATCGACATAGATCCATCACGTTGGACATCATATCTCTAAAAAAGAAGGATAAACAAGTTTTACATAATGTTTTAACATAATCTAGAAAAGGTTAGCGACACAAAGAAAGGTTCTACAGTGTCTGATTCTGATAATGATGGACATCTGAAAACAGATAGTTAAGGCTACAAGAATGACAAGGCCAAGTTCTGACTCAATGACATAAGAAACAAAATCACTACCTAGCTGACATTAAAAGGAGCCCAGAAGTCAACAGTATAAGAACTTTGTCTGTCAGCTATGGAAATCAAGAATATGAAAAGAAGCCTAACCTGCTAACATTTTTATTGCAAATCATAATGAGAATTTCAAAGTACTCGCATTTTATGAATTAAAATTCTGAAAAACAGTATAACGGAATCCACACTATGAAGGAAGTGCTCACATCATCCTCGCCAATAGAGAGATTTCGTTGGTGGCTGGGAATATCAGTTAGATATCCAGGAATTGTATTCTTTGAAGAAACAAGAATGAGCTTGGTTAGTCTTTGGATCCTACTCATAAGAGCAGCCTTGGCATCCTCCTCTTCTTCCAATCTTGATTGCATTTTAACTTGACCTTCTTCCAACTACTCATAACAGGACAGTATGAGATGCAGATCTAGTTATACAGTCACAAAAAGCATGTGCAACAATCAGAGTTCGAAAGACAATTGATGAAAGCTAAAAAACCTTCTGCTTTAAGGTCAGAATCTCCTCATGGTTGACACCAGCTAGTACCCCCTTCCTTAGCTGATCAAGTTCTTGCTTTAGGACTGAAATTTCCTTCTGGTATTTCTTAATCAGAGATTTTTCATCAATAATCTGTTCCAAAAATAATTCCAAAGAGAATCAGGAAACAAGTGCACACCATTGGATTTGCAATTCTAGAGCTAATTAATAATTTTAAGCAAACCTTGTTACGCGAGGCATATATTTCTACTCGCTTAGCCCTGCTAGCAAACTTCAAGGTATTATGAGTTTCCTCCATATTACTGGATGCCGGAGTGACTGTGCAAATAAGCTGAAGTTTTCATGTTAGATTGTATGCTAATATGGTACTCAAGTAAGCACTATATTACTCAACGTTCAATTATATCCATGCATGGGGAGAAAGCAAAAGCAAAAACACTAGAAAAGTCACTACCATATTTAAGTAGTATCTTCAGTACTGCAATAGCTTAGCAATTGTACAGAAAATGAGGAATAGCAAATTATGACCATTTAATTTTAATAATTAAAATTGCACTGAAAGAGAATCTCAAACTCACCGAAACATGGCCATGTCCACTTAGTGAAGACTGCAGAAGGCGGGTAAGCTTTGAATCTCGATATGGAACATGTGATGCCTTCCCCTCACTCAACTTTCCTATCACCTTCACATCAGAACCATAAAATAAAGTTTGTCCCCTCCAACAAAAAGGGAAGTTTTTGCACCACAAAGCATGAGTGTTCTTCAATAGTTGTTTCAGTGAGACATTATGGTTTCATCGACAATTAACAGACTTAACACCATCAACATAATTATTTCTGGCTGCCAGCTTCCCCAAAAAAAATAAAGTCACAAAAAGCATCAACTTCATGCAGTAATAAAGGGTTTTCATTTTGCTCGAAATCTTTTGCAAAAAAAAAAAAGGCAAATTATCCAATATTATTTTCTTGGGTCCAAATGAAATGTTATAACAAAACTACTACATCACCAAAAATGTAGAAAATGAAAACTTACGGTTCCAAGTGTCAGAAGACTTTTGTTGATGTAAGAACCTTCTTTTCTTCTTAGTCCAGTTGTTTCAGTTTTGGAGCTCTCAGATCCAGCCAAATCAATCAAGTTCTAACGGAAGAAAACAAGCAAAAAAATGAGAAGGGTCATCTAAATACTATAAATATGACAAGTTCAGAAAAATCACAAATAATTTTGACCATACAAGCTGAGAGAAGATCACTCCATCGTAATCATCACCATGGGCACTGCTTTCAATCATCTACAAATTTTATAACAATCAAGTTTAGATGTAGAGAAAGTGTTGCTCCAATGAGTCTAGAACTGAAACAAATTAAATTATCTAAGCAAGCATTAGGCATTTTAGTCATGTAGTCATGAATCAACCTAACCAAGAAATAGCAATTACACTAGTACAGCAGTTAGCACAGCACATGCTCACATTCAACTTAGTCATTTAAAAACTTAAGGCCTCTAGGGCTGTGATTTGAATATTATTTCATAAAGACAGTGAAACAAGTGCAAAAGGGGATTGTTGACACCAGTTTTTTATGCTACTACATCAAGAATGGTTACCAGTGTAAAAATTGTGTGGCTTCGGCTGCTAAAGAGATTAAAATTGTTGGATCCAACATGACGATGCTCTGCCATCAATCAACAAGCTTGATAAATTGTTTATCCACCAGCAATAAGTTATGATTACTATATCAAAAAGGGGGAAATATAAGAATATCATATCAATATGAACACCTTCTCCAGCAGCAATAAAGGAAAGAGCATGTCCAGGAGACAAAACAACCTCTTCCTTTATACCCTCAACATAAGTGCCCTGAAGTACAAGTCAACATAAATAATCAAGTGTATGTCAAATTGATCAGAAAAATAATTAGGAAAATTGCCTTAAGAATTAACAGTTAGAAATCAACAATAATTGCCTAGATTTTCTTCAAATAATTGCTAGTTTTTTTTTAATTTTGGGATTCTATGACAATGAAAACCTTCACATTGGCCCTACATTGTAAGGGTAAAATGAAGAAAGTGTAAGAAAGAATCAGAATCAAGCACCAGAATTGAAAAGTAACTAATTTATCATCTGAACGAAAATCTTTTTTAGTGGATGTTCACACCTGGATTTTGTATTCCACAGACAAATGAAAATATATGTGTATGTATGTATTGAAGGGGAATAGAGAACAGAGTAAGAAGGAGACTCATGGAAAGATATAGAAATAGTGAACCAAGAATAACAAAATAGATTACAAGTAAGATAAAAATAAAGTAAGGAACCTGTGCATCTTCTCTAACACGCAAATTTTGGCCAGTTGGATCAAGCAAATCATTTATCACCTAATACCAAGCAGAAACAGCAGCGTAAGTCAAAAAAATTTTGTTAAATCAGAAAATAGTTAAATAAATAAAATAGAGTATCACATGCAACAGTGTGATAATAAGTGCTGCAAAGTTATAAAGGCTCAAAATAAATTTCAAGTATATATACTTCTACATAGTAAGACAGAAAGACTCACAGTAACAGTATGGATCTTAGCATGAAACCACATTCAGCATAAGATGATTGAATAGGTTTCAGTATTTTTACCTCATTGTATATTTCTAAGTATGACACTCGGAGTAGAAATTCTCTTCCAGGAGTCTGCATAAAAATATCAATTAGTTATTGCAAGAAAATTACTGGAGTATGAATTTAATCAATAAGAGATGGGATGACTTCCATAATCATTCCAAGTTGAAGAAGTGACTACCAAACAAATCAAATATAAGTACATACTAATATCTATCAGCAATCAGGACATATAGCTCCGGTACCCTTGTAACCAACTGAATTAAGCATAGAAAGTAAATAAGGAAAGAAAAACAGTATTATGCAAGAAAAGCGGAAGGGGGCAAACACAGCAAAGTTCAAGAGAATAAAATTCAATAAACGGTACAAAGACATTGTTATATTGGTGCTTCAAAGCATATTATAAAGAACAATGGCAGAATCCTGCCTGCACTGACATTTTAAGATAGGCAACACATAACGATGACACAATTAATATCTTTTAAGTTTGAAAGAACACTTACATCTTGAATAATGCCAAAAACATCTTTTATAGCCAGTGGTATGATACCGGGAGAATTTTGGTCACCCTGCAGAAGTGCACATATTATTACAAATAGAAAATAAAAACACAACTGAAGATGTCAAATCTATATAGAAAGATATATTGTTAAGATCAAGCTATTCATAGGTAGAAATTGTAATGACACAGAAGCAAGAAATATTAAAGTGTAAAAAGTCACAACAATTATAAGGTCACCAAAAGTTTGCAAGCCAAAGCATGCTATTACTGCTACATCTCCTAATAGAGTACTTGTTAATCATACTTTAATGTGGACCTGCTGATAGGATCATCTTGTAAGGTTTCAATATAAAATTACTAAAACATAAGCCTAGGAGTCTAGGACTTCCCTTCACAAGCCTCGCACATGTCATATATACACATAGTAGCATCATTGACCCAAGGGGATTTCTTATCGTTGATAACTATGCAAATTGACGCCAAAGGGCATGGTAAATAACAATAAATTTTTAGAGACCAAGACAATTCATAGCATCATACTTTATATAATTGGCCAAAGGAAAAAAATAAAAATTAATACTCCTGGTGCAAGGTTGTAAATGGGTAAAGCAAGAATAAGTTACCAAAACTACATGCACACTGCACTATAAATTAAACATACTGAACAAAGAAGGCTAAAAGGATGACTGCTAATGTTCCAACTAAGGCTCTAATCTCAAACAATTCAGCTCGTGCATGTCATTATTATCCTGAAACTAATATGTAATAGAATACAAAACTCCATTTTCAATATTAAATGCATATCGTCAGTTACTTTTTCTAGCTTTTACTAGCACTACATAAGTCATCACTCAAGTCCCTTCCAATTTTTTAGTTTCCCCAATATTACTGCACAGAATTAATTTAGTGATAGTTCTGTTATACATAAAACTAGATAAATGACTATCCTCTGTCACGAGAAACAACTATAATCAGCCCCCAGTAGGTCATAAGACATAAACTTCATTCAAAATCTAATTTTTCTGGGGGAAAAAACTACCCTCAGCCACAAAAACATTCAACAAGAGTGGGAAAGTTTCCTATTAGTTACATTATTCTTAAGAATAGTAAAAAAAAAAAAAGTTTATGCTCACAAGAAGTAGCCTCATGTAGTAAGAAAATAAATAACTTACAGACAAACCTCAATTGACAAAAAGCATACAGTCTTCAATAAGTTAATAGCCAATAGCTAAAGTCAGTGTAATTTAAATGACAAACTTTAGATTGCATCCAATAAAAATGGAATACACTACACTTTGAATTTCAGCATAAAACCCCAAATAAAAAAGATAGAAAGAAATGCATTAAGTGAAAAAAAAAATGACACTTACATGCATAGTATGTGTCTTACCACTGCTTGTCACACCATAGGCAAACACAGTTCCTGCAGTGTTTAGGATAAGTTAAAATTCAAATTCAACTAGCTCCATCAGCCACTCTGAGGATAATTAATACACATTAACCAGTCCAGTGCAATCTAGTTTTTCAACTACAAAGTATCACATCTGACATCTGACTTTGCCCAGACATCACATTGTGATTTAGTGTGGAGTCCAGAGACAAACATCCCATACCGTTGACACCTTCCATAGCAGCCTTAACTACAGGTTTGGCCGCTACTTCATACACCTCTTCTGAAGTCGTATGCGGTCCAAAAACTCTATCTGTCACAATTAAACATTTCAAAATTCCAAAATCAATATCCATATTTCTACAACTAATGCAAATTGATGGTCAATTTGCCAGTAGATATCTAACCGCCCTCTATGAATGCACCATAAAATCACTGCATAGAGAAATAGTTAAGACAGAAAATAAGTAATATGAAGACAATACCAAATGCATAAGCACTAGCTGGACTATACTCATTCCTCACTATCTTATCACCATCCGCATACCACGCGATCTCGTCCCCTCGCTGATACTCCCTCTCACTGCATTGAGATGCAACAAAATGGAACTACTCAGTCACATGTATCTAAAATAACACAATTCTATAATCAAACGATTCAATCTCCCACAATCCCACGGCCAATGGATCTGATACCATAACACCAGATCTAAGCATTACCTCAATGGTCTAAACCGAATAGTCACTGAAATGCTATCGCCGGACCTCTGTGTATCCAGAGGCTCGGCAATCAGCTCTTCCGTCCCGAACTCTACGGGGGAACGATTACCATAACCGCGTGGACCACAATACATTGACTCACTACGACCACGACTTGGAGTCATGGATCGGCCATTGAGTCCAGCACCAGAGTTAAAAAACGACGACGCAGAAGAAGAGCAGGAGCGAGGCATTAGTCTTCCATTCATGAACGAAGAAGATGAGGAAGTGGAGGAGTATGGAGTCGAGGTTTTCCGGTACGAAAACGGCGAGCTGCTCCTTGCTCGTGAGGACGAGGCCATTGAGTTCACTCGCCGAGTTGGTGACTCAGCTGAAACCAACAAAATAAGCTAAACGAGGAAGATGAGCGAGAAAGAAGAAGAGGAAGAGAATGTGTCAGAGTCCTCACATGGCCATAAAAACAAAAGCGAAGAACATTTGGCACTCGCTCCTTTTTCTTCCTTCCTTCCTTCCTTCCTTCCTTCCTTCCTTTGACTCTTTTTAAGATACTATTCTCTGAGGCAACACGAGAGACTGAAAGAGGGTAAGATTGTTTCGTCTTCTTTAAGACAAAGACAGTTGCAGAGTGAGGAAGAAGATCAAATATTCAATAACTGGTGAGAGAGAAGACGAGAGAATGGAGGAGGTGGTCTCCGTTTAAATTTATTTTTTATTTTGTAAATTTTTAATTATTTTATTGTGGGAACTTTGAAAATATTAAAATTGTGTTTAATGTTACAAGACGATGACGTGGCGGGTGAGGGGTTTAATTTGAACTGGTAGGCTCACCCGCTTAGCGTTCAATAATAATAGAGAGAAAAGGCTTTGAAAAAAACACCTTTGAGCGGGAATAACAGCGGCCGCCGATTCGGACAAATTAAAAAATTTGCATTAGAAAACAAAATCAATTTTGGAAATTTTTTTTTGGATTCTCACCACGCCGAGTAAAGAAAACGGATGCTACTCGCTCGTAGGGACTGACAGCCGTTGTGTGTGGGTATTCTGGTAATTTAACTGCGACCTTAATATACTGAGATGACGCTGTACGTGTGAAAAGACCAACTAAGATAACTGCAGCAGTTGGATTGATAATCAGAATGGGACCCATTATCTTACAAACGGTTATAATGAAGGCACGTCTTCTGTTTCCAAATTCGGCATATTTTTGTATAATATTTTTTTAAATGATAATGAAATAACAAATATTTTGCACAGACGGAGGAGAGATGAAGGGCGTCATGCAAACTTGTAGAGAACGTGACACAGTCGTAAGGTGGTTGAGCGCTCAATAAGTGAATTTTGTATTTGAAAATTATTTTTAGGTTGAATGAAATTATTTTACAAGAAAAGTGGAATATTCTCGTTATAGGGCAAAAAGCCAAAAATGAAGGTGGTGACTCATGATATAACAATTCTTTTTCCACCATTATGAGTTATATATATATATATATAAAAGGAATAGAATTGTTTGTTTTTGAATGAATTAAAAACATGATTTATTTGTTTTTAATGTGATTACTTTTAAATATCATGTTTTTCCCAAATTCTACTTACTACAAAAGAAAATTTCTATCCCATGAAACAATAATCACGAGATTTTTTTCTTTTGGCGTAAGATAAATTATGTGAGTAGCATTCCTTTTTTCCCCGCACGTATCTCCATTATCCTCTCTCGGTTTTGTATTTTTACCAAAACGTTTTTCTGTAGCAATTAATTTTGGAAACAAAATAAATATATAATTCCTATTATACTCATAATCGTCTCAGAGTTTTCTTTTCTCTTTATGTGCGCAAGAGATGCGTGTTAATTACCTTTGAGAATAGACCATGAGTAATCGTTTACTCAAGCGCCTAAATACACTTTTTAAATCTAAACAATAAGACAAACAAAAATAAAGGCACTTATTGTGTCTTGTAATTATTTGTGTATATATGTTAATTTTTTTTAAGAATATATATTAAAAATAAAAATAACATAAAATATTAATTAATATCAAAATCTCATACATAAAATAAAAATAATAATTTAATTTAAAATTAATAAATAATTTTTTATTTATCAATAATATTTAAATTACAACACATAATAAAAATAATATTTTTTAATATAATTTTTGTCATGTATAATATAATTAATAAATAAATAAATATTTATTAATAATAAATTAAATATCAATTTTATAAAATATATATATTAAACTTAATTATATTTTTAAATCTCTTAAAAATAACATTTTATATAGAGCCAGATCCTTACGAATTAGATTCTTAAAATTGAATTCACGTGCGTGGCATAGCAAGCATTTTGCTAAGGTGGTAGCTACGTAATTTAGAATTCTCAATTTGAAAAATTAATTAATGAACTAATATAATTAATTAAATTTTTAAATACATTATTTTACATATAACAAGATAAATAATTAAGATGAGACCTAATAAATTATTTCTGAAGATACATATTTGAATCATCACTCACATCATAGGTTACCAAAATAATTGAAAAAGAAAAAACATAACATCAAACCTATATCAGTTAAAACAATCGCTTTCAATGTTTCGATCAATAATTAACCTAATACCTAACCCTTAGCTCCTGTGACTGGACATCCGTATATTTTAAAGTAAGTTGAGGTGGCTCATGAATGTTTCCTAATATTAGACTCTAATTTTGTTTTAGCTAAACTCAACGCCCAATTCCTTCATAGATACTATTAACGAATATAAACCAAGTCCAGCGAGTCATCGTAGGATAAATTCTTTACTGATCAATCTATTAATTAATTATATTGGCGTGGTAAAAATATAAGCAGCACACAAAAAAACCAGTTAATTTTGCATGCCAAATTTAACAAGTGACTTGTGTTACCACGTGCAGATGAATTATTTCTAGTTGATTATATATTTCCTATAATATCACAGCATTATTGGCATAACATTTAGTAATTAAGCCTTTTTGGAAATGGCTTTCAAATTAATGCAACATTTAAAAACACACAGAAATGATATTATTTATTTAGTATAATGTATATGCCTTTTTTTATATTAATTGAACAATTTTTTATCAATTTCTATGCCTCTAACAATGCATACATATAACATATAAATATGTACTTTTATCCAATATATTAAAAAACATAACAGCACATTTTTAAATTTATAGGCCTGTAAATTAAATGATAAGTAAATTTAAAATTAAGGATAAATTGAGAAATGTTTACAACATAAAAAATTTGAATTTATAAAAAATATATTAATATTTTAAATAAAATTAATTTTATATTTAAATAACGTAGGATACTAGTTTAACCTAAATCAAAGGTCTAGTCTAAAATATCATAAAATTCAATCCTAGGTATTAGAGGACATCAACACTTTTACAAATTGTTTTAATCGAAAATTTCACAAGCGCTGGGCCATAGTCCCATCGGCTGTCTCCCTATCCATCCGTAAGTGTCGCTGTTTATTTTATTTCAAATGCATGTTCAAATATTGGGAAAATGTAAACGCGAAAGAAACATAGAAATAAAAATAAATATAGATGTAAGTATTTTTATTTTTATTTATTATTAGTGATTTTTTTTGAAAACCGACTTGAATTATAAAAATGTATTAATATACTTATATATACTCATTTATAATTGATATGACTAATTTATTTATAATGAAATTAGATGACCTACAAAATTCGAACTACCACACAACCGAGAATATGCTTACATTCAACAACCACATCGGCTCATGACTGATTCGAGTTTAATAAAATTGAATTGCCATCGTATAAGAAATTAATCGGATAACTTGACTGGCGTTAAAACAATTTATTTGCAAAACTGTTGAATTGACAATTTCCAGTTTGTTTGTCTTTCAATGACACGACAAAGGCCACATTATGTAATCTAGCATCCAGTCATCCAATAAAGCCCATGGAGCCGCGAAACTTGTAAATTCTCATTGGTAAATGATTGGGTTCTGGCACTAAACAAGGGCACGCGCGAAATTTTCACCGTCACAACAGCTTCCATGCCATGGTCTCTTGTTTCCTTCGGCACTATACAAGAATAATGTTATTTATGTCCAATTGATAAGATTTGATTTAAAAAAAATATAATTTAAATTGAAATTTTGAATTTATATTAAATATATTAATATGATTTTGAAACTCTCAATCTCTTTCGGATTAAGTGTAAAGAATATATAGTGAATAATTTTCAACGGTGATTATTTAAAAAAATAATGAGTATTTTTATTTTTGACAAAAAAAATAATAGGTATTTTTTTGTGACAATATTTTTAATAAAAAAATATATATAAATTGACATTTACATTAACATATGACAAATTATTAATATATTATATTTATTTTTGTCACTGAAATAACTTTTTGAACTTATACAATATTATCATGTTTGATATGTTGCGTTTGTGTTTTATTTTACATAAAAAGTTATTATTTTTAATTTTAAATATCTTTAAAAGTAAATAAAAAGCACGACACATGTGAAAAAGGAAGATTATAAAGATAATAAAAAAATTCTATTGACCATGTAGAATGATAGATTCAACTACCCGAGCTACCCGCTCGTGAGTAAAAAACTTGCCCGTGCACGTGATTTGATCAAGTCCACCACCAACAAGATTACAAGAAGCACATGATATCTCAAATCTTTTTTTTTTTTAGATCTTTCTTTTTAGTTTTTGACCCCATCTTCACTCCCTAGCCAGTAGTCACCGGTCACTCTTAACCCCTTCAACTCGGAGAGGGTATATGTATGAACAATAGAAAAAATAAATATAATCGACTGTGAAAAAAAAAATAACAGTTATAGAAGGTGAAAGGTATCTTTTCTTTTTCTTGTTTACTAGGAGTGGTTGAAATCAGTTAGCAAAGTTGCTAATTAATTAATGGCCAATAAAAAAAAAGTTGCTATTAATTTAAAAATTCAGATGCAACATCGCGGTTCTACTTGTTTTACAGTTTATATACATTCATTTCATTCAACATGAATACAAAAAATAAATAATAAATCATCAAAATATATAGAGATATAAACTAATTATGTATTTGTACCATTTGCGTTCCTTGCTTTCTACATTTCACTGCAGGCTGCAATTTAATTGTCTATTTTTAAAATTACTAGTATTGACAGTGGAATTATAACTTAAATTAATTTGTGTACTCCCTCTTTCCTTCCCTTCTCCTTCAAAAAAATAAAAATAATTTGTCCAAATATTTTGAATGTTATATACATAGCATTCAGATATTAAAGATATTAAGTATTTAATTAATTTTTTATTCAAATTCTAAAGCAAAATTTGTCAATTAGTCGAGGGTAATAAGAAAAAAAGAAAAAGAAAAAAGAAATGAGGAAAGTTGTGGATTGGAAGTATCGAAAGATGATTGATTTTTGCTTCCAACTTAAAGAACCATCAATCAAATTCAAATCCACCATTTTTTTTTCATTTGGTCGGACCAATGATGGTGATTAGCAAACTTAAAAATATAAGAAATAAAAGTAAGATTTAATTGTGTGATCATCTTAAAGCAATATTTACTGATCCAAAAGATGGGTTGGTTTCAACTAACCAACAACCATGCATGCATTGTTAGAGAACAAAAATCATATAGCATAGATGCCAAAAGTGCATTAGGGTTGTTGCCAATTCTATGATTAATAATTCCTTTTTCCATATGCTATATCCTGCATGCGAAAGAGTTCAAGCAAATAGTACAAAAGCAAGAGGATTGATTTTTACTTTGAGTCCACCTTATGGGAATACAGGATCTGCGGGCACATGCAGGAGGCTAACTTTTTAGTTTCCGGTGGTCCTCTTTTTAGCGATGCTTGTGACTGCGAGGAGAAGCAAGCTAGCTGTCACCTCCACTTTGAAAGTGGCTCACGTGCAACTGGGGACATCTTCTGATCTTGGCTAATAATGTGGGTTCCAACGCTAGCTTTTGAGTTAGATCTTTCGATGCTAATGTGGGTTTCAACCCAGCATTGAGGGCTAGCTCTCTCATTTTCTTTCTTTCTTTTTTTTCTTCCCTTTCATTAGTTTTTCTTTTTTAGAAAAATCAGAATGTTAACTTGGCTAATCTTAAGCTCAAGCCCATTCTTCTGAAAAAAAAACAAATTATAAAACAAGAGACAATAAATCTCCAGATGTCAAACAAAAAAACTTTAGACACATTTCAAAATTAATAACCAAAGTTAAAAGAAAACATCTAAAAGGCATGCCGAAAGAAGAAATACATCCCAATCGGCTAATTTTTTTTTTTTGGACAGCTAATGGGACAGCACAAGTAGGATAGGATCTGCCAATAACACATTACAAGTCATATTGATTAGGCCCAATGGACAGATTCTTGCAACTAGCCCTTTACTGGGCCTATCATACATAAAATGGGCTTTCAATAAGTCTATTTAAATTGTCCAAAAAAAAAGTCTATTTATTAACAAAAAATCTGTGTGAAATTCACCAAAAACTCGTCAAAAAAAAAAAATCTGTCTTGAGGAGCGGTTGCTTTCCCACCATTGTCACGTACAAGTCCCTTATCCGCGGGAAGTGGGTAAAAGCAGAAGAGATTAGAAGAGAAACATGGCGCGGAATATATCAATACCCTATCCAGCAAGCACCGTTTTAGTTTCTGGGTCGTCAATCCACAAATTTGGTAATAGTCTATAGGTGTATAATCTTTCTGTCTGAGCAGCTGATCGTTGTTTGTCTAGCTCTATAACATTTTTTGAGTTTCTGATGACTCTGTCTAATGATCTTCTGATTTTATTTTCAGGAAATTGGTTATGCAATACTATAAGAAAACCAAGGGCAATAGCTATGTCTCTGGGAAGCAACACAGGGAGTGTTGAAGCATGGGATCAAAGGCTGTATCTGGGGTTGGACTTTGGCACATCTGGTGCGAGGTTTGCGCTCATTGACAAGGGCGGGACAATTCAAGCTGAGGCAAAGAGAGAGTATCCGCTATACAAGGTACTGAATACACACACACACACACACACACACATATATATATATATATATATATATATATATATATATATATATATATATAAATTTTCTCGGTGCTTTTTGAAGCATTTTCTGGTAAGAATATTATAAGATGCTATATCATCTTTTTTAAAACAAATAATTTCAATTTTCAAGTAAAATGGTCTCAGAGTTTGGAGAAACTGGATTAAGTATATAATTTTTTTTCTTTTTGGCCATAGGATTTGTATTATGTGAAATTAGTGTTACTCAATGTTTTTAATTGCATATGCCAACAATTTAAGTTGCACATTCATGCATCATGTGCTACAAATCTCACAGCATCACGAGAAGGATGCAGTTAGTAGGTGTATTATATGCTACTAATCATACTGCCAAGCCAATGGTACAATGTGATTCCTGTTTCTGTTGTCTAGCAAGAGTGGAGAAACACAGGACTGGGTGCGGTCATGGGAAGAGACACTGTTTATGTTGCTTGAAGACATTCCATCTGATGTCCGCAAACATATTGTGTCCATTTCTATTGATGGGACTTCTGCAACTACCATGATTGTTGATAGGTGGAAGACATGCATTTTCTTGCTTCTCAATTAATAATCCTCCTTTATGTTAAAACTGTATCTGAAGTAGGAATATGAATCGGGTATTGCAGCGACACAGGAGAACCATTGTGGAGACCTTTCCTTTACAATGAAAGTTGTCCTGATGCTCTACCATTGGTAAAATCCATTGCTCCTCCAAACCACACAGTTTGCTCTGGCTCCTCCACCCTGTGTAAGCTTGTCTCATGGTGGAACCATGTTGATTCAAACAAACAATCTGCTCTATTGCTGCACCAAGCAGACTGGCTTTTGTGGCTTCTACATGGAAAGCTTGGTGTTTCAGATTATAATAATGCTCTGAAGGTATAATTCAGTGTTTCTTCACAGCTAGAATGCTTATTATGTCTCTGGTAAAATTTCCATATTGGAAAATCCAATCATAAACATGGTTTGCAGGTTGGCTATGATCCTGAAGTGGACTCATATCCAGCATGGCTAGTCCATCAGCCATATTCTCATCTTTTACCTTCAGTTGTCGCTCCAGGAACTCCAGTTGCTTATTTAAAAGAGGACATTAGAAGTAAATTTGGTATGCTTTCCTTTCATTAACTGCGCCTGTAATGGAAGTATTTACTAGGAACACTGTAGGTGTCGTATTCCATTTGAAAGTCTTTGAAAGAATTGAATTCAACTTAATTGTGTAAGTTAACTACTGACCAAAAATTAAGAACCTATGAGTATCTTAGCTTGCGTCTGGTCATATTAACCCATTCATATTGTCAAGCTTACTCACTCCACACCTTTCAACTGAATTTGTGCAATTATTGTCTCGGTATTCCCTTTTTCTTTGAATTGGTGCCTTATCGAGACTAGAGACACAGTGCTCTTCTAACTTTGCCATCAATAAATTTGGTGCCCAGGTAAAACATCAACGTCTGTTGTGTCTGTTATTCGTTGTTGTATTGTAACCCCCCTTCCTTTTTCCCAAAGAAAAAAAAAAAGAGGCATCAGAATATTTTTAAATTTCTGGCTAAAATTTTTGGTGACATGAAGTTGAAATTAATATATGTTGCGTATATCCTTTCAGCTTTTAAAAAAGATTGTGTTGTATGCACTGGAACCACAGACAGTATAGCTGCATTTCTCGCGGCCCGTGTCTGTCAACCTGGGAAAGCTGTAAGGATTTTGCTGCACTATTCTTTCTTTATTCATAGACTATTTGTGATCTATCATTTTTGTGAGAAACTACTTAAGAATTTGAGAAAGGAAACTTACTTGATGGATAATTTATTACGTTAGAATTGCCCCTTCCTTTTTTTTTCAGTTTTTTTATGCACTTTAGCATCCCAAAAGATCTATAGCAGAAATCACTTCAAGCATGGGTTTTTTTTTTTCTTTTTTTGGTAAAGAAAAATTTAGGGTGAGGGGAGGCTACTCCTTTAAAATGTTAGGGCATGCCACTAGCCTTAATAAGGGCTTATAGTGGAAGCAAGCATTGGAATTTTGTTGTGCCATTATTTGGTCTATTACTGTTTTGCATTGAAGTTTTACTACTAAACAGTATGTTTAAATGTTGCCTCTAGAGAGTTCCAAGAACCTGTGCTTATCCATGCCACTACAGCCACATTGGCTTTTTCTGACTTGTTTGTTTCACATCGTGCTCTTCTTGATTAGGTCACTTCACTGGGTTCAACACTTGCTATTAAACTATTGAGTAATACTAGGATTGACGATTCTCGATTTGGGGTCTATAGTCATCGCCTAGATGATAAATGGCTTGTCGGTGGTGCTTCAAACTCTGGTGGAGCTGTTCTTAGGCAGCTGTTCACTGACGATCAATTAGAGAAACTAAGTGAACAGATCAATCCCTTGGAAGCCTCCCCCCTGGACTACTATCCTCTGCCAAAAGCTGGTGAGAGATTCCCAGTAGCAGATCCAAGTTTGTCTCCAAGGTACTTAACGCTTTTTGCTTTCATGAAGAAATAAGAAGAGTAATCGTGACTCTATTATCCTGTACAGTTCATTATTATCATTGCTGAAAGATGCAATTCTCAATAATAACTTCCAAGTTCATTATTCAGGAGGCATTGCTTAAATGCTTACGCTTGATTTACTTCATTTAATGGGTGTTTTGTTTGTTTACTTGTTTTGTTTTCATTCTGGATAAATGGCCAAATTCAGGTAAGTCGCATGAAAGAAAGAAAAAGGTCGAGTTTCGATGTAAGAATCAGCTTTCAAGATTTCTCAAATGACCATTTTAAGTTATAAAACAGTCAATTTGGCCTTGCACGCTGGGTGAACTCAACACCCTCTGGCTCTGAAAATACTCGAAGTGGCAAACGGTGCACGTGGCACGACCATGAAAGACTCTTTCATCTCAACTGATTGAATTCTATTGTTTTGCAGGCTACTTCCACGACCGGAGAGTGAAGTTGAGTACTTGCACGGGATTTTGGAATCCATTGCACGTATAGAGGTAATAATAATCTAGTTAGTTCTCTTTACTCTCTTTAATTCGTATTATGTTTTTGTCTTTGGCTGGGAAGAAAGTCGCTGTCATGGTATGTAGGCAAAGGCATATGGCTTATTAAAGGAGCTAGGAGCAACCCAAGTATACGAAGTGTTCACAGCGGGTGGAGGAGCTAAAAATGAGAAGTGGACGAAGATACGAGAGAGGGTCCTCGGTTTGCCTGTAAGTCGTGCAATACAAACAGAGGCCGCCTACGGAGCTGCATTGTTGGCACTAAGGGGTGCCCAACAAAATATTTTGTGAAACTGGTTATTCAATCAAGAAAGCTCTATATCTCCAATTCGCATGGTGCTTTAGGAGAGCGGATTGTCTTTCAGAATGTTGTTTATTTTTCTCATTTACGAGAGGGGATGGTGAAGGAGGGCGGAAGTGTTTCAAAATGTTGTTTGATTTTAAAATAATCATAATGTGATACGTTACTAATTACCAACTTATAAATGTTTGGTATAATTGCCAGAACATTTTGTAATACAAGTTTGAAAAAATATTTGGTACACCGGCAGTGGATAATTTTTTGTCCACCAACGATATCCAAATCACAACACGTGACAAAAATAATAATTTTTAAAATTATTTTTGCCATGTGTCATGATCTGAACACCGCTGGTGGACAAAAAATTGTCTACTGCCAGTGTACCAAATACCAACTCTACAAATTTATGGTAAAAAGAAATATATTAATATATAATATTTTTACATCATTATTTCTCTGTCTTATCTTATATTTATTAATTTTTATTAATTTAATATAAACAATAAAAAACATAAATAAATTTTTATAACAAAATTTTACATGTAATAATATAAAAATAATAATATAAAATAGCACAACTCAAGTTCATTGTAAGTCACTGTCCCTGGTCAATCTCCGCACACCAAACCGAGTTGCGGTTCCATCCATCCCTAGAGAGCATTTGCTTACGTCTGCGCAGTGATGCCTCAAGTGATGCGTCTAAACCCAGAAGCCTGTGAGTTCTTTCCCAACCAAAACCCTCAGCACCTGAAACCAATCTTTTGCTCTGGTTTTGTCACTTCCCTCCCTCCTCCTGATCTGAACCCACAAAAAAGCTGTTGTATATGTTACCCCACACCAGCTTCTCCATCTCTCTTAGCCGATGAAAAGGAACTAACTTACCTATTTGAGGTGACCAAGGACCATTACTCTATGGGAGCCCAGGTAGAGCCTCAGAAGCAGAAGGAAGTAGGGGTGGCTCAAGCAGTTAATTTAAAGGGGGTTGCAAAGCAACGATTCTTTGTTGATGATATTAAAGGCTTTGGAAGGAGAAGGGAGGTCCGTCGTGCGGATGGGTTTAGGCTGCGTGCATGCGTGTGGAGACCCAAGGGCAAAGACGCTGGTGGTGAGAAATGTGGCCCTACGTCTGTGAGAGTCTTGAGAAAACCATATCATTCTGCTCTTCCTGTACGCTTTGATGGGGAAGACACAACGATTATGATCAGAAACATACCTAACAAATTCACGTTTGTCTCTCAACGCCAACGCCTCGTCGTTTTCTCCAATTTTCGTTGAAAGTTTTATTTTGTGGGGTTAAAGCCTGAAAGTTCTAAACTTTCCTATTCCTAAGTTTACTACTGTTTAACTGCTTGAAAATTTTGATCATTGTGCATGTGGGTCATTATATTATTGAATTAAACAATCATGCACTCGTATCTTTCCATTTTACATTAATAATTCCCCCCCCCCCTCTTTTTGTGTGTCCCAGTCGTGAAAAGCTGTTGGAGTTCTTAGATAATCATTGTATGGTGGAAAACCAGAAAAAGAAGGGAGAAAATGTGCAAAATGGTGAAGAACATACCGTCTCAGCTTTTGATTTTGTGTATTTGCCTATAGACTTCAAGTATTCAACAAATCCCATCTCAGCAAGCTTTGTTATATTATTTAAGCTTTTGCGTACCCGTGTACGCCACTGATCCTGGTCCTTGCTGCAGAAGCGGGTGTAACAAGGGCTACGCTTTTGTGAATTTCACTAATCCCAAATCCGCGTGGAAGTTTCATTTGGCCGCCAAAAATCAGAAATGGGACTTGTTCCACTCTCACAAGATACGTGAAGTAGCCACTGCACGGCTCCAGGTAGGGTCTTATAGACCTAATCATTTGTTTTTATCCATTATTACTAATACTATTATTATTATTATTTTGCTTTGGTTAAAAATCAAAACATAAAGATATTCAATTATTGGACTCAACATTTTTGAATCTTGACCTTCAGGGAAAGCAGAATTTGCAAAAGCATTTTGAAACTATGAACTTTGCCTGTGATTCGGAGGATGTTTTGCCCTTGTGCTTTAGCCCACCCCGCGATGGGACAATCAAGGTAGAGCAGAGGACATTGGGGAGACTAATCAAGCTCAGAGGGACTCCCACCACGCAGTAACTGTAGGGGTCTTGTTATTCTTTAGTTTCACTTCAACAATGTAACATCATTAGTTCGGTTTTGATTCTGTTTCTTGCTGGTAATACCGGTGGTTGTAGAAGTCAAGGCTTTCAGTTTTCTCCAATGTTGTATTTTGTGTTTTTTTCTCGAGTCCTCTGATATATTGTAACAGTGTACGTTTATTTACCCTGACGAGGTGGATGGAGCTTGGCCACCTGGTCCTTGGATCCAGTGGGCCACTAAGGACAGGTGGTGAGTTCCACCCTTCATATGAAGCTTTAGTCCCCTGCATGTGATGTGGTACGGTGCTTTTAATTCTCCGTTGAGCTCTTGATCCTTTTTTTTTTTTTTTGCCTGTTGAGCTCTTGATAATCGATCAGGTTGCTGTATGTTTGTACCGTATGTCGTTGATTTTGAAGCTGAAGACTGATAAAAAGTCTATAGTAAATTATTTTCGGTATAGTGTCAAATTTTGCTTTCTACATTTGGTTCCCTCGCAGGTCGCAACGACATTTTCAGATATATGTTCGATAATTTATATATAGAGTCCTGTAAAACCAAAGTCAGCGGCTGAAGATATGGTATATGTCTTAAGAGTCTTTCTCCTTTAAACATAGTTTTTCCTTCCCTTTTGAATCATTCAGAAAAGTGGTCAGTGTTCTTTGGAAATTGGAAGATGGACTAAATCACGTAAAATTTAAATGGATTCAATCCCTCAAGATTGCATGCATCTCATTAACCTATATGCATAACAACTTTTCCATCTTCGCTGCATCTCATTAATTGCATGCTTGTCCTTCCAACCGAAACTTGGGGACTCTTGGGTACTGAACTAGTCACGCAAAGTTGAAATGCCTGTATGGCGCTTATATATCATTCTCAGTGATCAGTTAGCATCTCCTTCTATAAAAGATTGCTAACTTATTCTATTAATTTCTGTTTTAGGATGTACATTCCTTTAATAATATTTTCTATTTACCAAAAAAGAAAAAGGGCAGAAAGTGAGCCTAAGCAGCATGTTGCACAGCATTGTGTGGCTGACTAAAATTAAATAAGAATAAATATATAATTTAATTTTTAAATTTAAGTAATTATATAATTTAATATTTAAATTTATCAAATTAAATAATTTAATTTTTTTATTATCTTTATTTTAACTGTTTGTTAATATAGTCCGTTAAATATTTATATAAAATGTTAAATATCAATTAATTATATCATATTAATATTCATTCAATTTAAAAAAAAATATTTAATTTTTAAATATATTAATTTTTTACAAAAAAAAAATATAGAAAAAAAAGCAAGAACAACAAATTAAGATCTTATACCCAAATGTATTAGCACCAAAATAGTATAATTTTACTAAATATTAAACCTGAGACATTCGAAACAAAATTCTATACTTCAATAATGGTCAATGCTAATTATAAATGTGTCTGACAATAATATTATTAAGGCAGCCATCAAGATGTGATTATGGAAGTTACCAAAAAGATGGGAGCAGGAATGGCAAAATTTATTTGCAAGAAGGTACATAACTGACATATATATGCCATGATAATTTGTTAATTTTTAATTAACTATATGTTTGTATAATCAGTACAATTTTGAATTTTCTCTCTCTTTTCATTTTCAGTTTCATTTGTTATCTCCTTGTCTCACCCATTTTCAATTAAACCTGAAATCTGAATGTTTCATTATGTTGCAGATAGAAAAAAATTGAAGATATGAATGAGTATGCCCATTATGTAGCAGTTTCTAAGATTTTTAATGCCTCTGGAATGGAATGGAAAATTTGGCTCCAGATTCTCTCTCAAATTCAATGGGTTTATTCCTTCAGGTCAGATTCACTCTCTCTGTGTCTTTCACTATCTGCTGCAGCCTGCAGGGTTTCAATTATTAATTAATTATCATACTAATTAAACATTGTTTAATTATAAACAGAATGTAATATCGTTCGAGATTATTTAGAAGATATTCGTCGAGTATGGAGTAAATTAATATGTGGACAAACTGGAGGTACACTCTTACAATTATTCTTTTATTTTTCTTTGACACGTAATATAATAATTAACTTAAAATATATTTCCAATTCCTTCTTGTCTCTCTACTTTTTTTTTTCCTATTTTACATCAGGTGAAATAATTTACCATTATCATCAAAGCCTCCTATCTTAAATAAATTGACTAATTATATTGTGCTTTAAAGGCCTTGCTTTCTTCAATGTGTTCTTAATAACGAGCACTGCCTCAAGTACCTTTCTTCTTGACTTCTTTGAGAGATCCAGCTATATTTCCATTTTGTGCCATTCTGCAGATTTGAATTCTAATATTGTCTATGATTCATGAGCGAGATCTAACTATAACTATTACATGTGCCACTATTGACTATTGTTCCCAGGTCATGGCAATTGGAACTTTGGTTTTATGCTACAACAATATTCAAGTTTTTAGAGTTGCTTTGAAATTAAGGCGTGGTAAGACAAGGGTCGTGACAATCTTCCTTGCCTAACCTTCTCCCTGTGATCTCCCACCGCCCAAAAAAAAAAAAAAAGGTGTATTATCTCAAGCTACTTGTACCTTACAAGCATATTGATATACGGGATGTGTTTACTAGGTCTCACTGCTAAACTTATCTACCAAACAAGAACAATGTCTGACGTACATGGTGCTTGGTGCTTTTTTCAGATTTTGTTTTTATCATAAAAGCTAAGGTACATCTCACACGTCATCAGCATTTTGAGTCAGCCTTTATATTGAATTTGAACCCTTTTTTCACATATCTTGCTCCTTGCTGTTAATAGGTTGAGAAACACGATCCTCAACTACACTGAGCAGGGTAGAAGCAATCCAGAAAATTTGCAGGCACTCTGATCCCAACTTAAACACATCTAAGCTTCTTCTGACAAATTTTGCTTTTGGGATTCTATATGCAGGACCCGTATTCTCACACATCAAACTGGGCCTAACTGAAGGCATGAGAAGCGATCCAATCTGCCCATCGAAAGGCCAACTTAAATATCCATACAGTAATTGGACAAAAAAAATCCATCTAGTAACCAAATAAAGGATATTTTACAGCTTTTTTTGTTTGTAATTAATTTTTTTTAATTAATGCTTAAAGTGCTCATATGTGTAACTTTATTAACATATTTTATATTTAGTTTGGCGCCATTGGCCTTTTTAAATACGCATTTATAAAATTTCAATAGAAATAATTTACCTTAATGTTTTATGATTTTTGCAATTTCGTTAGCCACCCCTACATGATCCTTGAGAGAACAGTGGAGTGATTGTAATAATAGTTAGTTTACCATTTTCTTCCATGCTTCAAAACGCGGTATATTATTGTATTCAACTATTCATTCAAAATTGTATATGTAAAAACTATTCGCCAAACTCTGGTTGGCATAAAATTAAACAATTAATACTGTAATTATTAGAGTCTTCAAAATGCCAGACTTCTCAACTCTTCAAATAGATCCCTTTAAGTAACTTAATGATATTGGCGGGTCAGAATCTAGTCTTTCTTTGTTTTCCCGGGAGTGTTTTTGGCGTGAATAATGAATGATTCAAAGTGCACGCTTTGAGCATGCCCCTTTGCATATCGTTGCAACGTTGATTATAGTGCATAATGGCAAATTCCACACCCCCAACCCACCCACTTTTGTTCTTACAAAAACTTAAAATTTTGGAACTCAACAATAAAATCTCAATTATTCGTCGTTGCAGCTGCAGTATCATGAGGTACTGTTTTTCTTACCCATTTTGCTAATCGAATATATTTAATTTTTCTAGAAGAATAGAAATAGACAAAAATATATGAATATTGAGTTTGTGCGATAGATCAAATTCTGGTATTTGGATTTTGCGTTTTGATCTGCATTTTGTGCTGAGGCACTCTGAAAATGGGGAGTTTGGGGGCGATTCTGGCACATCCAGATAACTTTTTCCCGCTTGCACCCAGGCAAGCAGAGAATCAAATTCCTCCAGAGCCACACTGGAGTTTTGGCTACATCATGCTCCTCAAGGTTTCTCGTAGTTTCGCTCTCGTCATTCGGAAGCTCGGCACCGAGTTTTGCAATGCCGTGAGTTGCGTTTCTCATTTTGACCATTATTTTTTTTTCAATCTATGAATCATTCTAATCTTGCATTCTGTCGTTAACGTTGTGTTTATATACGCGTCCTAGACAATTCGAATCCTGCGACTGCAAGTAATTTGATTTTCTTTTCTTCTATCACTTCTGTATACTGATTTATGGTTCATTTGAGTCATTGGTTCAACGGAATGTTAAATGAGTATGAGCTATTCCCTCTGCGTGAGTTTTGATATTTGAATTCATTTCTTTCCAGCCATGGAGAACTGCTAAATCGTTTTTGGATTTTTGTGCTTATTGTGAATGATTTTCGCATCTGGATGACGTAGCTGCCAAGAAATTTATATCTCATAGATTCCGGCTGAATAGCTAATTGACATGGAACGGAGTTCAATGCATACTTGAGTGTTTTTTTTTATATAGATTTTTTGTCACATCGTCTGCAATTTCGTTTTTATAGACTAACTAATTCTGCAGGTCTAAAATATTTTTCAATTTATATGAAAGATATATATGAATAAAATTAATATTTAATAAATAAATAATAGCTACTAATTCAGATATATTGTGTCTTCCTATTCAATAATAATTTGAGGATGCCGATTCATATACGACATAAAAAACTTTAACTAGAAAGGTCAAAAAGCCCAAAAATTAGGTAAAGGCAAATATGTTAATCAAAGAAATATGATTAATAAAAATGATGAGTTCAAAACTTGAAAATGAAATAAGATAATGGATGAGATTTTTCATTAAATAAATAAATAATAATATTAATAACAATAACGATAAGATTAGATTTAATCGTTGTTATCAGAGTTGACATTTGACATTACTATATCAACAAATCAATCTTTCAATTAAAATTCTTAAAAAAATTAATAAATAATAAATCTGTACTTGAATCAAAGCCACTCATACTAATTAAGCCCATGAATTACTAACTCTTGAATAAATTTCCCCAAAAATAATATGTTAGTTCGTAATATACCATAGAATTTGCCTATCCACTTTGTTGAGAAAATTGCTTTCATATTTTTATTCAATTTTTATTTTCATATTTTCCCTAATTAAATTATAGCAATTTTTATTTGTCTGGTTTTTCAGGTTTGCATGTTGGTTTGCTTCCGTACCTTAAACCTTATATTGTTCTTGTTCATTTCGAGTTAAACTTTGTGTCTCATAGAATGAACTTGGCTCATTGGAAATTGGGGTTTATTTTGTGCTTAATGGAATATACAAGCTTGAGTTTTTCAGTGCTTTACTATATGCTTGAACTAGAATGAGTTGAAAGGCTGGTTGATTTATCTTTTATTTTCCCTTTTTAATTTTTTTTTTAAAGTAATCAATTTGAAGCAAGGTTTAGCACACATACATAATGACAAATTATGCACCCATTCGAATATGATTGTATATGAAAACGTTTTTCTTTTCATTTTCTATTCTGTCCTGCTTATAATGAAAAATAAATGTCCTGTCATGTTAGACTTCATCTAACAATTATGAGATGTTCTAATTTTATATTAATGTGGTATTTGATCTACTTAATGGGCCAAATTTAACTAAGAATGTTAGTTATGTTACAAAGAACTCAAGTAATGATACCTTTTCTCCTAGTTTTGACCTCTTAATTAACTTTCCACCCCTCAGTTTGTGGTAGCGTCTTAACTACTTATGCTGTCATAAATTTGCTTATTCTATTAACAGAGGATGATACTAGCATACCTACAGATGTCAAGGTGCCAATACTAGTAGCTTTTCATCGTCACATATATGATCGGGATTTGCATTTTTCATTTAAGTGTCTTCATTTCCCTTTCCTTTTTATTTTCTTCCGAAGGAAGATACGGTCCAATATATCATTATCAAACCAACTCCTTTACAACCTGAAATTTTCCTTAATGATACATATCTAACTTAACCACATCTAACTTGTTTTATTAGAAATTGGATTGAGAATTTTAGACAGCGTGTTTTGTGCGTTGCCACAGCAGCGCCTTTTCTGATATTTAAAGCAACCTTCATCAGTTTCAGGACAACGGTTTTATGGCACTCATGCCTAAAATATTATGATAATAATCCACATGCTGATTCTAGTTCTTTTTCATGTGTCAAGGTGGCACAAAGGAGTGCAAAGTCCTAATGGATCAGTTTCATCATGTTTCAATTGCTTTTCTGGAACTTGGAAAGAAGTCAGTTCTTAACCTCGCAAATTTCCCTTTATGAACTGTAAAAGAATGTTTGGTTGTATACGGGTTTTTCTAGTTGTTTCTGTTTATTTTCAACCTTGACCCAATCAGCACCAGTACCTGGGCCCTTGTTTCCATATTTCTGCCTATTATTTGTTTAGCACAGTAGACGTATACATCCATAAGACACGGCGCTTATGTCACAGAGTCAGCTTGTTAATCAAAGTATGTGGGATTCAGTTTCTTTTCTTTACTTTCTCCACAGTATCAATTTTTTATTTAGCACTATTGTAGCAGGTTGTAGTTGGGAGGGTTATTGAAGCTACAAACTAATACTGCGCAGCAAATGAATAACATTGGAGTTTTTCATTAAATATTAATGAGAATTGTCATTATTTTCCATGCTATAGATGTTTCTGTGTAAGTTATTTTTTTCCCAGTTCCCACTTATATCCTACTGTTCCCAGTGAGTCACTCTCTCATATTGGTTTTAAATATTCTTAAGACTCACAGAGGGACTGTTCTCTCATTTGTCTCGTTTTCTTTTCAATTTTTTTTTTAAATTGAAAAGTATTACGTGACTGAGATGGGGTCTTTGAGATGTTCTGCATTGCCTCTTCATTCACTGCCTCAGTTAACTTTGCTTATCCGTATATGTTATTAGAGTTATTGCTGTCCATTTTTTTGGTATTAAACAATGGTCAAGATATTACTAAAGGGAGGGGTGCTGGGATGGCCAAATTTATTTGCAAGGAGGTTTATCATGCATGTCTGCTGTTCTGCTTAGATTCTTCATATTTTTATAATTATGCTAGCTTAATTACGGTTAATGTAAATAATCTATGACAGATGAGATATTATATTATTCTTTTTAAGTTTTAACTTGATTGGAAAAACGTAATATTAAATTAAAATATTTTACTTATATCTGAACGAAGTCTTGTGGTCCAAATTATGATCACGCATCCATTTTGATATTATTTTTCTTTTACACTACTATACTATTATCGTTATGGAGATTTGGCTATCCTGTAGTTTCTGTTTCTTTTACCGCTAATTTTTATTGATTTTGGTGATTCAAACTATCTTATCAAGATTCAGAACAATATAATGAAGGTCTAAAAACAGAGAGTCAAGAAGTACTTCATCACAACAATTTCGAGATAATACGATGTAATCCTATTATCTGTGCACCTGTCATGAATTACTAAGAGAGCATTATTCTGCACGTAGATTACAGCTATGTTCTCAACTTAGAAAGATTATTTTGGTCTACACCAGGAGATTTTTCTCCAATATGCAGGTCGAAACAGTTGAAGACTACGATGAATATTGTCACCGTGGCAGGAGCAGGATTTGTTGGGCTAGGTTTATTTAAACTTTTCCATGCCTCTGGTTTGGAAGATTTGGCCCGAGTACCTCTCCGATTCAATGGTTTTGTTTCTTCAGGTACCATAAAAGTGATATGCATACAAGCAATATTGTTACAAGTATTTGCAAAAAATTTTGTTGAGAACCCTCTAAACCTGCAGAAAACAAATATTATTCATGATTATCTGGAACACATCAATGAAATCCCCAAGTCACGCATGTTTTGGCCTCGGCAGATCTGGAATAAATATGTTAAAACTTGAGGTTTGACTTTCTAAGATTGTATTTGTTCTAATCAAAATCATTCTTTCACTTTCTATCTGTCCCTTTTCATGCTTCTCAGCTGAATTTCTTATCACCGGATGTTACAAAAGCAGTTTTCCTGTCATACTGCTACGTTATACGCACATCATGAATCGTGCTTTTTCTTTCGGGCCTTCAGTGCTCTCAAGCAACCTTTTTTCATTTGTTACTCCAATTTAAATATATGATCCAGGAATTGAAATATGAAGAAAACTCCGTCGAGGCAGTACAATGCCTAAACGACGGATGCGGATCCTCTACTGTGTCTGGGGGCACAGCACCGCATGCTGTGCCCCCAGACATAGTCTGACCAGGCGACTGGTCAGTGACCAGTCGCCTGGTCTAATAAATATGACCAGGCGACTGGTCAACTGACCAGTCGCCTGGTAAGAGTGAGGAAAGGGCACAGCACGCGGTGCTGTGCCCCTTCCCCACTGTAGGGATCCGCATCCCTAAACGACATAGTTATCAATGCTTTAATCCATGCTGAAGATTGCTTGGTACATGTCTGCTTTACGAGGCCAGGTCATATTTCGTTTTTATGCTATTCCCCAGCTTCTGTACTTTTCTTCAATAACTTCTGATTTAAATGTTATATTTCCTTGTCTTGTAAAGATAAAACATTATTCATCAGCATTCATACTCAATGTCAAACGAAATGTTAAGTCACAATGTTCAATGAGTTTCATTTAAGATTTGACACTGCCCAAAGGACCTGGACTAAAAACATTATCAAACAAATTTTTATATGCTGTGTTTTCAAAAAATGTTGTAGTCATGGACTTGTAGAGAACACTTTTGAGTTCATTTGTAGTTTTGTACACATGTATGTGAAAGACCTTAGTACGACTGATTTGCTAAATTAGGAGTGTGAGCGAGCATATGTAGATGGATGACCTTGCTGAATTAAATCAGTCCATAGAATCCAGGATAAGAGTCAGTTTTCTTCCAAGTTAGCTGTTAAGGTCTAAAGTGTTGGCCTCCAATTTAAGTTAAAAGAAGTTACAGTACTTCCACTGAGGGTTTGTCTTTAACCTGGTGTTACTTTATCCAATGGATTATGTAGCATTCAATTTTTTCATCTTCTCCGTACACTTAGAGAGTTCATATATTGGTTAGTTTTTACTAGCGTAATATTTCCTGATGCTATATATATATGTGTGTGTGTGTGTGTGTATTTCAGACTTTTTTTTCCGTTTACCAGGATCCTTATTTGACATTTGCTGTGATAGATCATGGCGATTGGAACTCTTGAATTATGCTACAACAACCTTGAAGTCTTCAGAGATGTAGTTAAAATGAGGCAAGTTTAGGTTATAATTTATTTGTTTTTTATTACAGGAATTAAAGCTATTAAAATAATACTAATAATAATAAAAATCGTAAGGAAGAAGAATTTGTGGAAGTCCCATGAATATTAAATTGCTGCAAATGAAATTAGTATTTTTATGGTATTTAAAGTTGAATCAATCTTCTAAAATTGACATCTTGGAGTCTTTTTGTTAGGAAATTTAAATATTTAGCTGTGTTAAACAAAGATGTTCAGACAATGGATCAACTCAATTTCATTAAAATTATTGCTTTTTTGGCGTCAGATTCTCTGTTTGCAACTATTAGTGCACATCTCCTGTTGCATTCTTCTCTTGTAAAGTTAAGTTGAAGAGTAATTCGGATGTGTGACGAGATAATTTTAACTTGCAAGGAGTGACCCAGGCAGTATACCTTTTTGTAGGAGCTGCAATTCTTTAATAGATATTCCAACTTTTGGAGTGACATGACAACACTGAAACCGAGATCTATGCTCAATAGTTTAGCTGTTTGTACGTTTTCTTTTCTGCAATTTCATTTTACAAGGTTTAGTTTTTCTGATAGAAAATAAAGACAGCATGTTGCTATAGCAGTTCTTCGTCCTTTTGATTATGGGTGGTAATTGTTTTCATGTTGATTTTGTAGTAAATTGTTCTCTCTTCGTATTGGTTGATTTATAGGTCTAACTGCCAGAGTGATTGACCAAACAAAGACAATTGCTGATGTCTATGGCGCTTTCTTCGACTTCTCTTGTACGTTGAAATCCAAGTTATGAAAGCATCCCTGGTCTGACTATGGTTAGTTTTGCAGTATATATAAAAGTGTAAACGCTGCTCATATTACTAATATTTTGCACCTGATAATGTTACTATTTTATATTTTGTAACATCATATGCATTAACAATGGCAAATAAAGTTAGGGAAAATTGCTTTGCGGAAGGGAGAAGACGAGTAGTGGGTGTTTAGAATTTCTTGTAAGATACTTGACAGGACAATAAGAAGCAATAGATACCTTAATGGATCGCAGTGTTCTCATAGCATTGAAATGAGGAACTCAATACCTCGGTCAGTCTTCTTAAGTTTGGTTAATGAATGACTTGAGACACAGATAGAGAGAGAGAGAGAATTTTCAAGGATGGGTGTTTTCAGTCATTTTGACTCAAAACAGTATATAGTCTTAAACCCTCGCCCATTATTGCGTATTTTGACACGAACGTATAAATGCAGCCCGTCTTTTTTTCTTTGGCACATTCCACCGCAGCACCTAAGCTGTTTTCCGGTTCCAAGGGCATTTTGCTGAAGGTAGCTTTTTCCAACTAACAAGTTCAATGATTTCCGTCGTAGGTTGACAAAAATGACCCAAATGCAACAAAAACGTTGAGCAGGCTGGAAGCTATACAGAAAACTTGCATGGAATCTGGTCTCACAAGTAAAAGGCATGTACATATTCTCGGGGCTTTAAAACATTTTTTCGCCATTGACAGTCTTACAATGTTTTTTATTGATTTAAGCAGGAAATCTTACATTCTGAGGATCCAGTCTAGATACAGCTCGACCAAGGCAAATTTTTGCTTTCTATCTTCTTTTTTTTTAATAAAAAAAACGTGATGCTAACTTTTTTTAGTCGTACACTGATCGAAAGTCATCCTGCAGATTTTCATACTCATCACCAGGCTGTCCATCATTTCCGCTGATCTATCTTCCAACCACCAAAAATAACTAACTGTAAGTTGTCATCCACCTTGTCCATCACTTTCGGCATTGGTAAAAGGTGTCAAATCTATTTCACAAAATACTCACAAATCTTTAGTTATTCTTTGTGCTATACTTTATCGCTCTCATTTTGTGCCTCTCCAAGAATGATAGTAATGCTACGTTGATAGCGTGCCTCACTTTACAGGAATTGGGCTTTCACGCTGCTAAGCAATGTTTTGAAGGTTTCCGTTTGATTATTCGTATTACTCTTAAAAAAAAAGTCTTAGTCCAAAAAAAAAAAAAAAGGGTCAAGATGGTCTTCAATTTTGTTTTTTGCACAGATAAAAAATCACAACATTTAATAAACAGATATAAAAATATAAAATATATAAATTTTTTAATAAAATATAATAAAAAATAGTAGTATATTAAATATGCACGTTTAAAATTTTAAAATAAATAATAAATTAAATGATAACATATTTTTTAATTATTATTAATCAATATTATAAAAAAATTACAATAAATTTCATCAAATATAACTGACTAAATATTCAAAAAAAAAAGTGTTTCGAAAAGAAACAATACATTTTTTAATTTTTTTTTAATTTTTTTTTTAAATTTTTTTAAATTTAAAATATTATAGAACTAGAAATAAATTGTAAAATTTTCTACGTCAGACACCTTTCCATTTGGGTTTGTCTTTTAAAAGTTAACAACAGTCTGGCCCGAAAGTAAAAGTGCGTCATGGGCTTCGTTTAGTCCACTTTGAACTTAATCGGCATACAAATAATTGTACTAAAACATTAATCATCAATTTGGCTTAACTTTTTGAATCTGCTTAATATTTTTAAATGTGAGTAAATTTTATTTTTTAACCGAAACAGATAAGCTGAAATTTGGAATTTCTTTTAAATAAAAAATTATGTTATTATAGATAAAAATACTCTCACTTAAAATTAAAAATTATTTAATTTTATTTTTTTAAATATCTTCATCTAAATGTATGAAAGTTTACTAAACTCCCTAATTTTTTAAATTAAAATATTTTACAAAAAAAATTATTATTTTGACTGACAAAATTTTTTTCATAATTAAAATTTTCTTTATATATTTTAATATAATTTTATAAATCTATTTTGAGTAAATAAATTTATATTTATATTGTGATTTTATGCTTTTTTATATTTTAATTACATAAAAAATTAAAAATAATTAAAATTATTATTTAAAAATTATTTTAAAACATATCCTTTTTTAAAATAGCATAGAAGAAAAGCTTTAAAAAAAAAACTAAACATTAATGATATTGATAAAAAATAATAATTTGATTTCATAATTAAAATTTTCTTTATCTATTTTAATATAATTTTAAAAATATATTTTGAGTAAATAAATTTATATTTATATTGTGGTTTTATGTTTTATTATATTTTAATTACATAAAAAATTAAAAAAAATTAAAATTATTATTTAAAATTATTTTAAAACATATCCTTTTTTAAAAATAGCATAGTAAAAAAAGCTTTTAAAAAAAACTAAACATTAATGATATTGATAAAAATAATAATTTGATTAAACATTATTTGTTTATTTGTTACAACACTATCAAAATAACTAAATCGAACCAAATCAAAAGGTTGAAAATAGGTTCAGTTCAGTATCTTTTGGTTTAAATTTTTTCAGTTTAGGCTAATTACTTAAATTATTATTAATTAAGATTTATTTTACAAAAAAATTGTATAAAAAACTTTCTTTCTGTTATAAATCAAAACGTAAAATTTTAAATATTTAATTCTAAACAATATTAAATAAAAATAACTGTGGGGTACCCTTGGTTTTCATTGAAAAAATAAATAAATAAAAATAACACATTCCATAAATGATTATGTCAAATTTCAAATTATAAAAATGTAATTAATGATAGGTTTAATCCATTTGATTCATTTTCTAACAAAATTTTGCTGAATCAATCAACAGATTCAGTATTCCCTATACAGATGCGGGGGGAAAGTAAGTTACATAATTGTTGACCAAAAGAATTCGAAGAACCAAACCTGGATCTACCCGTTTGAAAAAAAACCTTCAACTGCATAATATCCTTTAGTTGGCTGGGGTTGCTTAACAAACTACGAAGGAAACAAGCCTCAATTTAAAATTTTCGCTAAGAGGTAAATAGTCACAAGAGAAAATGAACAGTTCCCGTACAATGAAACATCAAAAAGAGATTCATATATCAATTGATAATCACAAGGGAAAAGTAGGTATCTATATCACAAATCAATTTGTTCTATGCTAAGAACACATTATCCATCTTTAAAAAACAAAGAAAAGCATACACACATGCAAAATCCCCAGGGTAAGAAGCAAACCCAACAGGAAAATTTAGAACACTTCAGCCACTTTGCTTGCAAGAACCCGTTCCCTTCTTTCAATATAACCAAATGGAAACCAACCGGCTTTCCCTTTGCATTCACCCTCAGCCCACCCATTGTTTGTTACCTGTCAAATCCACATCAACATAAAGATCAATTTGAGGACATAAACAACACTCCCCAAACAAAAAATGAGAGAGAGAGAATCCCTCGAGTGATATGGAAGTTAAAGACATTCTTTGCCTCAAAAAAGCTTTAACAATATTTATGATTCAGTAAGCTACAAACCTTCCGAACAACAACATAATCACCAACTGCAAGATTTAGCTCCACCTCAGACACAGCACTGTATGGAAACATCACCTGCAAATAGGTTAAAAATACAACATAAAGAAAGGTAATCAGTCACTTATTTTTCTGTAAGCAATATTAAAAACCTATTTACAAGATACAGTCTCTCACAAACCTCTCCTAAGAAGTAACCCATGCTATCTGTTGATCCATTGTGTGTCTGAGAAGCATAGACACCATTTACTTCTTCATATGATGGGGGTGGGGGCATGCTGTTATCCATACTAGGAGTAGGAGGGGCTTCAATCCGTTGTCGTTCTGATATCATCTATCATTAAATATAAATATAAGCACATAATCAGATGTTGATATCAAAAGACATGACCTAGCTGTCTGATGACATATTTGACTTCTACAGGGACAATAAGAATAATAGAAAAGACCAAGAAATATGGTTGCTTACCTCTCCCTCAAGCTGATCAAGTATTTGGAGGACTCTCTGATGATAGGCACGCTCTGCTTCAATCTTCATAATCAGAAATAGAACGTTTATTTAAAAAGGGGTTATACTTTGTTATAGCTCAGACCCAAGATTTCATCAAATTGAAGAATTGCAGCATCACATGGTAAAACTACAATACCATAGCTATAAGACGCTGAAGGGTCAACCTCTGTTGCTGTGCTTCAACAGCAGCCATTGCTGCAGCTGCTTCCTTCCCCAAAATGGCCATATTAGACTTCAGATCTTGTAGCTTTGCTTCGGCTGCTTCCAGTTTCATACTATTCTCAGCAATGCCTGGTGTTTCTCTTACTTTTGCTTGGCGCTTGGAGACTTCGATAGCCTGTCTAGGTTCAAAAGACAGTGTAATTACAAGTTCAATGAGGAAATAAATGCTACTTTTGCCATTATCAGAATATAAAGCAATGATTTCTGATCATGTGCTGGAACACAAGAAAAGGCAACTTAAAAATAAATGGGTGACAAATGAAAAAGAATATCAAAGCAAGTTATATAAAATGAAAGATCAAATTTGAATACCTGAGCTTCAGCTTCCTGTCGCATTCTGTCATAGCGTTGAGCTAGATGCCGAGCATCCTCCAATGGAGCTCCCATCACCATTGCTCTTAAGGGCTCTGCAACCTAAGCATTGAGCAAGACTTTAATCACAGAATTATTTAGCCAAATAATGAAAATGACAACAGATTGACCAAATTAACAATACAAGTCAGCATATAATTGCAGTGCGAAAGCTAAACTTGTTGAATGTGTATGGCTACTAAGTGAAATTGTGCTCGTAAGACTAACATCAAATCTCAAGGGGACTGCAGAAGAGCTATTGCAGAGCACATAAAATCTCACTACAATGAACAGAACAAAAGATAGGATCTTAATGTTTTTATGCAGGCATGACAGAGCTGGGATACAAAAGTGCAGCAAAAGGGGGGAAAAGGAGGTAGCCATTGTTCAACATTGCAGTGGCTATTTTAGAATGCTTTAAGCTATATTTTTTGGCACAAACCGTAAGTATTGATATGAAACTTAACTCGTGTGTGTGTTTGTGTGTGCACGCATGCATAGTGGCTATTTTAGAATGCTTTAAGCTATATTTTTTGGCACAAACCGTAAGTATTGATATGAAACTTAACTCGTGTGTGTGTTTGTGTGTGCTCGCACATGCGTGCGTGTGTTAGTTTTTTTCAAACCTGTGTGCCAAGAGCTTTTAATAAGTTCCCACGCTCCTTTTCCATTTGAGCACGGGCATGTGCATAATTTAGTGCAGCTCTTGATAATGTACTCCCGCTGGTACATGTATTTTCTGCACCATATTTCCTGCTATCTTCTGACAACTTTGTTCCTGTTAAACAAGATGCACATGAATTGAATACCAATATTAAGTTCTGTATACTGAATGCAATAAAATTTCATATAAGTGTCACCAACTAACATTACTCACCTATTTCAACTTGCTTGGATCCAGTAACAATATAACCTTCTACACCACGGACAATATCCCTTTGATAATGCTGGAAAAGGAAAAAAAAAATATGTCATCATAAGTCAATGAGGGGGGGGGTATAAAATGAGATGAAAAATAAATGAGAATAGAGGATTAGCACAAGAGGACCAGGTAACCTTTCCCGCACGTGTTGATATGTAGAGCTTCTCAAGTTTCTGATGTTGCTGGAGCTCTATCTCATCAGTAATCACATTATCTGATCCTCCATATCCCCCTGCCCCAAACTGTTTCAGGACAGCCTAAATAGCAATAATTGGGATTAACACCTTATCAGAGGAAGCAAGCAAGAGTATGTAACATTTTGAGAACGAGCAAGAAAATAGTCAAAGCTTTATTGTCAAAATAAATAAGTACAAATATACACGAGGGCTGGTATTTTTTTATACAAGCTCATGCCAAGCAAGTTAATAAGAAAAAGGCAACCCATTTAATGCAGACCATAATCATAAACATATATGAACAGCATGTATTCAGTTAAGCAGACAAACTAGCATTTTGGTGTTGCCTTTATATCAGATAAATCCAAGTGTTGGATACTAATACCTATACATTCAACATGTATGTTATGCTTTTGGGATTTTGGGTCTTACAATGCATTCGGTTAGATGCTAAAACATGAAATGACCATGAAAATCAACAAAATATGAGTTTTTCAATTTTCGATATATATATATATATATATATATATATATATATTAAATTTCAATATTAATTCTAACAATCATTTAACGTTTATCTGCAAATAAATTTTTAAATATTTAATTATTTTAAATACTCTGTCATACCATAGGTTTTCCAAAAATTGTTGTATCTCCATATCATGCTGTACAAAATGTGATACTCGTATCCATATCCATGTACTGCAACATAGGATCATGGCACAGCAAGTACCATAACCAATTTACCAATTTTTTAGATGATGGTTCTTACTTCTCGTTCTTTATGGCTACTTCCAGAGTTCACACATTATTCCTTACATGGTCATATTCCAGATAATCACTCTTTGCAATAGAATGAATCCATTCATTTCCATGTATAACATTGCAGCTCAAATGAGTGACCTCAAATTCAAGCCATTAACACATCCTCAGGAGAGGTCTAACCTCTTTCACATGCAAGCAATAAATTATCTGCCAAGTCACCTAATCAAATTCCAATCTATGCAATGATTCTGAGTTTTGCAACCAATTTCAGTACATCTGCAAACTTAGAAGCATGCTTAAAATTCAAAATCTTATCGAACAGTCAACCAATGTAGCTTTTCTCTACTCATCTCCGCAATGCAACTGGAAAATTTGATAGATCCAATACTCGCCGGCGGTGGTAATATCATATTCATATGAAATGACTAGAAAAACAGCAACTATCGCGACATTCAGAAGCCCATAGAACAGGTACATTAGAAAAATAGCAATAAACCATGGCAAATTGAAAGACAAGCATGATAACAAAATAAAGGTAAAATGATTTCATAGGGCTTAAGAAGAGGATAAAATCTATTGAAACGATCTATTTGCATCGAGCAGAGAAAGATCTGGAGTAAAATCACACATATGAAATAGGTTTCCTGTGTGAGAGAGAACAAACCTGTTGTTGGCGAGCGACCTGTTCTCGGAGCTTGGAGGCTTGCTTTCTGATAGCGTCCATTCACCACCGAATGGATTGAATCTACCCGCAGATCGATTACAGACCAACACCAGCAACTGAGTTTGTATCAGAAGAAGAGAGAGAGAAAGAGAGAGAGAGAGAGAGTTTTCAAAATTGTATCCAGAATTCACATTGGGAGATTCATTTGGGCTTTGGTTCCTTCGGGAAGACATTTGTTTTTTGCGGATACATAATAATGAAAAAAAAACATGTAAGAGTACCATTTTTTGGAAAAATAGTAATCAGATTCAAATGTGTGTTTTTTTCTGAAGAAGAAGACCATTTATTTAATTAATATAGAATATATCTAATTTAATTTAATTTTTATTATTAATGTAATGGATCAGAATAATTCATGAAATTGGTTTTAGAATAAAAAGGAACAACAAAACAAAGCACAAGCAAAATTTATATTAAGATATTCTATATTAATGATCCTAAATAATGTTTTCTCTTCTTTTTTTTACTATTAAACTGTCAATTGTTTACACATTATTTGAGTACATTACAATTAAATCATACCTAATAACTTAATTGTTTTATCTTTCACCAATAAAATAATTTTCTTGTTAATTTATTACAAAACAATACTCGAATTTATATAATTTATAATTTTATTTATTATCCATATTTCAAGGCACCGTATTACAATTATCCGACTCATCAGTCCATTTTTAGTGTAATGACTCATCATTCCTACTGCAACCATTCTTTGAGACGCCGTTGGTTATAAGTCCAAATAGACTTCTATAAATGCCAAAAAAGTAAATCAAAAAGCATATATATTCAACGGTAAGACATAGTTGTATTTTTTATTTCTTCCTGCTACAGAACGATAAGACATACTAATCATGCATTTGGCTAGCCAGCCCTCTCGCAGCTTTTGAGTACTTGTCTTGAGCGTTAACTAAGCAATCGAATTGAAATTAAACCGTTGGTTGAGTTGCTCCGTTCATTTTGATGTTCACATTTTCTGCTTTTGCTACAATTGATCAAACACCATTTATCAGTTCGAGCTTGCAAAGCGTGCTATAATTAGAAGTAGCAAACTAGCTATATAGTTGCCATAATCTTCTTTCTTCAAAAGAAATCATGGCTCTAGCTTTGGAGGCATTTGAGTGTAAACTGAGCAAGCAACATAACATGGTCTTCGGTATTTATTAAAGCTTGGTAAGGAAGAAGACATAAAAAATAAATAAAGTCATCTAACCAAAAACCTTGCATTTTACGCCACCTTTCTCGTGTTGCTTTGTCACACCTCGTTAACTTTAATGTACCTTAATTATGCTATTTTTTCCTTTTTTGGGTCACACAACCATTAGGATTTAGGCCTATCCTACGAATGAACAAATAGCAAATAGTTTAGCAGCGCCTATTTCTCTACTAATAAGTAATAACAACAGGGAAAGCTAGAGATTCACATAGTTCATCATGAGAAGAAAATAACCACCTAGCTTTAAGCTTTTTGACTATAATGGGCAATGGGCACGTACAACTTTCATTATCTTTATTTCGGATGAAAAGATGTCCTATAGAATTTGGTTCACTTATCCAAAGGAATTCTCAAGTTTTTCTCCATTAAAAAAAACTGTATTAATTTCTCTTCCTGATCGAGCATTATCCTTAATTTTTTTTGCTTTTCCAACTAAATTAATTGGTATAAATTACAAAAAAAAGAAAAAATAGTCCATTTTTCATAATATTCATGCTTGCCATGATCCATTTTTTTCACTTATGTTGCTGGTATTTGAAATGATAGCTTTCGAGATGCTTTTCTTTGTCACTCAGTTGCATCATCTATCACCCTCTATTCTCATAAACTTAACCACTGTAATATAAAGCGCTGAAAATTCCTTTTTAATTTTGTGCTGCCAGCCCTTGAATAATTATAATTTCTAAAGATTGTGAACTTGGTTTTCCCAAGAAGCATGCATGCGAGGATGGTAAAATTTTCTCATAAAATCTACATTATTCATCATCAATCTCTTCTGATCAAAGACTAAATTCTCTTTCTGAAGATATATCAATACTTATCAATCAAGTGCAGCTTGTGGTTCATAATTGATAATGTGGCCACTTGTGATTTGGAAAAGTCAGATTACGACTGTTTTCTTGGTTCTCTGAACTGCCATGATCTGGTTTAAATCACCTCTAGATATGGTATTCTATATAAATCTTCCCAAGCTAAAGCTATAAACTTGACAGTATCATGAACAGTTACAAATTTTGGGATAAGGAGAATCCACTTAACAAAAAATGTTTTCACACTTTATTCTCTTGAAATGTACAGAAATATATATACGAATATACAATTGAGAAAGCCAAGAAATAAGAAAATTATATATTCTAAATAACTAGCTATCCTAATTTAGAAGATTACAAGAATAAGCCAGCTGTACACTAAATATTTTGAGTAATGTATCGGATCTGTTAGAATTTGTTAGGCTCCCTCAAGATGGTGCTCCAGTAGAGACACCAATCTTGAGAGAAATATCCTGGAGACGACATTGAGAGAATGGTTTAGTTAGTGCATCTGCAAACTTATATGCTAAAGAAACATAAGAGACTTGAATGCGACCACTTTGCATTACTTCACCGACAAAATGATAGTCCATAGCACTATGTTTCATGGGAGAATGGAAGATCGGGTTTGTGCATAAATATGTTGCATCAATGTTGTCACTGTAAAGAGTCGGTGGAACACTGATTGAGACACTAAGTTCTTTAAGTAGAGAATGTACCCACTGAAGTTCTGTAGCAGTAGAAGCAATTGTCCGATACTCAGCTTCTGTTGAAGAGCGAGTAACAGAACGTTGCTTCTTTGAACTACAAGAAATAGGATTAGGACCAAGGAAAACAAAATAACCACCTATAGAGGTACAATAATCAAAATCACCCACCCAGTCTACATCATAAAAAACATGAAGAGACAAAGAATTGTGGCGTTGCAGTCGAATATCATAGGACTGCGTACCATTGAGGTACCAAATGAGACGCTTAACAACGCCCCAATAATGATTCATCAGAGCATGCATAAATTGGGATAACTTGTTGACAGCAAAGGCAATGTCAGGACGATTAATGAGAAGATATTGTAAGCTGGCAACTGTCTGGCAATAAAACTTTGCATCCGCAAGTGGAGAACCGTCATGGAGCTGTAGTAAAGAGGAGATGGCCAGTGGCGTCTGAACAGGTTTAGAATTTTCCATGTTGTGCTTGGTAAGGAGATCCATAAGATATTTCTGCTGAGTAAGATGGAAACCCGTTAAACAAGAAATAGCCTCAACATTGAGGAAATAGGATAAGGCACCTAGGTTTTTGATTGAAAAATAAGAACCTAACTGATCAACAAAATTCTGGATAGCCATATCATCACTCCCCATAAGAATCAGGTCATCAACATATACCAGAAGATACTTTGTAATCTCCCCATGACGATAAATAAAAAGTGATGCATCTGATATAGAATTTATAAAACCAACCTGAATAAGAAAGCGATGCATTTCATTGTACCATGCACGAGGAGCTTGTTTAAGTCCATAGATTGATTTGTTAAGCTTGCAAACATAGGTGGGAAGATCAGGATCAACAAATCCTGGCAGTTGGGACATAAAAACGTCGTCATCTAGTAGACCCTGAAGAAAAGCATTATTGACATCTATTTGACGGAGAGACCAACCTCGGGAAAACCGCTAAGGAGAAAAGAACCTGAATTGTGGTGGGTTTATCCATCGAGCAAAATGTGTCATGATAGTCAAGACCTGGCCGTTGATAAAATCCCTTTGCAACAAGGTGTGCTTTGTAGTGATCAATGGTGCCATCGGGTTTCTGCTTTATATGAAAAATCTATTTATAGTCAATTATATTTTGAGACATATCAGGAGGTAACAAGTCCCAAGTTCCATTGCGAAGTAGAGCATCAAACTCATCGGACATAGTTACATGCCAATGTGGGTTTTTGAGAGCTTCAGTGTGAGAGGTAGGTTCAATGCTATTAAGTTCAGTAGCAACAGTAAGACTATATTTCGGGCTTGGTTTAATAATGTTATTCTTGGATCGAGTTATCATTGGGTGAAGAGAAGTGTGATGGGAAATATTTTGTTGGGTGTCATTAAGAGAGGAGATCACAGGAGATATCTCATGTGAAGGAGTCTGGGAAAGTGAAACATCTTTGAATGTAGGAGTGGGAGGCAAATTGGACAAGATAACTTCGACAGTAGGTGGGGGAAGAGGAACTGGCAAAGGACAACCTGACTCAGAGGCCCCCTCGGCCACTTCAGACGATACCAGACCCGATAATCCACCGCATAAATCAACATCAACACTGACCATAGAGTATGATTGAAAAGGAGAATAAGACCCAACCAACACAACATGATGAGAGACATAAATTTTTTGATATGATAGATCATAACATAGGTAAGCACTTTGAGTAAGGGAATAACCAAGAAAAGCACAAGAACGAGAACGAGATTCCAACTTATGAGATGTGTAAGAACGTAACTAAGGATAACAAAGACACCCAAACACCCGAAGTTTTAAAAAATTAGGAGGAGTTTGAAAAGGGCACTCAAATGATGATTTCATTGATAAGTTTTGTTTGGATATACGGTTAATGAGATAGGTAGCGGTAGCAAAGGCAAAAGGCCAAAACGAGGAGGGGATGGACGCTTGGTGAAGTAACGTTAAACCAGTTTCAACAATGTGGCAGTGTCTGCAGTTTGAAAAACTATTATGTTCAGGTGTGTGAAGTGGGGTGGTCAAATGGGAGATACCACGAGTCTTAAGAAAATCTCAGAGAACTATATATTCCCCACCATTGTCTATGCAGAGAGTGATAATAGGTCGATTGAAAAGTTTTTCTACAAGTGATTTGAAGCATTTAAACACAGTCAAAACATCATATTTATTTTGAAGAGGTTAAAATCAAATATATTTAGTATAATGATCAACAAAAATTGCATAGTATTTATATCCATCACATGATAAAATCGGAGAAGTCTAGACATCCAAAAACACCAAATCAAGAGAAGTGGATACAAGTGAGGAATCATGAAAAGGGAAATTTATGGCTTTTATTGCATAGACAAGCATTACAATGAAAATTACGCGATGGACTAGAAGAACATGACACAAACTTAGATAAGGATAAATGACGCATGACTCTGTTGGAGGGATGACCTAAGTGACTATGCCATAAAGAAAGAGATTCATGAGATACAGAGAAAGCCAATGGTGAGGTCAACACACCCAGAGATGAAGACCAAGAGTAGATGCCGTCTTTATGTGGGCCTTGACGGAGGATGGCTCCTGTGCAAGGATCTTGTACCTAAAAGTGTGTTAGGGTAAAAACAACAATAATATCATTAGTTTTGCATAGTTGAAAAATATATAACAAATTTTTGTGCATTGTAGGCGCACAAAGGGCATTTGAGAATTTCAGGGAAGAAGGATTATAAAGGGGAGTGAGAGAACATATATGGGTAATATTCAAACCTGCACCGTTACCAATGACGACATCATCGGATCCCTCATTTGGAGAATGGAGTGAGAGATTAGCAAGATCCATTGTGACATGATGTGTGGCACCTGAGTCTAGAATCCATTCAGATGAAGATGGAGCAAATGAATAAGCTATAGTGTTGGCTTGAGGAGAGGCATATCTAGGCCTATTATGAGTTTGAGGTGCCATGGAACTAGTCTATGATAAATGTTTGAGGGTTGGGCACCTCTTAACAGAATGCCCTTATTGATCACACAGTTGGCAGCTCCTAAGATAAGGACGAGGGCCACGTTGACTCTGTGTCTGTGGTGGGTGAGAAGTCCATGTCCTAGAAGGTCAAAAGGCAAGAGTTTGGGATGAATCGGTGAGTCAAATATTTAGCCTATGCAATGGTCCAGACTTAGCAGCTGCATTGGCAGTAATGGGGAGAGAAAGTGGGTTACCCTTCTTGGCGGCAAAGTGAGCTTTGTGATTAAGAAGTTTTTCATGAAATTCCTTAAAGAAAATCACCATCTCTCGTGCTTGAATAGTATTAGCAAGTTATGTATAGTCTGCATCGAGACCATTAAGAATCTTAATGGTAAGATCCTTGAGGTCCATGAGGGCATTCATCATGGAAGTGCATTCACTTTGGTCTTGATATTTTGCATAAACTCGATGATCGCCTAGGAGCCTTTGATCGGGTTACTTAGTTGAGTTTTCAAATGAGTTATTCGACCACGCGTCAGCTTACCATATGTGAGATCTAAGGTCGACCAAGCATCGCAAAACGTTTGGGCAGTGGCACTAAAAGGAATCAAAGTTGGATGTGATGGTTTGCTCAGGACATGGGTGTTTGCCATCAACAAACCCAAGTAAATTATAGCTTGTGAGAATGATGGAGAATTGTAGGCGCCAAGAGAAATAATTTGAGACAGTAAGCTTCAATGGTGCTTACGCAGCAACATTGAGTGCAATGATGGTGGACATGGTGTGTGGATCGGTTGGATTAACGTCTGCAGCGATCGATTGAACTATGACAACAGCGATTGAGGACTGGACCAAGGGAGAGGCATGCGTTGATGATGATTGTGTTTCTATGGTGACAGCAGCAGTAAGCAAGCAACAATGGTGGTGAAAAAAAGAAGAAAAAAAATTATGTTTTGATATAGACGTGAGCCAGTGACTCTAATACCATTATAGAAAAATATTTTCACATTTATTCTCTTGAAATGCATAGAAATATATACACAAATATACAATCAAGAAAGTCAAAAAATAAGGAAATAAAATATTTTAAATAACTAGCTATCATAATGTAAAATATTATAAGAATAAACACTATACACCAAATATTTTGAGTAATGTATCGAATCTGTGACCATCTAACATAGATTATAAATGGCATAGTCCCGAGTCCCAATGTTACAGACGAATCTTATGCAGAAGCATAAAGCCATAATAGCTATTGTCCTTTTTTTTGTTAATATTAACTAAAATGCTCGTACTTTTTTTTGGGTAAGAAAGGAAGCCCAGAAAGCTAACACAAAATGACTCAGGGTGTGATCCTATGAGCCATATCAACAGCCAGGAGATCTCCAAGCCCCTCGGGGGAGTTATCCAAAATATGTAGCCCTCGCGCGGAATTGTGAGGCTCTCTAGCAAGCCAATCCGCTACTCTATTCCCTTCCATGTACTGGTGTTTTATGTCCACTCTCCATCCTAGTTCCATGTACTCTTTGATCTGTCTCACCACCCTGTCTCCTTGGTGTTCCTCGACGTGGTTCCTTCGACTTAATTCCACAGCCTCCATCGAATCGCATTCAACAATCACGTCTCAGAAACCCTTTTCCCATGCAATTCTTAAGGCCAATAGAATGCCCCATAGCTCAGTGTGAGTAGCACTACAGCGCCCTATATTCCTGACAAAGCCTAGTAACCATTCTCCCTTCACGTTTCTCAGGACTCCTCCGCAGCTTGCCTCTCCTGAGCTTAACGTGGATCCGTCTACATTGAATTTGACTTGATGGGCCTTGGGAGGTGACCACTTGACATTCTGCACCTGTCTCTGTCTCCCATGCACTATGTCCGTAGCCTTCAACCATTCCAAGCATTCTCTGGTTTTGGCTATGCATGTAAAGAGAAAATCATTTGGCTTCCTTGTATCGGGTTAAAATATTGCTTCGCATCTTTTGGTCCAAATTGTCCCGGCTGTCATTCCAAATAGGATGTTCCAGCTAAGCTCCGCGTACTCCTCCTTTGCTAGACTACGATTCAGGATGTGCTCAATCCATTCCTCTGTGTTACATCGAAAGAATTCCTGCCAATATCTCAGTTTCACCAGTCTCATCCAGAGTGTCTTTGTCCTCTCACAGTCTCTTAGGCAGTGCAACACCGATTCCTGGTCCCTTTTACATACTTGACACAAGCCATTATCGTCTAGGTGTCTTTCACGTCGGAGGTTGTTGGTAAGCAAATTGTTGTTCCCAGAAAACCAGAGAAAGGTTCTTACCTTTTGTGGTCCCGGCCATCTCCAGATCTTCCTCCACAGGTTGTTGTTATTGTTCATTTGCCAACCCATTTTACTGGCATATGCAGAAGCGACAGAGAAGCATCCATCCCGGCTATGTTTCCATGCCAAGTGGTCCTCCTCCGGGCTGTCAATAGCTGGCCGGGTCGAGGCCAATTCTGCTAGCACTTCCTCCAGTAGAAGGGATTCTAAAATGCCCTGACTCATCTAGCATTTCTACGACCGTGCTTTGTATTGATTCCTCCTGAACCTCACCTATGGCAATATTTTCCAGTGGCCCGTACCTGGGAATCCAATTATCCTTCCAGAAACGGATTGACTTACCATTCCCTAGTTTCCATTCGGAGCCTTTCTCTATGTCTTCCCACACCTTTTTGATCCCCTGCCAGAGATTTAATGAGTCCATCTTCTTATTATGCATTTTGGGGAAAGGATCATTGTTGCACTTGTATTTAGCTTTGAGCACCTTCACCCACAAATCCTTTGGTTGGTGGATTATCCTCCATGCGACTTTCATCAAGAAAGCATGGTTCATTTCCCTGAGTTTTCGGATACACAAACCTCCCTTCTCTTTAAGCTTACAAACTCTGTCCCATTTAACAAGATGGATTTTTCGGTTGCCCTCATGACCTCCCCATATGAAGTTTCGGCAGTGTTTTTCCAATTCATCACATAGCCCTAGAGGGATGAGTGCCATTTGCATGGAGTAATACGACAAGCTGCTCAATGCACTGGACGTGAGAGTAATCCTTCCTGCCAATGAGAGTGTCTTTGTAACAACTCCATTTAAGTATCAATTTTTTTTTAAAATACCATGAAGTTATTACCTCGTTACAACTTAACTCAATATAACATTTATTTAATTTATACAATACAGAGTTCACATACATGTCATTAATCAAAACATACGTACAATATATCAAACACATAAAAATCTACATCTTATTTATTCTGGTTGACCAATTCCGGAGATACAGGTGCGGGTGGTTGCACCTTCACCGGAATCTAAACCAACTCGACCACAAACATTTTATTTGCTTCTGGGATCTGTCCAACATAAAGTACTCGATCCAACGTGCACTAAAAGTCAGAGCTATAGAAAAATTTGCATAACTAATTTTCTGAACATGATATAAAAATATAGTGAGAATTAAATCCCAGTAAGTTCAACAATAAATCATCATCAATATAGCTCATCACGTCATATTCAGCTGTATAAACTACAGAAAATATCATTGGTCACATGAATGCATTATATCTATGCACATAAGAATCATACAGTAATGATATGTATGACATGATTAACTATTTTTAGAATATCATATGATGGCCATCAACTTATTCTCATTTCAAGCTACCCCGGTCAAGGTGAGTATTATCTACTCTCCGGTACGGATTTTTCTCGCTCCGTCCGACATGGCACACTTTCTCTTTCTTTTCTCATAATCATAATCATAACCGTTGGTAGGGCGTCCCTTACTGGTGCACCACACGGATTGCCATGTGACCATGCTCATTTCTTTTCTTTTCACAATGATAGCTAAAAATATGCTTTCAATAACAAGTATATTCATCAAAATATAACTATTACCATAAATCATTGGTAATTATGTCATAAATATAACCATTTCAAATATCACTTTATAAAATATTTTCATGTCAGAATTTTACACTTGAGATGGTAAGAAGTTCATACAATGGCAATGGCTATGGCATATACTAGTAATTTATAAGATTCGTCTTCTTTTGTAAATATTAATTTTATTTCTTTATTTTCTTGATCCAGATTTTCATCATATCTAACCTTTTCTTACTAATCAGAGCATAACTCCCTCAATTGAACTCCGATGTAGATGATCTTGCTGTCAATTTCAAGATAAAACAATTATCTAAAACTATTATGTTGAACAATGTAGTGAAATATTAAGAAATTAAGGTGATATTACTCCCTAAATATACAGGTTATTTCTTCTCGGATAGGTTCTGACCTCTACCTACTAATTGGACCATATCTACCTCATATGGACTCTAACCTGAGTGATTCCAGTGGCTAAAAATCTGTGACACGCATATATATATATATTTCTTATGTTAACCATTTATTTTAATTCCATACAGATAATTCTCAAAAATTAAATACAGAAACTTCCTAACATATTCTTCCTTGATGAACCATTTTCTGACCTTTGACTACTAATCAGCTCATATCTTTCTCCTATGAACTCCAAATTGAATGCTTCTAGTGGCTAAAAATCCGTGACACACATAGCTATAATTCTTATGCTAACCATTTATTTTAATTTCATACAGATAATTCTCAAAAATTAAAATACAAAAGCTATCCTAACATATTCTTCCCTGATGAACTATTTTATGACCTTTGACTACCAATCAGCTAATATCTTCCTCATATGCACTCCAAATTCAATGATTCTAGTGGTTAAAAATCCGTGACACACATAGCTATAATTCTTATGTTAACCATTTATTTTAATTCTATACAGATAATTCCCAGAAATTAAAATACAGAAGCTATCCTAACATATTCTTCCCTGATGAACCATTTTTTGACCTTTGACTACTAATCGGACCATATCTACCTCATATGGACTCCAAATTGAATGATTCAAGTGGCTAAACATCCGTGACACATATATATTTAATTATTATGTTAACCATTTATTTTAATTTCCTACAGATAATTTCCAAAAATTAAAATACAGAAACTATCCTAACATATTCTTCCCTGATGAACCATTTTCTGACCTTTGCTTACTAATCGGCCCTTATCTACCTCATATGGACTCCAAATTGAATGATTTCAGTGGCCAACAATCCATGACACATATATCTTTAATTCTTATGTTAACCATTTATTTTAATTCCCTACAGATAATTCCCAGAAACTAAAATTTTTTCCACTCATAGCCATACCTATGCAGAACTTTCTATACCAGTCTAAGTATTCAAACATTCATCACATGCAAGATCAATATGTAACATGATATAGCAACATCAATGACCAATCATCAAAGTTCTAAGATCAAAATCTCATATAAATATTATAAGTTTCAAAAGTTTTCTTCAAAAAGAAATATTGTTAAACTTACCTGGAGCACTTAGTCCACTAGATTTCTCCTTCCTCTTTCTTCCTTTCTTCCTCTTCTTTCCTCACTCTACCTTGCTTCTATTTTTCCTCTCCCTCACTTGAACGAAATTATAATATTGTAAGGGTGGGTTTTCTTATATAGACCACCACATAATTCACCTTTCATAATCATGGGTCTACCTTATCACAATTAGATTACACTTGGTTGAATTTTTGGAAAACAAACAACTTATGTTCTTGTCCTCCTCTTTCTTAGTCAAGATATGCATAGGAAAAGGATATTTGTATTTTAAAAATTATGATAATATGTTCTTAAAATATGGGACAAGGTCCCTTTGATTTAGGGATTCATTTCCATTTTCTTTTGTCTTAAACAAGTATGATAAGTTTGTCTTTTTAGGTGACAAATTTCTAACCCTTGAATCTTCATTATTTGGTTGATATTATTTGTGTGGGATAGGAATGTTTTGTCTTAATGCCATGTATTATCATACCACTTGCTAAAATTATGAGTGTAGGATATAGATGTTTTTGTCCTAAAGCCTTGTATTATCATGCCACTTGCCAAAATTATGAATGTAGAATCACACCACTTGCTAAATTTTTTGTCTTAATGCCACGTAACCTAATCTTTATTATTATTACATTATTATATCATCACCTAATTTATTTTATTTTATTTTTTCTCTTGGATTTGGGCTTATTCGTACCCATTATGGGCTTATTCCTACCCATTTTCTTTGCTTTGGATAAAATTCTACCTTTCTTGGAGGGATTGGTCACATTTTCATAATTTTTGGGCTATTGGTCCAATTACTATATCCTAGTCCAAGTCTATGTTTTATTTCTTGCTAAGGTTATCCAATGGGCTTGCTAGAAACTTATGTGAAGTGAAAAAAACTCTATATGAAGTGTCCATAGGTAAAAGCTCAATGTATGGGTAAAGATTTTAAATTTAGTAACTTTAGTTCTTGAATTAGGAAAAATTACTCTAATCCAATGTTCTTGAAATTTTATGACCTTTACTTATTTCTAAAAATTTATCTTCCTTATCCAAGAATTTTGCATCTCTTTAGTATGTTATTTCTAATTGTTTTTCCTATTAGGTTTTCCCTCTTTATTTGTTCTCTTAATGTTAGAAATATTTTCTATGCATATACATAAGATGAAGAATTTCTAAGGATTATATTTCCTTAGATATCTAAAATATTGTCTAATAAATTTTATTTTTTTAATTAAATATTTACGTACTTTTATCAATAAAAGAAACAAAATTAGGGATGTTACAATCTTTGCCTTCCAGCCGCTTAGTCTTGCCTTAAACTTCTATGAAATCCGTTTGTATGTGACCTTGGTTACCCTTTTGTGGAGCATGGGCATGCCAAGATACGTTCCCAGGTCGTTGGTATAATGGTACCCCATGCATTTGCTGTACTGTTCCACACGAGTATGGTTTATATTGCGAGAGAAGAAGCATCTTGTCTTTCTAGAATTGACAAGTAGACCGGAGCTGTTACAGAAGATGTCAAATAATGATTTGATGATGTTGCACTGCTCCAAACCTGCTTCAGTGAACAGGACAAGGTCGTCAGCGAAGAATAGGTGAGTGAGAGCCGGGCCATTCCTGCTTAATCGTATAGGTTTCCACTAGCCGTTAGCCATAGCACAATCGATGCATTGGGCTAGCCTCTCCATACAGAGTATGAAGAGGTATGGGGATAAAGGATCCCCTTATCTCACTCCTTTGGACATCTCAAAGCTTTCTATGGGTTCGCCGTTCCAAAGTAGGCTCATGGTTCCTGTGTTGACGCAACTCATGATCAGGTTTGTGAAGTGGTTTTTCAACCCTAGTCCTTTGAGCATATCTGTGAGGAAATCCCAGCTGATCCTATCATAAGCTTTCTCCAGATCTATCTTGATGGCCATGGCTCCCTTCTTCCCTTTCTTCTTCCTCATCGAGTGTACAACCTCCTGTGCCACGATCACATTATCAGAAATATGCCTGCCCGGGATGAAGCTGCTCTGGCATGGTCCAACCCACGATCCTATAAAACTCTTTAGTCTAAACGCTATGGATTTGGTCAGGATTTTAAGGATTACGTTGCATAGAGCGATAGGCCTGTATTCTTTCAAGTGCTCTGGGTCATCCACCTTCGGGATTAGAACGATTAAAGTTTGGTTGATATCTCTAACCAGTATGGGGTTATCGTAGATGTCTTGGATCAGCTTGCATATAGACGATCCCACGGTTTCCCACTGGCTCTGAATGAATATGGCATGTAGCCTATCGGGACCTGGGGCTTTGAAGGCGCCCATACTAAACGTGGCTTCTTTGATTTCCTCCGTAGAAAAAGGTTTCTGCAGATTATTTAGATCATCTGGCCTCAGTCCCGGGAACATACCTTTGATTGGAAAAGGCTTATATTAGGTGTTCTCTTTTCTATAAAGTGTCTTGAAGAAATCCCTTGCCATTGTCTTCAGGTTATTCGGGTCTTGTTCCCATTCCCCGTTCTCTTTCTTCAACGTAGTGATTCTGTTCCTCCTTCTGGCTAGAGTGGAAGAATGGAAGAACTTAGTATTTCGATCACCAAATCTTAGCCAGTTGCTCCTTGCTTTCTGAAACCACACGATCTCTTCTTTTGTGAGCAATTCTTCATATTCTTTCCAAAGTTTTCCTTTAAGTTCTGTGAGCTGTTCGAATCCACCATTGCATTGGGCCTTTTCAATTCCTTCAATTCTTCTGACAATGCTCCTTTTCTGTCTGAAGATATTGTCGTAGACATTTGCGTTCCATCTCTCAGCATCCACTCTGAATACTTTTGCTGCCTCAACCCAGTTATCCTTCTTATTCTAGGCGTTGTTAACTATGCCCTGGAAGGATTCATCGAGCAACCAGGCAGCTTGGAACCTGAAAACTTTACGGGAGGGGGACTGCTGCCTCTCTTGCCAGATGTTGATAAGGAGGGGTTTGTGGTCCGATTTTAGGCTGTGAAGGTGCTTTACCAAGGATTTTGGGTATTGAGTTTGCCATTCGGAATTACAGAGAGTCTGGTCTAGTTTCTCCTTCACTCTTCCTCTCTCCCGCTATTAACTAAAATGCTCGTACTGAGTACTTGATGATTGAAAACCAACCATAGATGTAAAATAAGAGGGCTATATAGCATATACCCACAGATCGATTGATTTGTTCCCTGAGTTGAAGTGCTTCAGAATTTAGATAAAACTTCCATTTTAATTAATAGTGGTTTGTTCACCTGTCTCCTCGGTCCATGACATCAAGGCCTCAAGAGTCTAGCTCCTGATCCACACAAGAAGAGGGTGTGGATATTATTGGCTTTGGCACCCATTTACTTCAAAAAAGGCTTGTAAGTTACTGATGCAAGAAGCTCCGGGGTGTCGCACACGCTTTTCGAATCAGGAACTTTCTTGGACAAGGAAGGGATAACGTTTTGTGAAGTACATGTGGCTTTGAGAGTAGTCATCTACTCTTGCATATATTCTTAGAGCGAGCTTAGTGTCTAATTAAGTCAAAGCACTCGCTTGGTTATGATCAGCCCTGAAATCATGGAGATATTGGTCAACCAAGCAATCCCGTAAAGAGGCAAACAATTAAGTTGAAATCTTTAATTTCAAATGCGAAGCTAAGCGCTAGGTCAAACCCGTGTTCATGACATAATGGAGATATTGGTGGATGCCCACTACAGCACTACTTATAGATTCCATTAGCTTATCAATATTTTAGATTTCTAGTTGTCCAACTGGCTTTGTCTTGTAATTATCACTTATAACATGATCCAAGCACGAATTCTGTTGACCATTTTTACTTATTAAGTACTCAAATGGACCCTCTCTGATGATGTATAATTCCCCATTTATTAAATTCATTCTGTATCTTGTGTTAACAAATATTTTGCTTGGATGTGAAGTTTTTTTTTCCAGAAAATTATACAAAAATTACTTATATATTTGTAAGAAATGCCAGTAAGGCAATCTAAACACACACTACATAGATTTTTATTTTGGTAACTAAGCAGGACAGAAACGGAGTAAGCAACCCCAGCTAAATCACACTAAATTTTATGAGTTTGGTTCTTGTATATAGTTCTTATATTCATGCTTATATGAATCTTCCATAGGTCAACGGCTTTCAAGTTTCCACTTCAAGACATGAATATAATTGAAGACTGGCTTGCTCGAAGCATGGATCTGTGGAGTAGGTGGAGTAGGGTCAAACTCACACGCGCGCAAGTGCTTATATGGACAAAGCACTGTCTATATCGTCAAAGAATTAATAGAGATTATTAGATACAGAGTTCCTTTCTTGCCTTTATAAACTCTCGAAACGGCGTGTAACCACGTATCGGTATTGTTGACACGTTTTCCTTTCTAGTAACAAGGTCTGAGCCTGAATGGATATGCAAACACACTTTTCGGAAAGAAGACTCCAGTGCTGACAAATTGGCGAATTTTGCAGCCCATATGGCGGAGAATGTTATGTATCTTGGTTTGGTTCCCAATTTTTTTATGGTTTAATTGTATGAATGATTTAAGAGACTTCACAACCTCGTAGATATGGGAACTATGTATCGAAATTGGTTGATAACTAATATATACAACTAGGCGTCTCTATCATCTGAAAATTTGATTAAATTCAATAAAATATATTATTTTGGATAAATCAAATTAGATTCACAAGTTTATATTGTTATATTCTTTTTAAATTTTTTCTTAAATTTAAACTGAATTAATCTAACTATTTTAATTTAGTATAATTAAAAAATTTTAAAAAATTTAAAATTTTATTCAATTTCATTCTCGAATTAAATAATCCAATCAATTTGACTTGTTTGTCACTTCAATGTATAATCATATAATTAAGACTTGAATAAATTACATTATTTAAATAGTATTCAAATCATAATAAAAAAATATTTGTAACCGTTCATTTTAAATTTTTTATAAGAGTTAGTATTTGATACATTATCGGTGGACAATTTTTTATCCACTAACGATATCTAAATCGTATCAAGTGTCAAAAATAATTTTTAAAAATATTATTTTTAACACGTGTCATAATCTGAATATTGTTGGTGGACAAAATTTTGTCTATCGACAGTTAACCAAATCATTTTTTTTATAATAGAATTACTTGAATTTTAAATTTTTTATAATGGAATTAATTTTATCAGACATATATATACTGTAAAATGTTAAGAATAGGTAAAATCATATGATCGAAGCTATTACTTTTAAACTGAAGAAAAAGTCACATGGTAATTAAGCTAGTCATCACGGTTCGTTCTTTTTTCTTTTTTGGTGCGTTGCATGAGGTCGAACCCTCCTTTCCCTTACCCCAACCCCACAAAACCACCTGAGCTAGCCTCAGGTGGCTCACGGTACCTTCATTGAAGCTATGGCTTTTGTGTAAAGTACTCTTATCTGTTTCCTTCAATATATATATAAGACTTTACTAACTAAATAAAGGTGATTTTCCGATTTTTGTTTGTTTTATTCATTTATTATCAAAATAACTAATTAAGTATTTCACATACTAAGAAAAAACAAATTAAATATGCTATTTAACTAAATTGTTAAATATGACTAAGTGTTAAGAAGTTTTGAAAAAAAAATTATGTTACCAATTCCTAAAAAATATACATGGTGACTTTTTGACCCACTTCTTCTATCTTTTTCTCTTTCCTATCATTTCAATTCATAAAAACCATTACATTTCATTTTGAATTTTGAATTTATGTAGCAAAAGATATGATTGGAACCGATGAAATCATTAATGCTTTGGTGAAAGTAAAACAATTACAAATAATTACTGAAGCGAAAGACCAATGATTGAAATTATTGTGAAAATAGTCTGCAGCTTCTAGAAAGCTCAATATAGAATGATATATAATGGGAATCGACCACAATAATGTTTATTTCGAACTATTTCACTAAATTACCTCAGGAATATATTTGAAATACATTATTAATTGTAATTACAAATTACAAATTACAAAACAGATGTTATTAGTCACATAATTTTTTTCCAAACATAGCTAGGCTCATGACGCTTACAAATATTAAACACAATTAAGGCAACAAATTTTAATAGATCTTACCTCCGTTTCTTACATTAGGCTTTAATACAGAACACAAAAAGACATTAAGAGTAAATAGAGTGGGTTTTGATACACTTAATTAACTCGTCTCTTCATTGGCTACATAAAATAATTGTTTGTATGAGAAGTATTATTAAAATAATATTAATGGGACGAATCAGCTGAAGCTTTGTTATATATTACTTTTTTATTAAATGGAAGCAATTCAAATATTATTTATTATTATATTATATTTTAGAATATTAATATAATTTTTTTTCCAAACGTTACTTCTTCTTCTCACATGATATCTTCAATTAAAAAATATAAATTTTATCCATTAAAATAATGTTTCCCCATTGCATGCCGACTACGAGTCGAATCCATAAAATCATCCACCACACATGAAGAACGCGCCGAGGATGCTTCAGGAGTCGAGGAGTTCGGACGCGAAGCGATGGCTCCAAAGGCCACGAATCGTAAAAGAGTCTGAGACTCTCGGACTTTTAAAAGTCAATTAAAGCCCTCAAAAAGATCTTCACCGTTTGGTGCAAATTCAATAAATAGAACCAGCCGTTAGATTTTTTCATGTGCCAAACAGTCAAAATTGTCTGACGCGGTCATCGCCGTCTTTTTACGTGAGAAAAGAACAACAGGGGTAATAATAATCCAAATTAGTCTATCACGAGGCGAGATTAACGCGACGAAGCAAGCCTCGCTTGTAAATAACTGAAACTTTGAGGTCAATTTTCGAAAGCCTGAAAAATTAACTTACAAGTTAGAACCACACGTAGTCGGGGCGGTTTCCTGGGCTGTTCCTTATGACGTCGTTTTCGAAAACTGTTAGCGCCAAATTGCGCTTTTAATCCCACGGAGTCAATCAGAGCCGTTGATTGCTGTAACGGGAGACTTTGATCACGGTGGCTCTGATTGTAACAGTCAAAACCGGCGTGTGATTTTAACGTTTTTGTTTTTAACCGGTTGGTTTGGACCGAACCAGTCTATTGGTTTGGTCAAGAAATAAAAATCATGGCAGAAATTTTCAATTTACGAAGCCATCAAAGTACCCTTTTTTTTTTTTTTTTGAAGACTTATAAAAGTCAAGCCCCCTCACATGGCCTAATGTCACACGCTTGGGACATCGCCGTGTGTCAGAAATATTGGTAGAGCATATTTAAATTGAAACCAGAGATAGTAAAAAGAAGGGAAAGATATAGATAAACCAAAAACTTAGCACCAATTTCGCCCACGAACGAGCCTTCGTTTCAGTTCTTCAACCAACAAAACTCTTGTGCGGTTTTCTTTTCTTCGTCTTTTATCAGGTAAAATTTTAGAAGAGAAAGTTCATGTTTATAGAAAGAAGAGAGAGAGAAAAAAGAAAAGAAAAAAAGAATGGGAGAACGGGGTTCTAAATTGTGGGGAATTTTTTGGACTGTTTGAGATTTTGTTGATGTAATAATGATTGAATTTGTCTATAGAAATGGAGGTTGTCGTAGCGAAAGCGTTGAAATCAAGTTTACGCAGAGAATTGGCGTTCATGAAATCAAACCAGCAACCTTTTGGCGAGGAAATTTGGTGCTTGAATGCAAATAACGGGGTTGCGGTTGAGGATTTCTCTGTGGATGACCTCCTTGACCTCTCCCAAGGTGACTTCCAACACTCTGTTGGGAACGGAAATGAATATGAAGAAGAGGAGGACAAAGACAGTCTCTCTGTTTCCTCACAGGACCGTGGCGAAGACGACAGCAACTCCAATTCCTCTTCCGGCACCGGCGATTCTCAGTACCATTTTTCTAACGAACTGGCCGTTCCGGTAAGTCATTATTCTTGATGTTCCCGCTAAGAATATACAGAAACAAACATTTTAGTTTATATTTTTGTTTAATTTTTGGAGTAATAATTCAAATTCAAAACTCATTTGGGTTTTTCACAGAACGATGATTTGGCAGACCTAGAGTGGGTTTCTCATTTCGTGGACGATTCTCTCCCAGAGCTCTCTCTATTGTATCCCGTGCGTTCAGAGCAAGCAAAGACGACGAGGTCTGAACCGGAACCTAGACCGGACTTTGCGAAAACTCCTTGTTTTCCCTTCGAAATTCCCGTCAAGGCGAGAAGAACCAAGGGTAGAAAAGCCAACTTTCGAGTCAGGTCGTTTAGCCCCTTACTTTCCCGGCCATCTTCGCCGTCTTCATTTTCATCTGGATTTTCTTCGACGCCGACTCTCATAACCGCCGACGCCGTTCCGAACACTGCCTTTTCACACGGCGTAAGTGAACCGCCGGCGAAGAAGCAGAAGAAAAAGGCGGAGACTCAAGCCAGTGGGTCCCAGTTTCAGCGTCGGTGCAGTCATTGCCAGGTGCAGAAGACACCACAGTGGAGAACCGGTCCCCTGGGCGCCAAAACCCTTTGTAACGCTTGTGGGGTTCGGTACAAGTCCGGTCGGCTTTTTCCGGAGTACAGACCGGCCTGTAGCCCAACCTTCTCCGGCGATGTTCACTCCAACAGTCATCGTAAAGTGTTAGAGATGAGAAAGAGGAAAGAGATGACTGGACCGGAGGCCGATTTGACGCCGGCCCAAATGGTTCCGAGTTGCTGAATTTATGGATTATGAATCCATACTTGAACGAAACATCCCATCGCCGGTTGAACCGGGTTCGGTTTTGTACGATAGATAGTTTTGTTTTTTGCCATTTAGGTTAGGTAGTGGTTGTTTTTAGACTTGTAGTGCTAGTCAATTAGGCAGGTGAACGGAGTTTAGGAAGGAATTGATTATTTGTATTCTAATTTATTAATGTAGTTGATTTAAGTTGATGAATAGAAATTTTTATGTGAAGCCATTTTGGCCATCTATCAAAGTTTGGCTTGATATCTATCATATTTTATTTGGCTCTCTCCAATTTCAACCTCACAAGCATAAACTTGGATTATTCAACTTTGTTCAACGCTGTTAGATTCTCTGATTGCATGAGTGCGAGGAAATATTTTTGTATAGATAGGAATTTAATAACATAAAATAATTCTAAAGCATTTTTTGAATTCATGAAACTATCAAATAATCTTAAATTTTTACAGTAAATTTAAATGTTTGTTCTTTTAATAATATGATAACAGTCTTTGTTCAAACTTAAATCTCTTAAGCAATGACATATTTGTTCATATCATAACTTGTTTAGATGTCTATAATACATAATTTTTGAACAAGAATACATTGACTAAGAATAATTCTTAATTTTGATATCAAAGTTGTGGTGATGGACAAAGAATTGATTTAATTAGTAAGAATTATAATATTTCGTTTATAAGATATGTATTTAATTTTTATTATTAATAATTTTGACATGTATTGATTTTGAAATAACATAATTTTCTTTCACTTTAATTTTTTTCACCTAAAAAAAATTGACCATGAAAAATGAAATACTCAATTGGGTTATCGATGATCTTTATTAATCTTCATATTTTTGGTTAAGTGACTCGAGCATTTTCAAAAGACGTTTTTTACTTTTATTGTGAGTTGTTTATAGTAAATCATTTTTATGGTGACACCAAAAAAAAATAATTAAATATCGTTATTTTTAAATAACAGTATTTACATAAAAATAATAATTTTTTTTATTTTTAATTATTATTATTAAAAATATTATTTAAAATAAATTTATATTATTTTAAAAAAATTTTATTTATATATTTATTATTTTAAAATTTATATTAAAAATTTTGTTTTACTTAAAATTTTATATTAACATATTATTATTAAAAAAAATTTGTATGTATTTATTATTTTAAAATTAAAATATAAATTAATTATATTTTAAGTTAAAATATAAATAAATATAAATAAAAATATAAAATAATTTGAATAATTTATTTAATAAATTTTTTAAAATTATATTATTAAAGTAAATAATTACTTAACGTAGTAAAAAATTATTTAAAATAAAAAAAATGATAAGATAATGTAAAATTTATTTAAATAATTTTAATAAATTATATTATTGAATATGCTGTCGTCAAATTAAATTGGAGGGTTGGTTGACAAGTAGTCAGTGAATAAAAGTTAATGTCAGTAATTGATGATGGCATGGGAACAGGGGCACCCCTCATGGATTGTTCTTTTTGATTTTAGCTACCTTGCCAATGTGATAAGAGAAGTTCGGCAAGTGGTGCAAGGAGAGTATATATGTACAATGAAACGTCGTGAATGCATGTGGGCGAAGTCGTTGGCGGGACGCGAAATCATTCGTAGTATATAATCTTGCAGGTAAGGATAGACCTTCAATGGATGAGGACCACTAGTTTTGACTTTTGAAACTATTTTTAAACCATCCAAATAAATAAGAACTGCCCATATCTGCATTATATTTTATTGCAAATGGAGTTTTCTAACTTTATGTCATCGAAATTTATCAAACTTCCAATTCAAACTATTCAAAATTTAAATTTAAGTACCACTTTGGGTGCTTAAATTTTGCTTATTGAATAACAAGTTAGATCTCTACTTTCTCAAAATTTTTGCATGGCTACTGTGTAAGAGAAAAAAGTACTTGTAATGAATATATATATTTTGAATTGATTTTTTCATTAAATTAAAAAATGTAAACATTTAAAAATATATATTTATTACTTTTTTTTTATTTTTCAATTAATTCCTTTATATAACATCTATTTTATCTCAAATATTGTGTATTCTGCAAAAAAAATAAGTGCATTTAATTATTTTAATGAGTGCGAATTTGGGCTAAAAAATAGCAAAAATATAATTTCCTTTAAAAAATTGTTATCTTCTTTTCTTATTTCTTTTAATGCGATCCGCGAAGACAGTGCACTATTTTTATTTTTATTTTTCAGAAAGTTGCATCTTTAACGTAATTTATACTTTTAGATATCTGAAAAAATCAAAAGACAGATTAAATGAATACATTATAGTTGATTTTAGAACTGAAATAATATGACATATTATTGATAAATGCAGCAACATTTATAACTGGCGAGTATAACGTCACCAATTCAATTAATTTTATTTGACTCATTTACATAAATAAATTTTAAAAATAATTTTAAGTGAATTTAATGTAATCTTTTAAAATTGTTCTCTTAAACTTAACTTAACGTAATTTAATTTTTTTAAGTAATCTAAAATGTCAATCAGATTTAGATGTTAAATTTTAATTTAAACAATATTTAATTTAATTAAATAATCTTATCGATCTGATTAATTTTTGGCTCTATGTATAACTATTATTTATATTTGAGTTTCTCTAATTTCAAAGAAAAATATATATAATTATAGCCCTAAACTATTTATGATAATAAAAAAAAACTAATATTCTTGTTAGCTGTATAGCTCGTAAGGAACCACGGGCACAATTTTTATTATTTTTTAGTAGTGTGAAGTTTGAATTTAAAATCTGGTAAATTTATGTCGAGCAAGAATTTAAATTAAGTCACAGACAGTGTGTAATTCAATTTTTATGAAATTTGAATATGAAATACAACACTCCTTTTAATTTTATGTTTTACGGTAGAGACCCAACAAGAAGACAAATATAAAAAAAAAATGTTTGGTGTTGAAGCATTATGACTTTCTGAATTAGCGTGCACGCCATGGCTGGACTACACCATATTCCGTCCAGCAAGAATCCCACTTGGTTTCGTTGGAAAATAACTTCTCTGTTTCCATGGAAAACAACCTCCATGCATGAAACCCTACATTTAAGGTAGTATTTTTGACGAATTGGATTTGGTGAATTCTTAGTCTCTCTAATGACAATTATTTTTTTGTCTAATTGGCAACCTTTTTTATATATATTATGATTAAGAGTTTGAATTGGTATATTTAATCTTAAAACATTTTTCAAAAGAATTAAAGTCAAGTTGTTAAAGAAAAATTCTTCAATAATATTTATTGTAATATCTAATAGTTGCCTCCAGTATTATCAAAAACCATTATACAAGTCATGAAAAAAAAGGGTGACACAATTATTTTTACAATTTTTGATTTAAGTGTCAAATATGTAATACCACCATTTAATTTTTCGCTTTTTGAATTTTGATTCTTTATTTCAATTAATTTCAATTCAATTATGAAATTCACATAAAAACAACATCTAATTGATTGACTACTTCAATTATAGGATAAAATTAGGAAAAAAAATTGTATATACCCCCATTTGCCTTTGACTCACTTGTAACTATTTTCTTCAATTTTAAAAGTATGAAATTACCTTTCTCAATTTTCATTAGTTAATATTAAATATTTTTTGTTTATTTTTTATTAATAAGATTAACAGAAACGTCACATCATTATATGTAATCTTAATAATAAAATTTTATGTGCGAAAAATATCACATTCCTCATTAATTTTAATTTGTTAATAAAAAATAAAAAATTATTAATAAAAGTTGAAAGAGATTATTCTGTCTTCAAAATTAAAGAAGATATTTGCAATTCACTCAAAATTGAAAAAAGAATACTTTCCTTTTTTTCATTAAATTACAAAAGGGCACAAGTGTGTCATAGAAATCACTGACGAAATATGATCACCACTTTGTTAGGTAAGTTCCGAAGTCATACCTAAGTAATGTCATTCCAAAACAAGTTGGTCTATGACAGTCCCGACTCATTCTTTAGAAGAGAAAGCTGCGACCTTGATTGTTCCCCAAATATGCATTTGGAGAAGTTCCCTTCCAAGAGGGGCTTGTGGGCACATGAACGATTGACACTGAGACATAGTTGCCATTTGTAAAATACAAACGGAAAGAAAAGGATAAAATAAACACGGCCATGACAAGAGATGAAAATGCACAATTTAGAACTATTATAACATGACGCCTGACAAATATTTAATGAAAATAAGATAACAATTATTGTGAATCATATAGTGATTAAGTGTTTACTAAAATTACTATCATATTTTCAAATTTGAAAATAAATAATAAAATTTGAATAAGAAAAATATCGTCAATTTTTTTTAATATTTTTTTAGCATCACATTTGATTTAATACAACAACAATTTAAAAATATTTGCGATTTTTTTAAAAATATTATTGAATTAAACTTATAACTTTTACTTTAAAAAAAAAAAAAAGTAAGTAAAAGTCACGAGTTTTAGTAGACCTAAAGGCCACTTGTTTTATTATTATTCTTTGGAATAAAAAAGATTGGAGGGCGCACCTGTAAAGTATTTGACCATGTCAAATTACGACCGCAATGGGAGATTTTTCAAACGGAGGCTAAGTGCCTTTCTTTGGATTTATAACAATTTTTGACCAAAACAGTGTTAATCTAGAAAGAATGAGAAATCACATGTCAAATGAGTTTCATTGCCCCAACTCCTAAGGAGAATTCCGCTGAATATTGAATATTTTAATATTATCATTAGAATAGCTTAAAAAATTACAATTTTTTTTTTTTGTTTACTTTATCAGGTGAGGGAGGATTTAACAGCTATTTTTTGGGGGTAAGTAACAGCTATTTATTATAATCTTCTCTTAAAGGTCCAGAAGTAGGTCACTCCAAAAATCAACCCAGTGGGCCTTTTTTATTACATAACTGAATAGTGAATGCAATTGGAGCTTCTGTAGATTCTTACAAAAGAAAGGAAAGCATACAATCCGAACTTCAAATATGGCGGATTAACAGAGAACAATGGGGCTCAAGGTAGCAACTACAGGCATTCCTGTATTTAAGAATATGCTTTTCTTTGATGGGACAAACAATTACTATTGGACAATGTCATAAATTTTCATAAATTTCAGGCTCCCTCCCCTGCCTTGAAAAGAACGACCCCCGAGTTCTTTAAACAAGTCACCTTCAATGTGACTCGAGTTTGAGGCTTAAACACTACAATATGATACGGATTACGGCGAGACCAACTGCAGATATGGAGACAAGGGTACCTATGCAGTATTTGATCACGTCATATTTTGCAGCTTCTAATTGGGCTCTCAACGCATGAATTTCCTGAGAGCGAAATTACAAAGCAAAACAAAAACCAGATTTTAATTCCACACTGAAGGTTTAAAGAAAAGCATTTCAAAGACAATTATAAAGCTTAGTCGATCAAGTTTGTTAGTCAGATTGGTGGTTTCAGCATTTTGATTAGCAAGCTCATCACGTATGCGTCTGCGCTTAGATTCCGTGCAATGAATAAATTACACAAGTACATTAGAATAAACTGTCCAAAGTTCACTACAACCAAAAAGCCACTTATAAATCCATGGTCTCACTTACCCTCTTTCAAGATTTAAGTCCAAACGTTGCCCAGCAGTGACTTTGTCAATCTCATACCTGCCACAGAGTCACAAGCTATCAATATAGACATCATTAAAAAAGTATTGGGGTGGAAATCTCATCCAGGTAGCAAAACTTTGTTGCACAGTACTCCATGATGCAGACCTCAATTCACTGCGCATCTTCTCTATGTCGCTACGAAGCTTTTCTGTCTCACGTTGCAACAAAGAAAAATGATGCTCCTGCATCAGAGATAATTCAAAGGGCTGGCATCAATAAATTTGCACAACAAAGACTTTTGACAATCACAATCTCCCATAGCTGCAAAATACAAATATATCTCCACAAGAAAACAGATGTAATGTCCAAACAATCTATTACTTGTTGAGAAGTAAGCGCCCAAAGTCCATAACACACAAGTAGGTATAAACAAATCAATACAAAATCCAGACTCCAGATTTTGCATCGGAACAGAGAACCCTATTCCTGAAACAAAATCCAAACACAATGCATATGTCTATTACTACATCTTTATTTAGTTGAAATATATAATAAACAAAAAAAATGAAAGAAAAGTTATGCATACTTCTCGAGCTTTGATGCAGCAAATGATCACCACAAATTTTCTAACTGCTTTCCTATATTAAGATGCATCAAGCACCATATTTATTCGCTTCCTATCACACATTCTAGAAGCTGACAATGTAAATAACCTTGCAGAACAGAGTGCATAGTTGAAATTCAGTTATTCACACTGTTTGACAGCTTTACTTGTCCACACAATGTGTATTTTAAAACCTTATTGTCCAATCCTTGGTCCTAAAACTTCTCTTTGATAGATAGAATAAAAAAGAAACTCACTGTTTACCATCAGTCCATCACTGCCATAACCTTATTATAAACTCTGTTGCAATTTTAAAAAATGCTAACTGGGTTATTGATTTGTTCTGCTCATAAATCTCTCACAAAACCGAGAAAACATGTTATCATATCCATCCAAGAGAATATCTAATCTTATCAACTGAATATACAAAGCAAGTCACTGTTCAGCTTGTTTCAGCTACTGCGAACCATCTCTCAAACTAGAAAGATATTCCAAGTCTAGACTTAGATTTTTCAGTTTTAACTGCCAAGTATAACATAAGAATTCGTGCATGTTTAAACATGAGAACTTCAGATTTATAGATATGGGAAGTGCATAACCAAAATCATGTGCATTGCGAATTCCTACACTCTCTAAAGATTTCTGGATTTGTCTAGTTTAAGTCATATAGCTATTCCTAGTCAGCTGTTATTTGTTATATATACTGCTCGCATTTTGAGTTATTCAATTAATCAAGCTTCTCCATGGTACAAAATCAATTACTTCAGTAAGTATACGAATTCCATATTTGTTATAGCCACTCAAAGAGACAAAGCTGAAATTTGCTCTTCATTCTGAAAAAAAATAAAAAAGGGTTACCTGGGAACTTTGCACTTGAGATTTGAACTTCGACAGATTTGATTCTTGGATCATCTCTGACTACAAAATCCCAAAGGGAAACAACAGTAAAGCATTGCTAACTATAATATTATATTATTAATTTATGCATCTGGAAAAATCATACCTTTTGCATTTCTGCTTTTGAAACAAAAGAATGAGCTACGTTTTCCAAGCTGTCATTTAAAACTTCAGTAATTGCAGAAGTGATCGCCTCAGCCTGTTTGGACGGAACCCCCTTTGCTTCTAAACCCCTTACCTAAGGTGATTAATTTTCCCATTATACAAACAACTCACTTCAGCATAGTCGAATAATAAGACAAGCGATTATACAATAACTTTTGTTTTTAACATAACGAGATAGAGAGTACATAAATTTCTCAAATCTTAGCAAAAAAATTTGGTTAAGCCAAACAGAAATTAAACATGAAGTAAGATAATTTACCAGTGCCAGTGTATCGACGAGAAATGCGCGCTTTCCATTGGAATTCAAGGCCTGCGATACCTTCCTACTACAGGTTCTGTTAGAAGGCAAACATGAAACTAGGTCACGAAACTCGGAGAAGGAAAGCCCAGAATTTGAACCCAAACGAAGCGCGCGTTTACACAAAGCCATAAAATCCTACACCAAAATCTGTGGGAGAAATCTAATTCCAATCAGAGAACGAATTTAACACTGTGACGTCAAGAAACGGCAATATAGAGCGGGAAAGTTTGGGACGAAGAAGAGGTAATGGGAAAATAGAAGACGGCAGAATTCAAGGTAGAAAGAAAGGGTTTGAATCGATGTCGTTATAGTATCGGTTGCTTGCCCAAAACGCCAACAATGTGGCAGTTCCTAAATCATTGTACAGTTTTTCCTTTTTTTTTCTTTTTGTTTTCTGTTTTCCCTAATGCTGATAAATAATTGAATACCTTCTTTTAGAAAATAAATTTCGTATTAAAATATTTTTTAGAAATCGACTTCAATTAATCTTTTTTTTTAATTAAAAGCAAAAGGAATTAAAATAGCAATTTAAAGGACTACATAAGGTTCATTATGTACCAAAACAAAAAAAAGAATACATAATATTTTTATTTCTTTATTGTTTTTTTTCCCCCAAAGTGGAGTGCAGGTTCGTACCATAAGGTCACAAGTCATCCATAATTAACTTTTATCTCAAGATATATGTTTTATTATTTTGATATTATTTCGTTGTTATTTTTCATCACTTCAATATTTTTCTACACTCAGTACTTTATAAATAAAAAATAGATTGACAAGACGTTAATATAAATAAATATGAAACCATAAAAAAAATAATTAACACTAACTTTATGGGCTCGTAAAGATAAAATCATGTTTTGCACACTCATTTTGATACATTTTTATTTATTTAATCTCTGTTTTTATTTCATTATTAGTTTTATTGTTCTTACATGTGGAAATTTTTTGTTTAGATGAGCAACTATCAATTTATTACTTTTTATAAAACACCATTCATACTATAAAATACTCTATGAGATATAAAATAAAAGGTAAATGAACATATTTGAATGTGACTGGGGGAGTTTAATTTGTGAAACCCACAGACATCAAAGACCATAAAAAAAAATTAGACAAAGAGATTAGTGGGTTTCAATGTTAAATAAGAAAGTGAAAAAAATGGCAACTTGTTATTATTGTGTGATTTTTAGTCGTTTTAAAAAATATAAAAGAGTAGAAAATTGTTTAAAATAAATGTTATGGCGGGCCTATTGGGCCAATTTGCAAAATAGGCTGCCTTATAGAAGTTCAAAAAAAAAAGAGAGAAGGAAAAAGAATGGGCCTTTAAAGAAGTAAGCTCAAATCCTATTAGCAGGGGAGACCTCGAGCATTCTTTGCGGCTGCGGTGTTCTCTCCCGAATCTCAAATCCTCACACTCCGCTTAGCTTCCTATCATTTCTCTTTCTTATTGTTCATACGTACCGTTGCTGGTCGCAGCATAGCTCAGGTTTTTTTCTTAATTCTCTCTTTAGCTTGATTATTTGCTTCATTTCGGTGCGGCTTTGTTAGGGTTAGGGTTAATCGTCCACTTTTGCCTCTTACGTGCGGGCTTTGACGATTTGGACACGATTGCTTATCATTTCTCCCATTTTCAGAGATTGATGTTTGAGTTTTTCCTCTCTTCTTGATTGAATGTGGTTTCGGTGTATATGCTGTTAAATTGAATAGTTTCTATGCTTTGGTTTCCTTAGGCTCTTCACTTTCGATAGACATATGTAATCTAAATAGGTCATAGATGGGATATGGCGAATTTAGATATTTTTCCTGTTTGTTTTTTGTACCAATGGCTAGTGATATATGGAAAGATGAGGATTTTTTTTTTTGTTGAGGCAAAATTGTGCATGTGCGCTGTGTTCATTATCCTGTGGGAACTGTTAGTTGGCCCATTGCATCATTTTTATTTGCTCTCTTAAGGAAGACTCGGAGAACTGTTATCCTGTGCGCTGTGTTCATTATCCTGTGGGAACTGTTAGATGGGATATGGCGAATTTAGATATTTTTTCTGTTTTTTTTTTGTACCAATGGCTAGTGATATATGGAAAGATGAGGATTTTTTTTTTGTTGAGGCAAAATTGTGCATGTGCGCTGTGTTCATTATCCCGTGGGAACTGTTAGTTGGCCCATTGCATGATTTTTATTTGCTGTCTTAAGGAAGACTCGGAGTCTTAATTTGCAAATGAGAAGGAGAAATGTGTTATTTGTGGAGGTGGTTCAAGAGATGACGGAGGAGCTCAGAGTAGAAAATATTATCACACGCAAATGTTGCTATAAAATACAGACCTTGATCCCAATTTGTGGTTTAGGATCATAGTACTATCATTTATGCGCTTCTTTCCTTTTTTTAGCTAACCTTTTATGTTAGAATGTTAGATAGCTGTACTTCAGTCAAATTGGCTGTATATAATAGTTGTAGTAAATAAACTAATGCAGCAAAGGAAGTTCTGTTGGTGCAGAAGAGTGAATCCAATGCAATTGTTATATTTCAGAGGCTGTGACTATTATGGAAGAACCATAGAATCCCTAATTATGGTCAGGTGGCTTTTCAAGAATATGTGTGCGTTTCTCAAGACATTTTTCATTTCCATTGGCAAGATTTAGCTGGATTTTGAGTTTCACCATCTGTATCTCTCTCCTTTTCTCAATTGCCATTTCCTATAATTTCTCCCTGAACCTCCTAGTAAGGAGAGATATTTCTCATAAAGCGATACCTTCAGTTAGTGCCCTTTGTTTTTCAGTTTCCTGGTATAGCTTATTCATTGATATATATCCGGTGAGCCTAATTGCTGAAATGGTGGAGTGATATCAATTCCATTTCATTTACCTAGACTTATCTTATATGGGGAATGTAAGGATGTGGCCCAAGGACTTTTCTGGGTGCTGAGTAGTGATATTTGATTGATGTGAGATGGATTGCTTGTTGAAAATTGCATACTCTTTACTGTTGGAAATTGGGGGGTTTTTCTGTTTTGAAGGGGAAGTAAGGGGTTTGGTATGGCTTATGGATGATCTTGGATGTGTGGTTGTGATGTGGACAGGGAGGAGGCGGCAGCAGGTGGTGTTGGTTGTGGTGGTAGTTTTGCTGATCATTTGTGGTAGAAGTTAGGAAAGATAAATTTGAGAATGAGTTCAGACAGCAGGAGCCGGAGCAGAAGCAGGAGCAGGAGCCCAATGGATCGTAAGATCCGCTCTGATCGATTTTCCTATCGTGATGCACCTTACAGGAGAGATTCACGTCGGGGCTTCAGGTTTTTGGATTTTAACTATTTATTTACTGTTTTCTTTATCTACTTAATGTGATGATTAAGGAAGCTGAAGAAAGATTGAAACTATGATTTGCTAGTAGAGGTTGGCAAACTATGATTTGCTAGAGGAGGCTTTGGATCTTTATTGTACCTTTTTTAAAATTCGAAGCATGACCCGGTGAGGATTAAAGTGAATGTTGTAGTTGTTATAGCTTTCTTATAAAAAATAAAGTTATAGTGGAATTAATTTCTATATTTTAGTTTATGCAGCAGTTAAAAATCAATTGATATGTGGAGGTCTTCAAGAATCAAGACTATGTTTCTTTTTCTTTGTAATCTGTAGTCTAGCATGAAATATATGTAATTATATGTGCAATTGTGCTTATTATGTCTTGTTTATGGTATTGGGAATGGAAGTCATGAATTGGGGATTTTTTTTTCTGGACATCTTATTTAGTTCAAATTTAGATGAGATGTCAGAATTTTGGTGTGTTTGTGGTATCCTGTCTTCTTACTCTCTTTGTTTACTGCTTTGACTAGTCTAGGATTTTAATAATGTTTGTTTGCCTTCTTTCAAACGTATCAAGTTATTTCGTTACTGCATAAAGACCAAGAAGACCTATGACAAGGCTTTTGATTAAGAACATGTGAGTGCATTTCTCACAACTATAACTTATTTGATTTTGTTTCCAGCCGAGACAATTTGTGCAAGAACTGCAAAAGGCCTGGTCATTATGCTAGAGAGTGCCCTAATGTTGCAATTTGTCACAACTGTGGCCTACCTGGGTATATCACTTATTCTCTGTTTCTTATGGATTGAGGATTCAATTTAGTTATATTCTACTTGCAATGAAGTTTACTGGATTCAGGTGGTGAAACATGATATTAAAAAAAATATGATTATGTGAATGGAAGTTGGCTAGGCTCTTTAATCTGGACCTTGCCTAATTACATTTCCTTATATAGGGATTTATATATTGAATCTCATGCTGCCATGCAATTTGTGATCTATGCTTTGTTGGGTTTAGGTTTGAACACGCCAGTTAGTTTAAAGAAACTTTAGTTTTTTGATGAATAATGGGGAAATATGTATAAATGCTTTCTCATTTTTTATTGGAATCGGTATAGTTGTTAACTTCTTGGAGTTCGCCTGTTATTAATTTTGTTCTGTCTCATTCCTTATTTTGATAATATGGTTTTGCTTTTGTTATTACATTTTAGTTTTTCTTTTTTATTCTCTATTTCAACTTCTTTGTTGGATTGTAGAAGTGTAGGGTTCAAGAATTCATGTCCAGTTAAGTATTGAAACTGGAGGACATCAACAAGGCATCTGTTTTATCCTTACAAAGAAAAAATAAAAAAACACTGATATAATTTACACAAACTTGTAGAAGATATTTTGTCATCTACATGTGCAGTGTTGTTATTGCATACACTATTAGTAGATAAAATAATTTCCTTCACATATGAACTCCTAACACCTTTGCAGCAGCTTTTGCTGTTAAATGGATCGTTGATATATTGCCCCTATTGTTAAATATGTTATACATACTGCCCTCTTCACCTTTTAGTTTCTTTATCCTTATAACGTACTACCAATTGTGATCATCATATCAATTCCGTTTAAATTGTTGCAGCTGCAACAATCCTAATGCTATGTTTTAAATGTTTGCTGCTTCTAGACAATCTGTTAACCTTATTGCATCTCATGGCATAATATATTAATATTAGTTCCACATCATCCCACTAAATGCTACTTACAAGTGGAAGGACAATTACTTCCTGTGATCACCGTGAACTTGTCTCAATCATTTTACTATTATTATTCCCTTTTTGACATGTTCCCCTCTTCTATGATCATTCTACTAGTACTATTGTTACGAAGAAAACCCCTTACTCAATTCATTATAGGTTGTTTCTCTTTCTCTTACCTGAGCTAGGATGTAGAAAGCCAGTGCATCAAAAGGTTGACTTTCTGTTGACTTTTGCTAGCTCTTTGATAAATTTAAGTATGAAATGTAAGTTGTGTCACTTCTTGGCTATGTTTGGTGCGAAACATCTGAAGAGAAAGGAAAGCAAGGGTTTTTTGTACTTGGGAGCTTCTCCATGTACATTGATCCCCTCCCTTCCCTCCAATGCCCTTTTACCAAAAGTTGCATTACATCTTTTAAATCTATGATTTTGAATCTTGAAGCAAAAAGAACAGGATTATTATATTAATGTCGGAGCTCAGTAATGTCAATGACATGGTATGATGGTACCTACGTGTGACTAATATTTATGGGCTTGCTTTTGAATGCTTGATCAGGCACATTGCTTCTGAATGCACCACAAAATCCCTATGCTGGAATTGTCGAGAACCTGGCCATATGGCCAGCAACTGTCCAAATGAGGGCATTTGCCATACCTGTGGTAAAGCTGGACACCGTGCCAGAGAGTGTACAGCTCCTCCATTGCCTCCAGGGGACTTAAGGTTGTGCAACAACTGTTACAAGCAAGGCCACATTGCAGCGGACTGTACAAATGAGAAGGCATGCAACAACTGTAGGAAAACAGGTCACCTGGCACGTGATTGTCCAAATGACCCCATCTGCAACTTGTGCAATGTTTCCGGGCATGTGGCTAGACAATGTCCAAAATCCAACGTTCTTGGAGACCGTAGTGGGGGTGTTCGTGGCAGTGGGTTCCGTGATGTCGTATGCAGGAACTGCCAGCAACTGGGTCACATGAGTAGGGATTGTATGGGGCCCTTGATGATTTGTCATAATTGTGGAGGTCGAGGTCACCTGGCATATGAGTGCCCTTCGGGTCGGTTTATGGATCGCTACCCCAGGAGGTATTGATAGATGGCAAATCATGGGTTGAGGTTATAATATTATTTTTCTATGATTTGCTCTGAGCGCAGATTGCTCAATGTCTTAGATATACTTAAGATTGAATCTTGATACTGTATGTGTTGCTTTTGATATTTTACTTGGTTGAGACATACTAGTAATGTGGATCTATTGGCTTTTTAGGATTTATGGTTGTGCTTGTTTTTGGAATAAGATATTTGCTACTGATAGGAGATGTGCTACTGTATGCTTTGTTTTACCCGATGAGGCTTTGTTATGGTTCCACTACACGTTTGTGGTATTATCCCCGAGTTTACATAATTTGATGTTACATTTTTAAAAGTAAATTACGTGACCCTAGTTTGTGGTTCACTGTTGAAAATATTTGGTCTTTTTATAGTTGCCCAATTCTGTTAATATTAGGAAATCTGCCAGCCTGGTGAACCAGCTGAGCGCCATGTCACTGGAATACTGGGTGGTGTTGGAATCTACGAGAATGATTGGATTTACTGTAATTAAAAAATATTACGGGCTCATATTATTGCTGTCTATGGGTATTTTAATGTCGCAAGTACTTGGAAACTTGTGTATAAAAAATTTGAGTACCAAATTATAGGTGTCAGCCACCAGAAATATGTGTAAAAAATTGATATCCCTGTGTAGTTTGGGTTAGACATTGCACAAATTTTGAATTTTTTATTATCTTATGTTCAAGTAAAAAAAAATTGTAAGCTGTGGAGAAGCCCCCATATTAAAACACCATGAGAACTGCAATTCCCATCCTGGATAAGATGCTGGCATTCTGTTGTTGTTTCAATATGGTTTTGCCAGTATCTTGTTTGAGTCTCTTATAATATATAAAATACGTTTATCATCTGCTGACCCTTCATCCTGTAACTTGGATACGGATATTTAGTTATGTATGAAACAAAGGGAAAAACAAGATCTTTTTCTGATACAATGATATCTCGATTATTATTTACCTGTAGATAGGAAATTGCTCCAACCAAACCCTCCCCCAAATAGTCTTCCTTCTGATCGAATGGCATGATGGCTTTCTAGTGCGATCCCTGGTATGAGTAATGCTGCTTGCCACGAAAGCTAAGCTGAATGCTCCATTTGGATGGAGGATTTAGGCAAGAACATAGTACGCAAATTTTACTGAACATTCATCTTGTTACTTTTTCATACTTTGAAGCTAATCCACAATATCATCGCGATGATAGCTTCTCTATTCAATATTATCAGAATTCCATGCTGTAATATCGACTTCGTCTCATCTCAAAATAATAAAAAACATGAATCTCATTTCAGAAAGGGAAAATGTGTAAGCCTTGAGCTGTTTATTATCATATATTTTAATAAAAACATAAGACGTGAAAAATGTTTGCAAATTTTTTTTTTAATGGTCTTCAGCAAACTTAATGGTAAAGTAAAAAAAAAACTCAACTTTTTTTGGGTAAAAAATAATTATTTTTTTAACAGGAATTTTTATTTTTATTTTGGGCCAGAGGGGAGATTGCATTAGCAACCCTTTTGGATCAGATATAAAATTATGCAAACCTAGTCCAACTCGCGACACAATCGCATTGTTTTTTTATTTTAATCTGGACCGATTTTATTTTCAGACAAACAAAAGATCAATTTTATTCCAATTTTTTTTTTTTTTTTGGTCGGGTGGTTTCTTCAGGTCGTGCGTTTTCGGTGATTGAGCAAATATATGGGGGCAATTGGAAAGCAAGTTCCTGGCTAATTGATGGAGGTTAATAGAGACGACGGAGAAAGTGGAGGAGGAGCTGAGACTCAAAATCCTATTCCTAACGGCACCCCTAACCCTAGCCCTCAAACTGGAGGATTTGGAGGAAAGTCGTGTAAGGGATGCCTATACTACTCATCCCTTCATAAATCTAAATCCAAGAACCCCACATGCGTTGGGATCTCCAGAACGCTCCAGCAAGGTCTGTCTCTGTCTGTTCATTTCCCTGTTATCTTGTACTTTTCTTTTTTATTTTCTTGACAGCTTGATGCAAGGTCAATTGAGAAAATGGAGGAAAGTAAAACTGAATAAATATTTCTTTGATGATGGGAGAAATTTCTGATCTTCGTTATTGATTGTTATGTTGCTCTTTCGTACATAGAAAAAAGAATTAGCATCAAGTCACGATCTGAACTGTTAATTAACCTTCTGTGTTGCACGGTAGTTTTTCTTTTTTCTTTTCACATTTTTATGCATTTTGAAATGGTGTCAATTTTTTTATTTTATTTGCAAGCTTTGAAATGTTTCAATGAAGGTTAAAAATATCTCAACCCATTTTATTTTTGGCAGTGCCCAAAATGTTTTAGCCCAAAAAATTTAAAAACCCACATGCGTTGGCTTCTCCTGAACGCTGCAGCAAGGTCTTTCTCCATCTGCGTTGATACCTTAAACTTCTTTTACTGTTTGCCTCCATTTTCCTGACAGTTTGAAGTGTATGCAGAAAATGGAGAGCAGTGTATACATATTTCTTTGATGAATGTGAGAAATTTTTAAACTTTGTTATTGATTATGTTGTGTTGCTCTTTTTGATGTAAGAAGGGATTAGCATCGATTCCTATTAACATTGTATATATGGACCTCTTTTTCTTTTGTTTTGGTTTATACCAAGGGTGGGATATCAATGCATATTAATGATGCTCATTTTAGTGAAATTGGAATAGATGCTGCTGCTTAATCATTTTCACTGCTGTAAATTAATGGAATGCCTCTCTTGGCTGATTTAAGATCTTGATATCCTTTTGTCCTTTACTCACATGATTATTAATATATGTTTAAAATCATTACTACCTAGGCCCTTACTTCTAATTTCATATAGCATATCAAGTTGTGGAAAGGTCCCATGGCTTCAATGTGAATTTACAGTCTTCTGGTTAAGCTCGGTGTACAATTTATAAGCGAAATTTTTTGGAATATAGGGGATGGTGTTTCAACTTGAAACTGAACTTCTAATTTTGCTGTTCTTTTTAGTTACCAATTCTAGAATAATTCATCATTACTGGTTTGAGGAAGTTACAAAGTTACAAGTGATATGTAGTCTTGCGACATATAATTTTTCAATATTTTTTGCTGCATCGTCTTTGAGTAGTCATTTGGTACATTAGTATCTTACCTTCGAATCTTAGATACCATGGAATTTAAAGGTTCTATGTTTGGAAATTACCAAAGAAATGATGCAATTGATATTTTACAAAGGACAAAGCTAAAAATTCAAGGATGTGAGATTCTCATGCTTTTTACTGGATGGTATGAATACCTGCAAAATGAAGGCATTCTATGCCTCCTGGCATCTTGGATGCCTTGTTGAAGATGACAGTGTTTTTTTTTTCAAAAGAAAACGATGATAATGTACTATACATATCCTAAGTAACTTCTATTGAAACCTTAGATGTAAGATAAATTTGCCCCATTTTGTTGATTGATCCATGGGAATTTTCCATGGAATTATGTTTCTCTTATTATGTTATAACTTTATATATAAGATATTGTGTAGTATATTTTTATTTTATTTTTTGTCCTTTTACCTGCAATCATTTCCTTCACGTGTTAGGTTTAATTTCAAAATAATTTTCTTAACAAAAAACTGAAAAAGTGTTTTTTTCTCTGATGTTCTTATGGACATGACCAGTACCCTCCTCCATTGTGGGAGAAACTGAGTTGGAAGCATCAAAAGAGGGCCGCAGTCTTGTTGATTTCAAGTATGCTTGTGTTGGATACTCAGTATACTTAGACAACAAAGATTCTTCAGATGATCCACAGGATAAAACAGCAAAATTGCCCTTTTGCCTTGGTCTCGAGGTTTTTATATCTGATCCCCTCTTAGTTTATGTATTTACAAAACAAGGGTTTCTTGTTACATATTTTGTGAAATTTAGACTTATATCTTGCAAAACAAGGTTTATTTTGCCCGTGTATAAATCTTTTGTTAACTTCAAATGTGTTTTCTTGGTCACTCACTCCTCATCCTACAACTTTCTTAGAGTCAAAAAACTATATTGTCCAAACTTAATAACATCCTGGATTCACTTTGGAAGAAGAGATTATGGGACCAAAATACCGGTTGCTTTTTTGTAAGAGTTGGTAGGAAATAAGAGAATCACCCGGGTGTTGGTTCAATAATGAATTACAATTTTCATCCAAGAAAATGTGTTTCAAGTTTCTTAGACATTATTACCGCATACTTCAGGTGCTTCTAGACAAAGTGCCTTCAACTTCAGCTGCTGGCCATGTTCCAGCCCCTGCTCCTAAAAGTGAAGGTATTAAATTACTTGGTATTTCTTTTGTGTACAGTTCATATATTAGTTCCCTCCTTTAAAGAGTATTATTAAAGCCTTGGTAGATGTTGGGTAAATCTGTTCGTTCTTGCAGGTATTAATTTGTGTTTTATTCAAATTTGAATATGGGAGCCTTATCCCAATAAGTCAAATCTGTGAAGCTAGAAAACTTTCAGTAGAAGAGATAGGATCATATCTTCCGTTTCATGCTTTTACAGCATTTTCATGATGCTGCTTGTTCATGTTGTCTCACACTGCTTAATATACGTATTATCAAGATAGCAAGAATTTCCAAGTTATTTATCTAAATTATCGTTACAAAATAAAGATGAACCTCTTATGTGGGAACTAGGAATTCTATATTAAAAGATTTCCCACTCTTGTAAAATTGCCAATGGCATCTCTCATTTTCTGGGTGCGTGGAGAACTTACTGCTAATCGGTTGAAGCTCTTATTATGTTGGGGATTCAAGTGCTTGTATTTTATTTTGTTTCTGTTTCCTTTTTTCTATTTTTCTCATTCTTATCGGTGAATGCCTTTTCATTTCAGAAAGTGAAAATGCTATTCCTCAACGAAGAAGATATAAACCCCCACACAGTACAAAGCATGAATACTTTAACAGGCAAGCAGAAATTCTCTTATAATACTTATGTGCCTTGTAGAAACGGAAATACTAACTAGTGAAGTTTATAAATGTACAGGTTTATAAGAAACGCGGACCTAGTGGCATCAGGGGTTGCCAGAAACTTGTACAGAGTGGGTAGCTACGTAAAGGAGACCATAGATGACGTTCTATATCCTTATCGTAGGCGACCAAAGTGAGGCTGTTGTTGTAACCCAAAAGAAAAAGAAAGAAAGAGAGGCTGTTGTAATTTTTGTCAAAATAATTTCCAATTTTGGATATTGTTTATTTTTCTTCCCTGGCTGTCAGGTTAACATGCTATATCTCTGAAACAATCATATGTAACAAATTTGCCCCCTTATCCCAAATTTAATAATGAATCTTTTTCCTATGATTTTTTTTTGGCCATATCCCTATAGATGTGTAATATCATGGGAATGATAGCTTCTCTATCCGATGTTATCAGAATTCTAGGCTGTAATATAAACTTTGTCTCGTCTCAAAATAAGAAAAACATGAATCTCTTTTCAAAAACGGGAATTGTGTAAGCCTTGATGTTTTTCTCATCATATTCTTCAATAAAAATGTTAGATGTGAATTTTTTTTTGCTTAAGTCTTTTTGAATGGTTTTTCAGTAAATCCAAAGCTTAAAAAAAAAACTCAACTTTTCTGGGTAAAATAATAATTTTTTGACAGATTTATTAAAAAATAATTTTGTTGGGTCTTTGTTTCTTTCAATGTCCTTTTTGTTGGGTCAGAAAGGAATAATAGTTCAGAGAATTGTATAGGAATCCTTTTGGATCAGATCCCAAATTATTCAAACCTAGCCCAACTCGCTAAACAATCATATGGTTGTTTTGTTGTTGTTAAGTCTGGACCAATTTTTCAGTAAAAAATAGATCAATTTTCTACCGATAAAACCAAAAGATCAATGTTTTTGGTGAACAAATTGGCGAAGGCCAATAAAGAAACTACGATGGAACTAACATGGCATGGAGGCCCAGAGAAGTCACCAGCTAGCATGATAACAGCAGAGGGAGGGCGTTGAGCCCACTCCCTAAGACCGGATCATGACCCAAACTCTGGTTGGCTTAATCATCAGCGCAGAGTCTGCCTGACGATAAACATGACTGGAGAGGTTTGCTTCTCTTCTAGGAAGAGTGCTCTTCTTGAGTTTGTCTTAACTCAGGGATTATTTAGTTCAAAGTATTTCACTCTTGATCGAGATAGCATTTGAACTTGTCATATTCCTACACCCGGTGGAAAAGTGCAGGGGATGTCAAAATCAATCTACGAAGTAATGGAGGATAGAAACCATGAAGATGGCAGGGAGAGTGGCAGCAAAAATAAGGAGTCAGGAGATAGGGGAGTTACACTGAAATTAGAAGCTGATGAAAAACAGACCAGGTTGCTAACACACAGAAGTCTAGTGGGAAAAATAATTGTTGAAAGACCCCTTAACAAGCGAGCGGTGAAGTCTATGATCCACAAAGGATGGGGGAACCCAGAAGGCTTGAGCATAGTAGACATGGGGCTAAACACTTACCTGTTCAACTTCGAGGAGGAGGAAACGGCCATTAGAATCATGGAAGGATCACCATGGAACATCATGGGATATTTACTCAACCTACGCATCTGGAATCCAGAGAAAACCATGCAGGAGATGGATTTTAATTGGGGTCCATATTGGGTTCAAGCCCATGGCCTAACCCTGGAGAACCTGAATATCAAAAATGGACAGATCATTGGGAATAGCTTGGGAGAAATCATAGAGGTGGAAGATCCTGTTTGGGAAGGGAAACTCATGAGAAATTTCCTGCGAGTCAGAGTTCTTAAAAATTTAAAAGAACCGTTTATACCAGGATTCTGGGCCCCAAGAAGAAATCTGCCCAGTGCATGGGTAAGATTAAAATATGAGAGGCTGCTGGAGTATTGTTATAAATGTGGGTGCCTGGGTCACGAACAAAAGGACTGCAAGAAGGAGAAGGAGACCAGGATGGAGGACCACAGTCCAAGATATGGACCAGGAATGGGTGTGCAGCCGGCTAAACCACTGCATATCATAGCAAGGGAGAGCCTGTGGCGGAAGAAGGAAGGCGACACACGGTGGTGCTCAGGTGAGGACGGAATAGACACAGATACCCAGGAGAAAGAAGGCACAAGTAACAATATGTCAGGTAGCAGTGGGCGCGTTGGTGCAGAAGGAGACAGACCAAGCAGAAAAAAGGAAGGAGAAAGTACACTTTTGGTAACCGCCGGAAAGGAAACTGCTAACGATGATCAAGTGGCAGAAAGGGAGCGGGCTCATAGAATAGGGAGAAATCAGATTGCAGAAAAAGGAGAGAGTTCCAGGGAGAGGCTGAACTTGACAGGAGTTGACTTTCTATATGGTGGAGGACAGGCTGTAAGGGTGAATTCCAATATAGTAGAGTTATCAGAAGAAGTAAGGACTGGGCCAGGTAAAGCCAAAAGCCCAGCAGACCCAATAAAGCAACTACAGGCTGAAGTTATTAATTTTATGGGCCCAGAAGTGATGGAGAGGGCCATCTCTGAAATGCAACAAAGGCCTAATGATCCAGGACAAAAAAGAGGAGAAGATAAGGAACAAATTAAGAGAAACAATCCACGGACAGATTTGACTGAGTCAATGGCAGCTCAAAATCAACAAAATAGCCGGGGGAGTGTGGAAAAAGGGAAGCAGTTGGGGGAGGGGAGGAGGGAACAGAACAGGGGCACCTCAAAGATGGGAATAAAGAAATGGAGAAGAAAGGAAAGGGTGCTAGAAGAAGATCAGGCATACTATGTGGAGATGCCCAGTGAGGAAGACTCAGAGACTGAAACAGGTGGAAAGAAAGAAGATGCAGGAAAATGGGCAATAATTGAGGAAGAACTAACCGCTACAATGATGAAAATTTTAAGCCTAAAAAGAAGGAGACCTGGATTAGAAGACGGGGAAGGTAAAAATGGAAGTGAAAACCAAAAGGAGGAAATCACAAAAGAAGGAGGCATGTACAGAAGTATGAAGAGGCTGAAATGGAGAGATTTTGTAGTAGGGGACAGGGAGGAAAAACCAACACAGGCAGGGGAAAAGGCTGAGGAGGCGGGCCTATCCAAGCCCCACCCCTCCAAATGACAACCATAAGTTGGAACTGCCGAGGGGTGGGGGTTGCCTTGACAGTTCGAGAATTAAGAGACCTATGTCTCAAAAACAACCCCCTGCTATTGTTTCTCATGGAAACAAAGGCTAAGGAAAAAAAGATGATTAATTTACAGAGGAAACTGGGCTTTAAGGATATGACAGTTGTAGACCCAAGGGGTAAATCTGGAGGTTTGTGTTTGATGTGGAAGGAGGGTTGTGTGGTGGAAGTGTTAGAGAAGTGTCAGAATTTTATTCACACAAGGGTCAAACTAGAGGAAGAGCAACAGGATAGTTTTAACACATACATTTATGGAGACCGAGACCCAAGGAAAAGGAGACAACTATGGAGGAATATCTCAAGCTTAAATCCAGGTAATTCTGTTGCATGGAGCTGTATAGGTGATTTTAATGAGATTCTGCACCAAAAAGAAAAGGAAGGCGGGAGAATGCACAACAATAGACAAATTGAAATTTTTAAGAGCTTTCTGATGGAAAATGATCTTCAGGATTCCCCTGTTAAAGGCTGCAGGTATACATGGGATAATATGAGGGAGATAGGAGGGGTAAAAGAGAGGATAGATAGACACTTAGCCAATTTCCCTTGGAATTGCAAGTATAAGGATGCTAAAATCACTGCTCTCCCAGCTGTGGGCTCTGACCATAGTCCTCTGATCATGATAACAAAACCCAAGCTCCCCAAGAGGGAGAAAATTTTCAGGTTTGAAGCATATTGGACAGATCATGAAGACTTCATAGGGGAGGTGGAAAAATGCTGGAGCAGCAATAATAGGGGAGGAAACTTAGAGGGCTTTGCTCCTAAATTGCAGAGAATGGCAACACATATGGAGGAATGGAAAAAGAGGAGCTTTAAGAGAGCAGACTTCCAGATTCCAAAACTGAAAAGGAAGCTTCAACAGATTCAAAATGGCAAACATTGTAAAGAGGCGATGGAGGAATCCAGGAGGATAAAAAATAAAATTAATAGTCTGTGGAAACAGGAAGAGAAGTTCTGGGCTCAGAGATCAAGGATTAGAGTGTGGAGACAAAAATACAAAATTTTTCCACCAAACCACTTTACAAAGAAGAAGGAGGAATAGGATAGTAAGAATCAAGAATGAAGAGGGGGAATGGAGAGAAGGGGATACTAACATCCAAGAAACATTTCAGAATCACTTTTTAAGGCTGTATGAATCCACACACCCAGGAAGATGGCCGGAAATTGGGGAAGTCATCCCTAAGGTCGTTACTAGGGAGATGAATGAATCACTTTTGAGGGAAGTGACTGGAGAAGAAGTGGAGAGAGCGGTTTTCATCCTAGGAGCTATGAAGGCGCCTGGACCGGATGGAATGAGCGGCCTTTTTTACCAAAAAGCTTGGGCTGTGGTGAAAGAAGAGGTGATCAGGGCTGTCAAAGAATTTTTTGAAAAAGGTGTGCTGCCTAGAGATCTAAATGAGACACATATTACTCTGATTCCAAAGGTTCAGCAACCAGAATCTGTAAGTCAGTTTCGCCCTATAAGCTGCACTAATTATATTTACAAAATCATTTCCAAAATTATTGTTAATAGATTGAAATTTATTTTGAATGAGATGATTTCGCACAATCAAAGTGCTTTTGTGAGTGGTAGGTTGATTCAAGACAATACTATCCTGGTCCAGGAGGCTTTTCACTCCCTAAAGCTGAATAAAAATAAGAAAAACCCTTATATGGCCATTAAGCTAGATATGAACAAGGCTTATGATAGATTGGAGTGGAATTTCATTAAGAGAGTTTTAGAGGCTTATGGTTTTGATGGGAAATGGATAGACCGGGTAATGGAGTGCATTACAACAGTTAAATATAAAGTAAAGGTGAATGGAAATTTGGGTCCAACCCTCAATCCCCAAAGAGGCTTGAGACAAGGGGATCCTTTGTCCCCCTACCTGTTTATCATGGCAGCTGAGGTGTTGTCAAGGAGTATATCCAAAGCAACAGCAAGGAAGGAAATAGTTGGACTCAAAATATCAAAAAATGCCCCTGAACTAACTCACCTATTTTTCGCAAATGACTCAATTCTGTTTGCAGGTGCTAATGAACAAAATGCAGAAAGGATAAGGAGGATCTTGGAGGACTACTCTATGTTCTCGGGACAGATGATAAATCTGGATAAATCAGGCATCATTTTTAGCAAGGCCACCCCGAGAGACATTAAGGAAAAGGTTCAGAGAATCTTAAACATTCCAATTTGGGAAAACCCAGGAAAATACCTTGGTATGCCAGCTGTATGGGGGAGATCTAAAAGACAAGCTCTAGGATGGGTTATGGAAAGTGTAAAGCAGAAACTATGCAATTGGAAGATGAGGTACCTCACCCAAGGGGGGAAGGAAGTTCTTATTAAGGCAGTTATCCAAGCAATACCCACTTATGTAATGTCAACCATCCTGTTCCCTAAGGCCTTCTGCTCAAAGTTATGCTCTGAAGTTGCAAAGTTTTGGTGGAAAAGCAGTGGAAAAGAGAACGGAATACATTGGGTGAAGTGGGATAAACTTACTAGAAAGAAGAAGGAAGGAGGAATGGAATTCAAAGACTTTAGGAGCATGAACTTAGCACTGCTAGCAAAACAGGCGTGGAGACTGAGAGAAGAACCTAATTCCCTATGGGCTAGCATTCTTAAACAGAGATGCTTTCCTGGATCTAACCTTCAGAAGGCAAGGAGGGGCAACCGCAGCTCATGGGCTTGGCTGAGCCTTTGGGAAGGAAAGGAGTTTTTGAATAAACATGGTATCTGGCAAATAGGCGATGGAAGTAGTATAAATATTTGGGAGGATAGATGGCTTAGGAGTGGAGAATTGATTGAAAACATCTCTAATAGTGACCTGGTGAATGTAGCCTCCCTAATTGATCAAGACACCAGGTCATGGAAAATTCCTATCCTCAGAGAAATGCTTTCTGGCCAACAGTTAAAGGAGGTTCTAACCATCCCCATCCCAGGCTCTAACCAACCAGACAAATATATATGGCCCATGACCAGTGATGGGCAGTATAGGGTAAAGAGTGGTTATGAGTTAGCCAAGAAGGAATACCAGGAGAGGGAGAGAAACTCAACCTCCACCTCTACTGTTATCAACCCGAATCTATGGAGAATTTTATGGGAGACCTCTATTCTTAATAAAATTAAAATTCACATCTGGAAAATTCTACACAATGCTCTCCCCACTATGGAGAATCTACACAGAAGAAGGGTAACCCAGGATTTTATGTGCCCGATATGTAATGAAGCTCCGGAAACTCTAGAACACATGTTCCTAGAATGCAAATGGACAAGACCAGCTTGGTTCGGGGTGGACATCCAGAGCCAGACCAACCGAAGAGAGGAGCACAAAATAAGTGAATGGCTACATAGTAAAAGTAATGAGTATAAGGATGCACAGGGGGTGGAGGAAAAGGAAGCTATGGCCATGTGCTTTACTATGCTATGGTTTATCTGGAAGGAGAGGAATGCGTATATGTTTGAACAGACATGAATAGATCCTATAAGAGTGATACAGAAAGCAAAATCCCTAATAGGAAATATTCAAAGAATACACACACAAAAAACGCATAATTCCAATAACAACAGTGAAGGGGAATCAGCTAGTCAGAGAAAATGGAAACATCCCCCAAGAGGATGGCTAAAAGTTAACACGGATGCAGCTTTCAAGTCACAAGAGACGGAGTGTTACCTGGTGGCAGTGATTAGAGATGATGAGGGTAGGATGCTCACTGGTTTAACCAAGCAAAGCTCAGCGCAATCGGCTTTGGAGGCAGAAGGAAAAGCAATCGAAGAAGCGCTGAAGTTAATCAACAACCTACAACTGAACAAAGTCATCATAGAATCCAATTGCAAGATAATGGTGGAAGTGTGTAACAAAAAAAAACATATATAGAGGGTAAATTATGTTCATAACCTTTTAAGTGAGATTGCCTCTGATGGAACGCAGATCAGGGTCGAATGGGCTCATAGAGACCAGAATGAGGTGGCTCACTCTGTCGCGAAACTTTTGGAGTGCAATCAACTCCAGAGAAACTGGGTTTTCAGACCCCCAATCAGGATCAAGAATTTGCTCAGGAGAGAAGCAGAGAGGGAGGAGGAGAACCCCTAACCCTCTGTTCGCCTTCGCAGATTGTCTCCCACCGAAGTGTTTTGGGTTGCACAGAGTGTGTTGCTATGTTTTTTCACCCTAGGATCGTGTCTAGATTTTTCTGGAGAGCAAGAATTCTGGCTTTCCCACTATGGAAGCCGAATCTTATCGGGTCTCTCGGAGATGGGCTTTAGCCCGAATATATGTAGTAGGCTTAGGCCTCTTGACCAAAAAAAAAAAAAAAACATGACTGGAAACATCTTTCCAATCTTGTCCAAAAAAAGAACATATCTCCAATCACGAAGAAGCAGCACCTTGATACTGTTAAGAAGTTTCCAACCCCTCCTCTTTGCCACAAAACCAGGCAACCAGCAACAAAAGTCGAATACACTTCCTAGAATAGGACTACGGCACCCCTTCTCGCAAGCTAGCATGAGCCCACTGAAGACCCCCCAAAGCTCGGCCATAAACGAGTTAGTTCTACCCAGATTTGGAGAAAATCCCCAAACCCAGTGTCCACCACAGCCCGCCACGGCAGGGTTCCCTTTGGTCGTGTTCGTGTCGTTTCTTGAGGCTGTGTTTGTCGAATTTTCGGTCATTGAACAAATATACGGGGGACATAGGAAAGCAATTCCTGGCTAATTGATGGAGGTGAATAGGGGCGACGGAGGAGAAGGAGCTGCGACTCAAATCCTATTCCTAATGGCACCCCTATACCTAATCCTAGCCCTGGTCCTCCTCAAACTAGAGGATTTGGAAGAAAGTCGTGTAAGGGATGCTTATATTACTCATCCCTTTATAAATATAAATCTAAGAACCACACATGCCTTGGAATCTCCAGCACGCCCCAGCATGGTCTGTCTCCGGCTGTTTACCTTCTTGTTATCTTGAACTCTTCTTTTTAATTTTCTTGACATCTCGATGCAAGGTCAATTGAGAAAATGGAGGAGAGTAAAACTGAATACATATTACTTTGATGATGGGAGAAAGTGCTAATCTTTGTTATTGCTTGTTATGTTACTCTTTCTGTACAAAGAAAAAAGAATTGGCATCAAATCACGACCTGAACTATTAATTAACCTTCTATGATGCACGGTAGGGTTTCTTGTATTATATCCGGGTAAATTAAGAACTTACGAAATGTGGACAGGTCAGTTTTTTTTTTTAATTGGGATATGGGTATCCATTAAATATTAAAATTATAAAATTAATTCAATATTAGGATATATTTAAAATTTATTACATAGTTTATATTTACTGTTTAAATGTATACATTTATATGTTTTGACATGGTTTAGTGCATTATTAATGTATTTAGCATTTGTGTATTTAGGTGATTTTCCATGCACGTCAAGGTTATTTTTTGAAACATTTTTATGCGTTTTAAAATGGTCTCAATTTTTTTATCTGCAATTTTTGAAATGTTTCAGTGAAGGTTAAAAATATTTCAACCCATTTTACTTTTCGCAGCGCCCAAACATATTTGGGCCCATATGCGTTGACTTCTCCTGAACGCTCCGGCAATGTCTGTGTCCATCTGTGTTGCCACCTTTTATCTTTTACTTTTTGCCCTCATTTTCCTGACAGCTTGAAGTGTATGCAGAAAATAGAGAGAAGTGAAATGTATACATATTTCTTTGATGATGGGAGAATGTTTTAAACTTAGTAGTTGATTATGTTATTTGGCCCTTCCTGAACTAAGAAGGAATTAGCATCAATTCCTACTTTTACATATGCACCTCTTTTTCTTTTGTTTTGGTTTATACCAAGGGTGGGATATCAATGCATGTTAATGATGCTTATTTAAGTGGAAACTGGAATAGATGCTGCTGCTGCTGCTGAATCATTTCCACTGCTGTAAATAACGAAATGCCTCTTATTGGCTGATTTGAGATCTTGATATCGTATTGGCCTTCACTCGCGTGATTATTAATAATATGTTTAGAATCTTAACTACCTAAGCCCTTACTTGTGATTTCATATAAAATAGCATATCTAAGTTGTGAAAAGGTCCATGACTGCAATGTGAATAGGTCCATGGCTGCGATATGGATTTGCAGTGTTCTAGTTAAGCTTCGGTTACAAATTTAAGTGAACTTTTTTGGAATATAGGGCAATGTATTTCAACTTGAAGCTGAACTTCTAATTTTTCTGTTCTTGATATTTACTGCTTCTAGAATAATTCATCTTACTGATTTGACGAAGTTACAAAGTTACAAGTTATATGTAGTCTTGGGGTTTTTAATTTTTTAATTTTTTAATATTTTTTCTGCATCTTCTTTTAGTCATTTGGTACATTGGTATCTTACCTTCCTTGGTATCTTAGGTACCAGTAATTTAAAAGTTCTGTTTTGCTATGATAATTGAAAATTACAAAGAAATGACACAATTGATATTTTATACAATACAAAGCTAAATTCAGGGATGTGAGATTCCCATGCTTTTTTGGATGGTATGAGATACCTGCAAATGAAGGCATACTTTGCCTCTTGGCATTTTGGATAACTAGTTGAAGATGACAGTGTTTTTTTTTTTTAATAGAAAAAGATGATAGTGTACTAAATACCTCCTATGTAACTTCTATAGAAGGCTTACTTGTATGATAAATTTGCCTTATTTTGTTGATCGATGCATAGTGCTTTTCCATGGCATTATGTTTCTCTTATATGTTTAAACTTTTTACATTAGATATTGCTACTGGTCCAAAAAAAAAAAATACATTAGATATTGCTTAGCATAGTTTTCTGTCTTTTTGTGCTTTTATCTGCTATTGTTTTCTTCATCTGTAAGGGTTTTATTTCAATATATTTTTAAAAAAACCTTAAAATGTTTTGTTCTGATGTTCTTATGGACATGACCAGTGCCCACATCCATTGTGGTATCAACCGAGTCGGCAGCATTGTTGATTTCAAGTATGCTTGGGTTGGATATTCAGTATACTTAGAAAACAAAGATTCTTCAGCTGATCCACAGTATAGAACAACAAAATTGCCCCTTTGCAGTGTTGGTCTTGAGGTTTTTATATCTGATCCCCTTGGTTTATGTATTTGCAAAACAAGGTTTATCTTGCTCCAAGGGTTTCTTGTTACATATTTTGTGAAATTTAGACTTCAATTCTGCAAAACAAGGTTTATTTTGCCTGTGTATAAATCTTTTGTTAACTTCAAATGTGTTTTCTTGGTCATTCACTCCTCATCCTACAACATTCTTAGATGTCAACAAACAAAATTGTCTGAGCTTAATAACGTCATGATTTCACTTTGGAAGAAGAGATTATGGGACCAAAACACTGGTTGCTTTTCTTTAAGAGTTGCTGGGAAATAAGAGAAAGCGGGAGTGTTTCAATGAAGAATTACAATTTTCATCCAAGAAAATGTGGTTCAAGTTTCTTACACGTTATTACCGCATATTTCAGGTTCTGCTAGACAAAGTGCCTTCAACTTCAGCTGCTGGCCATGTACCAGCCCCTGCTCATAATAGTGAAGGTATTAAATTTCTTAGTATTTCTTTTATGTACAGTTCCTTATTGTAGGCGACCAAAGTGAGGTGGTGGTTGTAATTTTTGTCAAAATAGTTTCAAATTTTGGATATTGCTCATTTTTCTTCCGCGGCTTACAGGTTAACAAGTAATATCTCTGGAAAAAAACATATCTAAAATTTTAAGTAGTTTATAAGTTGAAGTTACTATTGAAATGGCGATGACATTTTTAATTATCAAATGTCAAACTGTTTAAAAGATAGAAAACGATATGATATAAATGAAACGTGCTTATTCGACTAGTTTTGAGCATACCACGTAATAAGTTCGAGTGAGTGAACAAAGCGAATGTGACAGGTCTAAAACAGGCAATCTCTAACACAGGACATTATTTCAAAAAATTGAATTGAGGGTCTAATGTCTCTCCACAGGATGTTGTCGAAATATGGGAAGAAAAAGCTACTAATCATGACCGGGTAGGTTGGAATTGCTGTCAAATTTACTTTTCTTTACGTTTAATATGGCCTGTCGATTAGGATAGGGCATGCGTGTTCTAGAACTCCTCTGCTTGTGACTCGAGAGTGTGTTTGGATACTGAGAAATTTTTGCTGTTTGGTTAAGTTAAGCATTGGACAGAGAGAGAGATAATTACTAGAACTCTATACTTTGCGGTAGCAGATAGACGATGAGTAACTTATAACAAAAGGTGAATCCAAATGAAGCCCACAGAATGGAGAGACAACACTGGTTTGCTTATTTCCTCTGTATTTATCTGTCCCAAAAAAAAAAATACTCCTCTGTATTTAGACCCTGGTTCTGGTGAAAATGACCCCTATGTACCTCTGAAATATTAGGAGCCAAGAGAAAGATTAAAATGACCCTTTCAATTGGCTGACACAACCCCCAAAATGAACCTCAAAGTCGGTGTCTTTAATGGCAATGTCTCTATTTCTCTGGTTCCATTATTAATAATGAGAGAATGAGACAGGCACGACAAAATAGAGGGTGGGGCGGAACTCGGAAGGTTAGACGTAGAGAGATGCGAAGATTTACTGATAAATTAAAATTTCATCAATGTTATTGTCGACACAATAGTAGTATATAACTGGAATTATTGGTTAAATAAGAATAAGATTTTTTTAGAAGTGACAATCTAAGCTTAATATTAATCATTGTAACTGATTCCCGGCCTTGCTGTGGCTGTGGCAAAGTCCACTCCACCTTACAAACACACACTAATTAATTATCTTAGTTCACTCTCCTCTACAACTTTGTGAAGTTCATCCCCAAACTTAATGCTTACTGGTCCATAAATCCAGCTAACTGCTACATTCTATTCTATCTAGTTGATAAAAAAGTAATTTACTTTTAATATATGCAGTTTATCTACAATTCTACCCATTTGTGTCGATATTTAATAGAAGCTTTAGCCTTCAAGTCAGTGAAATGATTGGCAGCCAGCAAGTGCAGTCCGAACTTGAAGATACATGTTGAGAATATGTATTACTTCACACATGACCTTGAATTTGATGCTGGGAAGTTAAGTGAAATAAAATTTGGCAATCAATTACCAATCCTTGCTCAGCTAAACCCAACTAACAAATTTGTGGGAAATTGTGTGGATTCAGGGAATGTTAAGCTCAATAGGTCGCTGCCCTTTAACTCACTTTCATATTTAATGGAAACTAATTAGGCTTGTTATAGATTAACGAAGAAAAAAAGAAATGAATACACACCGCCTCTTTTGCTACCTTTGTCCTCGCTCTTCAATAGTTTTGGAAACATATTTTTGGTTTTCTGACACTTGACCCACATTGGTGGTTTATCAATGAACAGAGGAGAGGAATAAAAGAGTTGCACAAAGCTCGTGCCGACTGCTAACTTTAATTAGCAAGATTAGATTCCAGTTTAAGTATAGTAAGTTTAAAAGATTGGAATAGGACCCACAAATAAAGTCTTCACCTCTGTCTCACGCTCAAGAATTGCGCACTCACACTTGTGCTCGCATGTGATCTCACTGACACTCCCCCGGTTCAATGTCGGCGCTTTCAACACACACATCCCCCTTCCCTCCAAAATCCAATCCATTTCACTTCTCTCTCTCTCTCTCTCACACACACACACACACACAAACTCTCTCTGTTTCCCTCTCTCTCTTCCCCTTCGCTTTCAAGTCTAACCCCGTGATACCCCTCTAACTCTACGTTATAAGTAAGACTCACTTGAATTGCAGTTAACCACTCATCACACTCACAGAGGAAACCAAACCATAAGAATTAAAGAATGAAGCTCTCCTTTTTCCTTCATTGTCATCTTCTTCTTGACCTGTTTCTTCTCTTCCTAATTGGATTGCCCGATTTGGGAAGAAGCAACCATGATTATCAAGACGCATTGTCAAAGGCAATCTTGTTTTTCGAGGGCCAGCGTTCGGGGGTGCTGCCACAGGACCAGAGAATGAGTTGGCGGGCCAGTTCGGGTCTGAGCGACGGGTGGACCTACAATACGGACCTTACCGGCGGATACTACGACGCCGGTGACAACGTGAAATTCGGGTTTCCGATGGCATTCACCACCACAATGCTGGCGTGGAGCGTGATCGAATTCGGGGATAGCATGCCTCCCAATGAACTCAGAAACGCCTTAGTCGCAATTCGTTGGGCTACCGATTATTTGCTCAAGACTGTTTCTCAGCCTAATCGCATTTTTGTTCAGGTAAATACAATCGCTTTTTGGGAATGGTTGTTTGGTAAATAGGGAGGGTCGTTGATGGCTAGTGTTGGCTTAGCTTAGCTCAACTGCCCCTTGAAATGGGTAGCGGGAATATGGTTGCGTGGACGCTTTAGTAGTCCACTGGTTTGTCGGGTATTGACTCCTTGGGCCCCCACAGCTCACACCCCTCCTTGCCCCTTGAAAGACGTTGGGAACCAAATCCCATGCTCTTTTAAAATTTCTATTATATTTCCCCTTCCTTTGTGCACCTGCTTTTTTTATTTATTAATGATCCTTTCATGATTTTTTTTATAGAATTGATATGTGATTACATCTATGTATAATTAATTAATTATTTACAAATTTTAAATAAATTAGTTAAAATAAGATATATTGGACGGCAAAAATTACGCAAATACAAACTAATTTTATTTGAATTTCAAAATAATCACGATTTTCAACTTTTTTTCACAATTAAACTAGTATTTAGCTATATAATAAACATTTTTCTTTTATATTACTCATTAAATTATATTAACATTTAAAATTGTAGATAATTTTTAATAATTTTGATTTGATATATTGATATGAGTATTTTTATTGATGTAATATGCTTATCTTAAATTGATGTATAATTAATTTAAAAAATTTAAATCTCTGATCAAGTACTTTTGAGATTTATGCTGGGAACCGAGGATGGGCCATTTGTTATCTTTAATTTTGTACCCCCAACGAACTATTTGAAACTGGATGAAAGCCAGTCCAAACAAAAAAGCTGGATGGAAGAAACTTAGGAGAAGACGGACCATCAGAGATTCTTGTTTTAGTTCCTCAATTATGCACGAACGTACCCACTTTCCGTCCTCAAAGTTCGAGAATTTCACACTTCCAGATATTGTCCTTGTCAAAAGATACAACTTTCATTTTATTTTCTTTGAAAATTAATTACTTAGAGAGACCCAAAAAGTAAAAATCAACTTATTTACTTCATCCACGCGCTAAGGATGCAGTGTAGTCCCTCTCCCTTGATTAATGAATATGAATGGGTTATTAATGAAATAGGTAGGTGATCCAAGCATAGACCACAATTGTTGGGAGAGGCCTGAAGATATGGACACTGCCAGAACAGTTTATGCCGTCGATGCACCAAACCCAGCTTCCGATGTCGCCGGGGAAACTGCGGCAGCATTGGCATCTTCATCCATGGCATTCCGGTCATCTGACCCGGGATATTCGGAGACATTGCTAAGAAATGCAGTGAGGGCCTTCCAATTTGCAGATAACTTCAGAGGTGCCTACAGTGACAATGCTAATATTAAGGGTGGTGCTTGCCCTTATTATTGTGATTTTGATGGCTATCAGGTAATTTTGACCATGACTCATCAATAATGAAATACTTTTTCTCTTTTGGACGTAAGAAAAGAATGGCCTTTCAATGACAACGTTTTGTGTCAAGAGACAATGAAAAGGATATAGCATTGTCCCTTGACAACGAGTCTCACATTCACATGATAAAAAAGTTAAACAAAATGGAATCTACTATTATTATTATTATTATTATTTATCCTTTTACAAAGAAGTGTCGTATGTTGAGAATTTTGGGGAGGAAAAGAGTACAAATCGAGCACTCTAGACTTCAAATCTTGTGATACTTAATTAAAGTTCATAGAAAGTATCGTTAAAGTCACGTATTGTTGGCGGAAGTGATTATATGTTTGTTTTTTTATTTGGCTTTTGCTGAAATTTAACCTCAAATTTTTAGTTTAAAAAATAATTCTAATTCTACTGAATTAATTACTTTACTGCTGTTACTTCTTATGTGGACAGAATTGTATTGCTCTTCAATCAAAAAGGTGTAGCATTTGATATATGAACATGCTTGTAAGACAAATTTTTTTAATTAGTTTTGTCATTAGTGATAATGCTAATATTAATTCAACCCGTGAATCGGATTATAAGTCTAATTGATGCATCACAAGCAATATAATTAATTCGTTTTCAAATGACACAATTGAACTAGATTGGAAACATAGATCAACAAGAATCTTTGGGACTTTCAAACAGACATGTGATTGTGTACAATCACCATCGAATAATTAAATTGTAAAAAATCATGTGAGCTACGCATCAAGTAATTATATCAAGGAATATTTGTAAATATGGCAAATTATTCTATAGTCGGAATATATATCTCAGTTTTGATGGGTCAGATTTTTATTATATGTACAGGACGAGTTGTTATGGAGTGCGGCATGGCTAAGGAGGGCCACGCAGGACGATAGTTTCCTAAACTATATTCAAAGTAATGGCAAAACCCTTGGTGCCGATGACAACATCAATGAGTTCGGTTGGGACAACAAGCATGCTGGCCTTAATGTTCTTGTCTCCAAGGTAACCCCTCCCATTTCTTCTTTGCCCAAAACACGACCAAAAAAAAAAACTCATTTCAACCTCACACTTACTTAGAATCACAAATATTTGAGTGACCAAAATATATACATCCTTGGCATACAAAGAAAATAAAAAGTTCAATGAGGTAATAGTTCTTATGACAATCAAAAAGCTTGAAAACGAAACATATGACATAAAATATTGTAACACTGACAAAATTTAAAATATTTATATAAAATTTGAAATGTCTCGGTATTGTATCTAGAAATATGACTCTTTTTCAAGGTGTTCATATTTCATGATATGGCACCAATCTCATTTTTTTGAGTGAGATGATTTTGATGTCAAGATTCAATCTCTAGTTTTGCCATTTTTTTTTCCTACTCTTAAGGTTTTGAGATCCTTCCTTGAAACAAAAAAAAATAAAAAAATAAAAATCAATGTGCATATTTTTTATACCAAAATTATTCATATATCTTAGGAAGTCATAGAAGGAAACATGTACTCCCTTGAATCCTACAAGGCCTCAGCAGAGAGCTTCATGTGCACGCTGATACCAGAATCACCAAGCTCACACATAGAATACACTCCTGGTGGCCTCATCTTCAAGCCTGGAGGCAGCAATTTGCAGCATGCAACTTCCATCGCTTTCCTTGAGTTAGTGTATGCCAATTACCTCTCTCGCACCTCACAAGCCATCAGTTGTGGGAACCTCTATGTTAGTGCTCAAACACTTCGCCAACAAGCTAAGAGGCAAGTTGATTACATTTTAGGTGATAACCCCATGAGATTATCTTATATGGTTGGCTATAGCAACTATTATCCACAGCGTATTCATCACCGTGGCTCTTCTTTGCCCTCCATTAAGGATCATCCTCAGTTCATTGCCTGCAAGGAAGGTTCAACCTACTTCAACTCCTCCAACCCTAACCCTAATGTTCTTGTGGGAGCCATTGTCGGAGGACCAGGAGAAGATGATGCCTTTGTGGATGATAGGGCTGATTTTAGGAAGTCTGAGCCAACCACCTACATTAATGCACCATTTGTTGGTGCTTTAGCATATTTTGTTGCTAATCCTAATAATCCTTGATTATTATAAGTACAGATCAAAGTTTTTGTAAGTAAAATGTTGTATACGGCAAAAGATGTTGTCTCTCATCTTGAGAAAGCAAGAGGGAAGAGGCTTGCTTGTGTTGAATTTATAGGATAATATTACAGAATTTGAATTCACAAAAGCCGATAGTGACTTTTTCATATTAAGGTTAAAGAGATCAAGCTTACTTCAGTGTGTTTAATTCTCCATTTTGGCAAAAATTCAAAAATTATGAAATCGTGGATGTTTCTTAACTACCTCGAAGATATTTTATCCTAAAGCTTCCTTTTCTTTTTTTTGGGTTTCAAATTGTCGTGTGGAAAGTGGAGAAGATAGCAAAATAACAACAATGAAGTTTGTGCAGCCCGTGATCTTTCTGCCAAGTTGCTTTCTTTTGGATAAGTGCCACTTACTAATAGAAGGTTGTCAATTACGGAGGTTTGTCTTGTGTAATGGCAGAGACTCAAAGCTCCCACATGCGGAAGCACAATAAAAAAAATTGCATAACAAAAAGGCGTTTGTCCTGATGCGGAGCAAATCAAGTTTCCACCTTAGTTTGTAGATAAACCAAGCATTAATTAACACCTTTAGTACTTAATCAGAGCTGCACAGGGCATCATACTTGGTCGCTGTCTTTTTCTTTCCGTCTTTCCGTCTTTTTAAAGTAGACACGGAATTAGGATCTACACTCATTCAATTTTTTATTGCACCCCTTTTGATAATAATGTTCACATTTCACTGACTGTAAATATACAACCTACCAAAGAAATTTCCATGACACAAGAGAAAACTAAGAAAATGAAACAGACCTTCTCAGCTAGAAAATATAAAAACATGGATCGTATTTAAGAAAGTTTTTTTTGGTATTGTGATCAAGTGATATTTTGAATCCTTTAGTGCAAAATTTTCAACTACTCTACTTTCTTATTTCAATCAAAGATAAATTATTTATGTCGAAGTTAAGAGATTTATAAGAAGTTTAAAGTTGACCTAAAACTCAAATTCAAACATGGTATAATACATATGTTTTTATAAGAAATCCAACAGTGTATATATACGAATCTACCTGTATGTATATACAAATAAATGATCCTATTTAGGTATACATTAAATGGGAAACTGAAAAAGAGGTATAAAGGAGCAAACAAATTTGTAGTGGTTGGAGACAGATGATTATTATACAACTACCGAAAGATGAAGTGCAGCAGTATGAGAAACAGATGTGCAGTACCACCCTCGTCTTGCACCAACCAACCATATAAAACTATTAATTGGTCTCATTAACTGGCGGCACCGTATAGCTCTAGATCCGTATTTCGTAGCTCGATCTTCTTTGCATGCGATTCTCATAATTAGCTAACACTTTAGGTTGGGTGGCTTTGAATGCACCAAGACATGGGGCCCTGGTGAGTGGTGGTCAGAGAGCTCGTGAATTTGGCACCAAACCTGGTACCGTGTCCATTTTGTACCTTCATTTATGCTATCTTTTGTCCAATGATTTTGGTTGGGTGGGTATGCGAATGCTTGACGATGATGGTGATTACGATGATTCTTCGGCCAAGACCAAGAATAGGGGGTCCCCCACACTTCAGAAATGCAGATCGAAACTTTTATTGTCGTCCATTATTGCCTTGGACAAATCGTTCAATGTTGTAGGTCTAGGCGACCCAAGTGACGTAAACGAACAGAAAAGTTTGCTATGTTATCATTTTATTTATTTATTTGACTTTAATTAAAATTTAAATTCGATAGAAGACGACTTTTATTTAGACATTAATTCATACTTGATCCGAGGGGAGTTTATTGATTGATTTGATATACAGAAGTCTCAAAAGTGAGTGAAGGCCCGATACTATTTGTTTTGATATTTTTCTTTTTAGACGGTGACAACCAAACAGAGCTCAGACACAAATTAGGGATGAGAAGTGAGTGAAATTGGGCCTCCTTTAAGGACCTTAATGCTTTTTCCTTTTGGGCCAGTTCAGGGCCATCATTGTGGACAAGCTCATCAAGCCCCCAAGAGCCCAGATCATTGAAAGGCTCTGATTATATGGGGCCAAGTGAAGAGAATGGTCTTGTCCAAAAAAAAAAAGAGAATGATAAAAAATTGGCGCAGAAAACAAACATCCCTCCTTAAAAGATGTGATTGGTTCAATGGAGGGAAGAGAAGGAGTGGAGAGGAAAGGAAAAATATTTTTTTTTTATTTGGTTTAGTTTAAGAGAAGGAAAGAAAAGAGATAATAATTTTTTTATATTTGATTTGTAAAAGAAGGGGAGAGAAAATAAAATAATATGATCATTATATTTCTATTATTTTATTTTTATATTAATTTTTTTATGAAAATTTTTTATGAAGGATTTTTTATTTATTATTCTTTTATTCAAAAAAAAATTTTTAAATATTTTTACCTTTTATTAAAAAATATTGTAAATAAAATTTTATACAAGGAGAATATAGAATGTAAAGGCACTTAGAGAGAAATAACACATAGAGGAAAAATGTCATTCATCTTTCATTGATTTATAGAAACCTCTATTTATAGGTATACAATCATAAAAGAAAATAACTCAAAAGTCAAAGAGCATAAATAAGATTCAATGGCTTTAGGAGTTGAAAAAATAAAAGGACACTCATAATAATAATGGATTTAATAATATTCATTATTTTAAGAGTTGAGAAACCAAATGGGCATCCACAATAATATATGATTTCATAACACTCCCCATTGGATGCCATTTTACAAGGAATATGCTTAATTAAAACTTTACTAGAGAAAAACCCAGTGGAAAAAAACTCTAGTGAAAGAAAAAGAGTACATCATTCCTTGTATACTCCCCTTGTTCTCAGTATCATTGAATATCTTTGAGTCGACGCATCCCAATTTTATATATTAGTTTTTCAAATGTTGAAGTAGGTAAGACTTTGATAAATAAATCTGTCAAATTACCATTTGAACGAATTTGTACGTCAATATCACATTTCTTTTGAAGTTTATGAATGAAAAAGAACTTCGGTGAAATATGTTTTATTTTATCTCCTTTAATATATCTTTATTTCAACTGAGCTATACATGCAGTATTATCTTTGTATAATATAGTTAGAGTCCTCTTTTCAAAAGATAGTCCATATGTCTCTCGAATTTGTTGAGTCATGTATATCAACCAAATACATTCATAATTTGTTTCATGAACTGCTATAATTTCTACATGATTTGAAGAAGTAACAACAAATGTTTGTTTTATAGAACGCCATGATATAGCTGTATCACCACATATAAATAAATATCATGTTTAAGATCGGGCCTTATGTGGATCAGATAAACATCCAGCATTTGCATAACCAATGAGTTATGGTCTAGATCCATTTGTATATAGCAATCCCATATCAATAGTATCTCGGAGATATCGAAAGACATGTTTAATTCTATTCTAATGTTTTCACATTGGACAAGAGTTAAATCTAGCTAACAACCTGATAGCAAAAGTTATATCAGGCATTGTATTATTGACAAGATACATCAGTGCACCAATTGCACTAAGATATGGTACTTTAGGACCAATAACTTCTTTATTATCATATTGAGGTTGGAAAACATATTGTTTCACATAAAGTGAGTGAACAACTATTGTGATACTTAATTGATGTGCTTTGTCCATGTAAAATTCTTTTAAGACTTTTTCTGTATAAGTTGATTGATAAATAAAAATTTTATTTCTCAAATTCTCAAATTATAAGTCAAGACAAAATTTTGTTTTGCCAAAATCTTTCATTTCAAACTCATTTTTCAAACACTCTATTGTCTTTATAATCTCTTCAGTAGTTCTAATAATATTTAAATCATCAACATACACAATAATAATAGCAAATCCTAAATTTGCTTTCTTTATAAAAATACATGAACATATATGGCCATTCTTTTATAACCATGATTTAACAAATATTCACTAAGACGGTTATATCACATTCGTTCAGATTGTTTTAATTCATATAAAAATATTTATAATTTAATTGAATAAATTTCTTGAGATTTTTGAATTATATGCTTCAGGCATCTTAAATTCTTCTGAAATTTTTTATGTATATGTCACTATCAAATGAGCCATATAAATTGGCTGTAACAATATCCATAAGACGCATATCAAGTTTTTCATGTACTGCTAGACTAATGAGATACCAAAATATAATTGCATCTACCACATGAGAATATGTGAAATTATAATCAATTTCAAATTTTTGTGAAAATCTTTTGCAACAAGCAGTGCTTTGTACCTCACAATTTTATTTTTCTCATTTCTTTTACATACAAACATTCATTTGTACCCAACGATATTACATCTTCAGGTGTTTGAACTATAGATTCAAATACCTCATAATTTTTAAGTGAATTCAATTCTGCTCGAATTGTGTCTTTCTATTTTGGCCAATCACATCTACGTCGACACTCATCGACAGATGTAAATTTATAATCATTATTATCATTCAAAATATTAAGCGCTACTATTTATCATTCAAAAATGTTGTCGACAACTGTTTCTTTTTGATTTAATCGTTTCTCGGTAGATACATAATTTATTGAGATCTCTTCATTTTCATTAATTTCATCAATTTCAGCAATTTCATCAATTTCAAGTACCTGAACTTCTTCTGGAAATGCTTTGTTTGTTATGTCTCTAGTCTCTTTAAGAGCATCTATTTCTGATATTGAATAATTATTTCTTTCTTTTTATGGGGATTTTTATCTTTTAAACCGATTGTTCTATCACGCTTCTGACGTACTTTAGACTTACTAGTGATATCACTAACAAATTGTCCTTCGGGGACATCAATCTGTACATGAGTATTTACAGCTGATATATATGACTTTATCACTCTTTTTAGGTCAGTAAATACATATGACAGTTGATTTTCTATTCTATGTAAGTGAATTATCTTTTGAACTTCAAGTTTATATTGTTTTGTGTGAAGTTCAAAGCATTCCATGTAATTTCTTTGACCAGCTGTTTTTCATTTTCTTCCCCTAATGTTGGGAAGACTGATTCATCAAAATGACAATTAGCAAAACATGCCATAAATACATCTCTTATCATTGGTTTAAGATATTTTATAATAAAAGGAAAATCATATCCAACATATACTCCTAATCTCCTTTGAAGACCCATTTTAATACGTTGTGGTAAGGCTATTAAAATATATACCGCACACCCAAAAATTCTGATATGGAAAATATTTAACTCATGACTATAAGCCAATTATAAAGGAAAATATTTATGATAATTTGTTGTTCTGATGCATACTATTGCTACTACATATAAAATTGCATATTCTCAAATAGAGAGAGGGAGTTTTGTTCGCATAAGTAAAGGTTTAACCATTAATTAAAGTTGCTTAATAAATAATTTAGTTAACCCATTTTGTGCATGAATATGAGCTACAGGATGTTCTACATTTATGTCAATCGACATACAATAGTCATTGAAAGTTCGTAAAGAAAATTTACCAGTATTATCAAGGCGAATGGATTTAATTGTATAATTTGTAAGTTATGCTCTTAATCAAATTATTTGAGCAAGTAATCTTACAAACACTAAATTACAAGTTGATAGCAAGCACACATGAGACCATCTACTGGATGCGTCTATTAATACCATAAAATATCTAAATGGCCCACATTTAGGATGAATAGGTCCACATATATCACCATGTATACGTTCCAAAAATGTTGGAGATTCAGTTCTAACTTTAGTTAATGATAGTTTAATAACTAATTTGTCTTAAGAACAAACAACACATGACAATTCCTTAGATTGGAAAATTTTTAAGTTTTTCAATAAGTACCCATGTGAATTTTCAATAATTTTCTGCATTATTATTGATTCAAAATGTCTCAACCAATCATGTCAAATAGTGATAAATAAACTTCTGATTTATTGTAGCATGTTCATAATTTTTTTTTGTGTATGAGACTTAATTCAAACAATTTGCAAATTGTGAACAGTGCATTAAAATAATTATTTTTTAAGTAGCTAGATACAATATAAATTGAATGGTATAAAATAGCACTATATAGATGCAAGCGATAAATATCCATAACATAAGATCTAAGTAATTTAGAAAAGATAAAGTGAATGTCAAGAAGAGTTTCACATTTCACAAATTATTTAGTAGACTAGGCAATTAATTAGCCTTCTATACAATATCCCATATACCAAATTCAAGAATACCTACAACCACATACGATATAATTATATACCCATACAGAGGATTCAATTAAATAAAACATATAGATAGATATCAATTAGAAGTCATGCTGAATTTATAGTACATATTACAGAAGATTCTTCAACTATACTGTAGAAAATTGTATTTCAATTTTTAACAGGATATAAATTCTAAAAACAGAATACTCATAAATGTATAATTCACAAAATTAAATTTCTAGTGGTTATAGTTCTCATTCAAACCAACATATAAGAGAATTATTGGTCTTCCAAGAACCTTTTATGATACTTCTACAAAATTTCTCATTATCTTGGGTTAGATGAAAACATGATAAATCATGACGAATAAAAATTAATCTCTAGTATTTCTAAGAATAATTACATTAAAACAACTTTTAAGGCATTCATGCAGATAGATGATTAAATAGAAACGTAATTAACAATCCTTATTAACATGAGGTGATCCAAAAGTAATAATTCTCATTTTGTTATATAGCACCATCAAGCATGAACAATTTACTAGTATTCACAAGTGTCTCAGCGTTGATTACACATCTAAGAACTATAATATATCCGAAAAACTATCCCAACATGAGCAACGCAATTATATTAAATTATTTGTAAGGACTAACCACAAGAAAATTTATTTTAGCATATATGGATGTTCCCATGAAATATTATTTTTCTTTTTAAATTTTTTTTGTGAGTAAAAATTTTCATAAAACAACCATACTTAATTATATGTAAATCATAATAGAAATTTATAGCACCAAATTTATTTTTCACATAAACAAATGCATGTCAAGTAAGAATAAAATCACATACTTTTTGAAAATACATGATAATAAAAATTTCTCTCAAACAAAATTATCTCACAAACTCAAATACATATTATCAACTCCATTCTTCTTCTAGATGTAGACATGAAAAAAATTGAATCACCTTAAAATTGTAGTTCCAACAATTTCAAATACTTTAATGGTATTGGGGACACAATGAGATTTCTTCCTTGTGATTTGAAAACAAATAGTCAAGAGCAAATTCGTGCTGATAACGTGTTGTAAATAAAATTTTATACAAGGAAAATATAGAATATAAAGGCACTTAGAGAGAAATAACACATAGAGGAAAAATATTCTTCATCTTCCATTGATTCATAGAAACCTCTATTTATAGACATACAATCATAAAGGAAGATAACTCAAAAGTCAAAGAGCATAAATAAGATTCAATGGCTTTAGGAGTTGAGAAAATAAAAGGACACTCATAATAATAATGAATTTAATAATATTCATTATTTTGAGAGTTGAGAAACCAAGTAGACATTCACAATAATATATGATTTCATAACAAAAAAATGTTAATTTTAGAAACTTAAGACCAAGTGCTATTCAACGCGGGATTGAGGGAGGGGAAGAATTTTGTCTCTCCATATTCTCTCTCCTCCCTTTCCCTCATCTCCCCTCCAACCAAACAGTTTTTAAAGCGAGTGGAACCCTAGCTCTCTTCTCTTTCTGCCATGAGAAGAAGTGATGCAGACCTTTGGGGGAGGGGATGGAAATGCCTACACTAAATTTTTTTCCATTCTCTCTTTCACTAATTTTTTTTTGTTAAAAAAACTACTTTTAAGAGAATTTTTTACTTTTTTCAAAAGAAAAAAAAAGTTTCTTCATAGAAAAATTCTTAAAACTTAAAGGATATGCATTTATCTTATCTAAATCTACAGTATTAGATTTAGTAAAACAAATTTTTAAAAAAAATTAATTTTTAATAAAATTAGAAATTATATTGACTCTCCTATGATGTCTTATATATATATATATATATATATATATATATATATATATATATATATATATATATATATATATATATTAGTTGTGTATAAAAAATGTTAAAATATATTATTTAGTAGATTAAAATTTAAGAGATGTATCATCTCTCTTTCTTTTTTAGTTATAATATTATGTCAAAAATTATAAAATTTATTTACTTTTATTTTTTATTTATTGATCTTAATGTTAATCGTAAATATAATTTTTTTTATTTGTAAAAAAAAAAAGAGAATGATCAAAGGCTTAAACCCGTTTTAAGGATCTCCAAAACCAAAAATTTAAAAGAAAAAAAAAGTAGAAAGATTTGGCAAAGTGATATTGTCTTTAGAGTTTAGACTTCTATAATCTGATGTTCCCAATGAAACATTTCTATCACTCTTAGTACGCTGCTAAACATGTTTTTTCAATCGCATCGACTTGATCTGAAATCTTTGCCATTCATACTGTTTCTCCTAAAATTGATTTTTTTTTCTTTTGTGAGGGGAGTTTTGAGGGGTCAAGGAGGAATAGGAACCTAAGTAAAAACTGAAGCTCATGTGCAACGGTTAGGCAATTGCAAGGGTAGTTGGGGTCTCAGTGGGCATTTGCACCCAACTTTTTAGGTAACTTCAGCACTGGTCCTTCAATATTATCTTTGGTGTCTCTGTTAATGTCTTTATGCTTTTGTGGTACCCATTACCTGCTCGTTATTCGTTATGGACTTTCACGGATTCTCTCACATTAGTAAGCAACATTTATTATCCTTTCATAGCCTTTAGGCAACGGGCATGCATACGTGGCAGCCGAGGCAAGAACAATGATATGGGACTAGTGACATGGCATGCTACTCACGGTGGACACGGAGACCACAATCTCTCCGGATCCTGCAATTAAACCACAACCGTTAATCACTGAGAAGCAGACAAATGGGTTAAGCAAATTACAACCTCACGCATACTTTCCAAATAAACGACACTAATTTGCACCCTTTATGATGCATGTTATACATTTGGCAGTACCAGAAAATATCCCATTTTTCCTTTATTTTCTTGGACATTTACGAGGTGAGCAAAAAACCATCCATTTCAACCACGTACGCATGATGCCAAGTCAGCCGAAATTATCATCCACATGTCAAGTGGGAATAGGTTGGGTCACGGCAGCCTCAAGTAAGACATCACTTGAGAATTATAAATACAAGAGAGTGAGTGCATGTGTGGTAAAGAGGGGCATACAGAGCTTGCTGGAGGGGATAAGATTGTAAGGAAGCTAGCTTCTGTGAGTGAACAATGGCCTCTGCATCTGCTACTCTGCTTAAGTCATCCCCTGTTCTTGACAAGTCTGAATGGGTGAAGGGCCAGACCCTTCGCCAACCTTCAGTATCTGTTGTGAGATGCAACCCCACCTCCCCATCACCCCTCATTATTAGAGCTGGTTCCTATGCTGATGAGCTCGTCAAAACCGCGGTATGTTATACTTATTTCATGTGAAATGCTCTTAATCCTCTAAATTCGAATAGTTAACACTTATGAAGCATCCAAACTAAAACATTGAAGTCTGAAAAGTTATAAAATGAACTCAAAATTTTAAGTTTTCACATGCTCTGTTGAGGAACTTGAGTTTTAATTATCCTTTCCACCCACTAAGCAATGGATTTCATTTTGTTTGACTGAATTTTTTTTCCTTCGTGTGTGTGTAAAGAAAACAATAGCCTCACCAGGGCGTGGAATTTTGGCGATGGATGAGTCAAATGCTACTTGTGGAAAGCGTTTGGCGTCAATAGGGCTAGAGAACACTGAAGCTAACCGGCAGGCATACCGGACCCTGCTTGTAACAGCTCCTGGGCTTGGTAAGTACGTCTCTGGTGCCATTCTCTTCGAGGAAACTCTTTACCAATCCACGGTTGATGGGAAGAAGATGGTCGATGTTCTTGTTGAGCAAAACATTGTTCCTGGTATTAAAGTTGACAAGGTAAGCCATTTGGAAATTGGAACTAACTACCATTTCGTTTAAGGCAGCCTTGGATTCACTGTTTAAGACCCTAAAAAAAATGAACATGCCTTTCCTTTTCCACTTCATGTAGCTCCATGCTATATCACATTGTGCTGTGCCATGACCAAAACATTTAGCAGGAACTTTTTTTTTTTTACCAATACGATCTCTGCTTAAGTATAATTGTTTATGTTAAATTGTGGTATCATTTGATGTATGTTAGGCTGCCTCTAAACACTAGTACTACTAACTTTTATAACTGATATGAGGTATTTCAATTATACGTTACTTGTTGGGAAAATAATATATAATTATGTGCTTTTAACATTAGCATAATTATTAATTGATAAGTGAAAATAATCTCAAAAGACTCAAATAATGTCGAAATCTTATCTTACTTTACTGGCAAGCCTGATTAATTTTTTTGGTAATCTTGTGCTACATGAAAGCACACCAAGTGTTTATATCAGGTTACTCATTCACCCTATTAAATGCCAACATCTAGATGTACAGCTCTCTAGCTTCTCGCCGTGTGAATATCTCGGATTTTCTATAGCAGTAAATATATTAACATAATAACATGTTATTTATGCGATGAGAACAATAGGGTTTGGTTCCCTTGGCTGGTTCCAACGATGAGTCATGGTGCCAAGGTCTGGACGGTCTTGCCTCTCGCTCGGCTGCATACTACCAGCAAGGTGCCCGTTTCGCCAAATGGTGAGATCCTAAGCCTGAATCCCCATGTTTGGCAGCAAAAATTTAAATCAAACCATTGTAAGTTAAAACTGCCATTCAATTAATGTTTTAGGCGTACTGTTGTGAGCATCCCCAACGGACCCTCTGCTCTAGCAGTCAAGGAAGCAGCTTGGGGTCTGGCTCGCTATGCTGCCATTTCTCAGGTCAGAAAACCAGTGAAATTATATAAGTAACTTTTGATGAAGATGATCTTTGTGTTCCTATCATTTCTGATGAGCAAAATTTTGTCATTTAATGGTTTAGGACAATGGGTTGGTTCCAATTGTGGAGCCAGAGATCTTGCTTGATGGTGATCATGGTATTGATAGGACTTTCGAAGTCGCCCAAAAGGTGTGGGCTGAGGTTTTCTTCTATCTTGCCGAGAACAATGTTTTGTTCGAGGGTATTCTCCTCAAGCCCAGCATGGTTACTCCTGGAGCTGAGTGCAAGGAGAGGGCCTCTCCTGAACAGGTTGCTTCATACACCCTCAAGCTCCTTCACAGGAGAATTCCCCCTGCTGTCCCTGGAATTATGGTAAGTGTGACAAATTTTTTTTTTTTAAAAAAAGGAAAAGTTGTACTTCGGATTTCTTCTTACTATAATCATTCAAGTACTGATGAAAGCGGTTTGGTGCAAATGCAGTTTTTGTCTGGTGGGCAATCTGAGGTTGAAGCAACCTTGAACTTGAATGCAATGAACCAATCTCCAAACCCGTGGCATGTGTCATTCTCATATGCAAGAGCCCTCCAAAACACCTGCTTGAAGACATGGGGAGGTCGCCCAGAGAACGTGAAGGCAGCACAGGAGACACTGCTCATCCGTGCCAATGCCAACTCGCTTGCTCAGCTTGGCAAGTACACCGGTGAGGGTGAATCTGAGGAGGCCAAGAAGGGAATGTTCGTCAAGGGATACGTCTACTAAGCTCTGCAGATGTGTATTGGTGATGGAGGATGCAAGGCTAATTTGTTTTAAAATGTGTAATGCTCTTGGAGACTATTTTTGTTCATGATTACATGCAACCTTAAAACTGCTTGCTAATGAGTTAGGAATCGTGTACTTGAATATGCATCCTCATATACTAAAACGCTTGAAAGCCCACCAAACTCCCATATTGCAATGCCCGTTTCCTAGCAACTTCTCATTTGGAAACGGATATGGAAGAAGAACTTCCAACTCTGCCACTCTAGTCACACATGGGCCAAATATTACAAATTTTTAAGTGTATAAAAGGACGGCCTTGTTCTTCCATTTCATTTAGATAATGGAACAGAAAACATTACAACAATCTTCAATGAATGGAATAGATAGTAACAATACTAAAAATCATTCTTGGTTTGGATTTCTTATCTTAAAGAAAGGAATATAATTTGATATTTGTGTCTAGGAACACTATGAATTAGAAAGCAAAGCATTTTTATAGAAGTTTACTATTTTAATAATTACAAGTGCATTAGATTTGATCACAAGTCATTTTAATTCCATCGGCTTTCCACTCACTTTTGGAGGAAATAAAAAAAACAATAAAAATGCGTTCTTGATAGTTAGAATTGTTATAAGATTAACCCCATTCTTTTGGCATCGAGTGGACCTTTCAAGGGGAAAAATGGAAGGCCCTCAAATTTCCTAGCCAACTTTGCCAACCCTTCCCCTTTTTTATATTAACCCTTTCGTTTTGTACTCATCTATATGATCCCTACTCCCTTTGGTTCAAGGGCCGTCCCCACATCTTGTTCACTTCTCCTTTAACACAATGCCGGTGATGACAGATTCCAGAGGACAGATATAACATAAACGGGCTTAACTCAAGATGATATAATTTCTACTACCATCCCTGGGAGCCATTGGATACTGACTCTCTACTTGTCTACTTAAGAATGAGAACGTAAGAGCGTAAAGCAGTAGGTAACACTACTAGTCATTACAAGGATAACCTAAAGTCCTGAGGTGACTAGGAGGAACGATTTCGTCTCCAGCAACAATTCTTATATTCTTCTTGTTCTTCTGGTGGTTCTCTTCAAAAGGAAACCAAGCTTTCAGAATAATCCTTAGCAAGTTATCAGAGAAGAAAAAAAAATTGTATTTGTTAGCTTGTTAGGTATGCAGGAGATGGCAAACAGCAAGAACTTCATTAGAGTTTAACAGGATAGACCCATTTACTGTCAAGTGAGAAAGATTGTTTTGGTACATCTTAAAGATTTCTCTTCAACTAGTGAACTTTTCACGAGGATTAATGTTACTTTCAGAATAATTTAAATGGTAGAGATGAATGGATATCAAAGGTTGTCAAGTCAATATGCAGGACGCAAGAATCAGCAGTCCAAGAACACCTGCAAACACAGAAAAATTACAATTAATTAATTCTTAGAAAATGGAGAATCTAAAAACCGGAACAGACTTTTATAGCCATTTGTGTGTGAAAGGGGAAAAGAGAAAAAGGATAACTGGTCTACTTGATAGAAATATTAGACAACTGGATCACTAATTATAACCAAGGCTGCAAAAGAATCACAGAGAAAAGTATTGTGATTCTTAGAGGCCCACTGCATGGAACTTTAGTTGTTTCTTGATGTGTTAAACCACAACTCAGATTATTTTACTACTGAGAAATGGTAATCTTACTAAACAAGCCGCTGAAAAAATTATTTTCCCTGTTTTTACTAGAAACCTTAAGCAAGTTAGTCTTGCCTCAGCTCTGCCTTTAGCTATTAGCTAAAAATCACTAAATGTATATGAGAAGATACCTCCTTGGTTTATTGAGAAGTAATAAAACCTTACTTTGAATAATAAACTTGAAGGAATTTCAAGCATAGGCTGGAACAATAAGAAGAAAAGACGAATAACCATAAGTCTCTTCAGTTCCTATTCCACTCTGTTCTCTTAACATCTCCAGTTTTTCTTTTAAGTATTTATCATTCCCTTGAAGAAATCTCAAATTTCTTTCATAATTTATTTGGTTCCAAAAATGTGATGTCATTCCATTAAATAAACATGCCTCTTAACACATTTTTATCCGGGCAGTGAAGTGGCATATGCATGATTTGTGTATCATTACTACAACATTGTCACCTTCGTATAACCCAACAAAAAAAGCTTAGACGCAGTTCTTTATGTGTTTGTTACTTTTGCTGTAAGGTTCTTTAATAAAAACATAACATGGGAAATATTTTTCCAACTTAGCAACACATTGACTCCTTCAAAAAGTTTATTCACGAGTCATAATTTTATTAAAGAACCTGATAACAAACACTTAGAGAACTTGATCTAAGTTAAATAAAATAAAAAACTTGCCCATACTTCAACGATTTCTGTAGCCTTCTGTCCCTTTTGATTTATGCCAATAGAATAACTTGAAGCTAAAGTGAGCAGATTTCTAACCGCGTCGAAGTATAATCATATACCACAAATAAGAAAATAAGAAAATCTCATAAAGTCCTTTACAGAAACAAATTTATTCATCTGCTATCTGTCTAGGATTAACAAAAACCAAAAAGTTAAAAGGATTTCACAGTTAGCAGTAGAAATTGGGTATGCATTGCTCTAAGATAACATGATAAAATTTGGGTTGCAATCTTGGCATTGCTCGAGTCTAACCAGTAGTCCAATTGTATGTGCGATCCATCCATTCACAAATTATTTTTCTGCATCAGTTTGGTGTGAGGCTAAACAATTCAAACTTAAAGCAAACAAATAAATTTCATATTGACCAAAAAGGATAACTACGTAATGGAAGAAACAGAAAACAAAATATCTCATAAGCCTGGGCCTGTTATATATGATGTACCTTTATTACTTCTCAGCCTCTCGTTTGAAGGATTCTACTGGGACAACTCTTGCAGATTCATGGTTATTGCCACTTGAAATATCCATACCCGATTCCTAAAACCAAACCAATCATCAGAACTCGTTTTGCATGCTTAACAAAACTAAATAGTAATAGCTGGAAATACAAAACAACAACGAATCGAAGAACTGGAAGTTAGTATGGGCATTGGAAAACAATTACCTGGTTGTTTGACGCTGGTCCATTTAACCGTTGTGGCTTAGTATTAAGGTCAATTAGTTTTTTATCCATATTGTCTTGACCATCAACATTATTATCTAGCATTAGAACAGGTGGGACCCTGTGATTCTGGAGACCATCTCTTGCTTTTAGCTTAAGTGACTGATTTTGGTCCTTCCTTAATTCATTTTGATCAAGGGGTTGCAGCCCTAGTTCTTCCAATCGGCTAGGTTTGTTGCCTGGAAACTAGAGAAAAATGGCCAAAGGACATTAAATAAACTTTAGAATATCTACTGAAGAGCTAGAAAGTCTGAAACAGACCTCAACTCTCTGCCTCAATAGAAGATATCTTTCATGGGTTCTTTTACCACCAACATGTACAATCATATCACATTGAAGACACAGCGAACTACCATCTATCTCACAGTAAAAGAAAGCTACATGCAAATTTCCACCAGAAGGGACAAAAATTAAACTCCTGTACAGTGCATCAGAATACACAATCTTGTAAAAGCAAATTAAAATAAAATAAAATAAAACCTCTTCAATACCTGGTGCGTTTTCACATATGTCACAGCGTGGAACGTCAGTGGGGTCAGCCAACCTAACTCGCACATGTTTACTAGCAAGCTTGTTGCATGTGTGGACCTGAAACTCAGTGAATCACAAAAAATGACATCAGAGAAAAACTGTGTCATGTGGTACTTTCATTAATTTGGATATGAATGCTGGTGCCAAAGGAAGTTTCAAAATCTGTATAAGCAAGTGGGCCTAATTATTACAACATCCTTCCCAAAATACGGAATTCACATGCAGGAACATAAGAAAGTGCAGTGAAGAAAAGTATACTCAAATGGCTGGTTCAGACTTCAAATATTATTAAGTACATTGTCTTATTCTAGTTTCAGGTGAGTCCTAACTCCAACTCTGTGATCCCAACATTATCAATTTTGATCAAGTAGATCAATCTCCAGAATGAGACTCCACAGAATGATCCTTTGGCATTCAACATAATGGTTCAGAAGCATACGCATAGCCTCCACGCAGAAGAGACACAATGCATGAAACAAAACAAATGAAAGTTTGGATTGATATCCCTAAGAACAAGGTAAAGGGGTTGTGTCTAACGAAAGGCAATAATTAAAACAACAGCAAGCAATATGTAAAATGATGGTAAATGCACATAAAAAATAACAGGTGGATCTGTGAAAATGAATGAGTAGATTTAAGAAATCATGAGAGAGTAGTTGCATCAACTCTAGGCAAAAGACAATAAATGATAAAACCAAGACAGGTAGCCCCATATATAAATTGCTTTATAAATGAACTTTCTCTCCAAGATCCAACAAGAAGTTTGAAGTACCACCCGCCGTTAAAAAGAGTATTTAACAAATTTGGCTCCAATTAATCCTTTAAACACAATTTTTATTAGTAACTCCATTCCCTCTAAGTCTCTGCCCTTTATGAAGATAAAAGTTCGACCCAGTAAAAAGAAAGTCACAACTCCTATATATTTATTATTCATAGTTACATACTGTACTAATGTAACAATGAAAAATATCACACTCTAATTAAATTAATTTTAAATTTAGAAGATTCATTGATCAAAATAGTGTTATTCGATAATCAAATTCAAAATTGCATGAAGATAAGATCAAAAATAAAACCTTTTCATCGCATGCACGGCAGAGAGCAGCCTCATCTGCTGCGCAGAAGAGAATAGCAGCAGCATTCTCGCACACGTCACAAAGGGTTCGCATTATGGCCTTCGTTACTATCAAATTTTACTTCTTTCAACTACCCTCCTTTGACATTCTTCTTTCGATGTCTCAATTTTTATCGCTTTCTCTTCAGTTTTAATTATGAAACAGCCAAAACATTCAGAGTATTAAGCATTTAGCAAATAAGAATCGCCGGAAGAGGGAGAGAACAAATGGTGCGAATTGCGAAAACAAGAAGAAAAAGTAGAAGAAGATTGGACTGAGGTAGAAAGCAGAGTATCCTAGCTGGTCGCTGCACGCCTATTTGCTGCTGCGTATAATTTTATCGACCACTCGCTTTGAGCTTCTTGGCAAAAACGTAAATTTCCATTTATTCCCTTTTGAAAAATGAAAATCATAATTTTATATATATTTCAAACTATAGTTTCCCTTTGCTATTTTATTATGAATTGCACCGATAAGAGCTTAAAATAAATAAGTAAATAAAATCAAATTTCCAAAATTGTTAAAATCTTTCAAAATATTTATATAAAGCAAAACCTTATGAAAAAGGGATCAAATTCCAATTAAATAAATGTTTGATATTGTTCCTCCCATAATATTTCATTTTCCTTTATTATTTTTAGGTACATAAATTTTATTAATAAATAAAATAAATCATTTTGACTTTGATGTCCAATAAATAACTCCTTATTTTCAATTTGGGTAATTAACTAACATATTATTAAATAAAAATATTTTTACATTTAAAATATATCCATGCATAACTTAATTGGAATTGTGATTAAATGTTAGATTAACTAAATATTTTTATCTAATGATAAATGGTTTTTTCAAGTGTGAACTAAGCAGAGTAGTGAAGTGATAATTCATTCTCTTTAAAATGTCATTAATTTAAAATTAAAAACTCACTTAATTAAAAAAATTTACTTAAACATATGGTCGTTAAAATAGTGTTACCAAATTTTTCAACTCTATTGACTTACTTTTTTTTTTTTAGATACAAGAGAAATATCCAATTTGGAATTTTATTAATCTAATTTCTCTTTCACTCAACTATTTGGTGTTGACTCCATTGAATCACTTTATTTTTTATCTTTTAAATTTTATCAAACATAAAAAAAAAATTAAAAGTTAACTTCTAAACATATTAATTTTAAAATAAGAAAATAATTTTATTTGCCAAAAAATAAAATTAAAGTAAGTAATTAATCATTTCATCCTCATATTTTTACTTTCTTTTTAATTTTCAAGGGATTCTAAACTTTAAATATCATTAACATTCCATAATTATGAAATTTAGATTCTTTAAATTTCTTAAAAAAATTTATAAGACAAATTTAAAAAGATAATTTAATAAAATTAATATTTAATGGATAAATAAAATTTATTGTTTAAATATAAATCTTATAAACTATAATTTTTCTCTAAATTTGTAATATAAAACTCCCAAATTTAATGCCAATCCACATACTCGTATGCCGCATTTCACAATCTTTGCCATTTCAGATGCAGCGAAAGTGGTCAAGAGAAAGTGGCTCCGAGTGAGGGGCCAGAACCATCAGGTTATGTCCGCTCTGCCTTCTCGTCCGAGTCTAATGCCGACCTTGCTTTGCCCACCCCACGCGCATATTAAAAATTGTCATAGGTTGTCTCATTCATAATTATTCATGTTTAAAATTAATAATTTTTAAAGATTTTTTGGAAGTCATCTATATTAATAATAAATGATTTACAACAATTTTTTTTAGGAAATAGAGTTCTACATAAAATTATTTTATTAATAATTAACCGTGTCAATTAGAAAGGATATTAATAAATTTAGAATACCAAAAAATTATTTTATTTTGAATTATGAATGGATAAGTATAATTTCAATATTTTTAAAACTGTTTTATTTAAGTGCAGGCAGAAGGATTGCATTAAAAAAATGACACAAAAAAAGTAAAAATGCCAACAAGACCCCAAAAAATAATTTTTTTTTTCGAAAGTAGTGCAATTTGAACCGCATTGTACTTAAAATTTCATTTTCGAATTGTAGGGGTCAGGAGGGTTTGAAAAGCCAATTCTCTATGAAAATAAATTCACTATGAAAGTAAATTGATTTGAGTTGGGAATCTAATAATTCATGGAGCAGAGTTGGATTAAAAAATCGAAGTACGTACTAGGGACTTGTTTAATATAGCAAAATTGGCATACGAGGATGGTCTCAATAGGGATGCATTGTGGGGCAGTGCAAGTAGGCATACGCAGAAGCACACGAAGCGCAGAGAAGAAGGGGGAAAAAAAGGAAGTAAAATGGCAAAATAGATTTGATGGAAAAAGGCTTTTGTGGGACTCCCACTTATTCACAGCCACGTAAAGATTCCAAGCCGAGTGTCCCATGAAAGCAACGCTTTTCATCCATTCTTAGCCGCAAGTTCGCGTACCTGCCTCCTGTAAGGGCAGCGTGTTAATAAAATTGTAGCAAAAAATGTGGGTTAAGTGTCTTGTTTCGAGGAACTTCCACTTATCAGAGAACCACAAAAGTTTCAAGGCTGTGTCCTGAAAGCAACAACCAATCCATTCTCATCCACATGTTCTCTCGTACCAGCAGCTTCTACAGCCCCACCCTCACCCTTTACCTTTACTTGGATTCTTAACCCAACTTTTTATTATTTATTTATTTATCATTTTCTCTTATAAAATATGATCGATGACCTTCGAGATGCTTCTATTAAAGTGCAGCCACAGATTTGACATCATTTTTCACCTTTAAACCTCGCTAAAGCGTATTCTTGCTTGGATTTGATGAACAAAGTCATATTGGAAACTAATTTAACAAATAATTTTTGAGAATAATACTTGTCTAATTTTATTTATATCTTTACTTACAGTTTTTTTAATTTAAAAATTATTATCATATTTCTTTTAATCTATATATATGTTGCAAAAAATATTTTACTATTTAAAATTGTTATTACATCTTATATTTTTAATGTCACATGTGCTACACACGACAATTTTATTACTTTAAGTCCTGTAACATAATAAAAATATTATTTTCTTTCATTTGTGATTTTGCTCTTCATCATATTTTAATGTAATGAAATTGACTTTAATAATTTTGAATGACAGAGTACTCTTTGTAATTAATATATATATATTAAAAACGATATTGCAATTATTTCTATATTCAAAAAAGCTGTAATTAAAAATATAAATTAAAATAAATAAATAAATAAATAAATGTTATTTCCTCAAATAAATAAATTGAGCTGGTAAGGAAGGCCCAAACTTAAGACTTCTGGATCTGGGTGCTGAGTGTGTTATGGGCTTCCATAAACAGAACTCGACCACAACCCATTTTGTTCGTAAAGCAATCCAGAAAGACTTTTAAAGAGTCTGGTCAAATTTCTCTTGCTCTGAAAGGTTGGGTCCTCAGGATCTTTGTTGTTTGTTAGTACTTGATCCCTTGCTGCCATTGCTTCCTGGGCTTTGTTTCACCCTTCCAAAAAAACATAAATAAAGCATCTAATCAGGTAAAATTATGATTTTTCGTTCAAAGAAATAAGATGAGTATATTACTTAAAATAACGAGTTATATTTCTATACAATTTGAATACCAATTATAGCGTTATAGAGTTAAAAAATTTTGTTTGGCAAAATTATCTCATTTTATACTCTTAAGATTAACACAAACTCAAGATTCTTTTCTTCTAACTTTAACTATGATTTCTCTCTTTTTCTTCTTCTTTTCTTTGGAAAAGACTCTCTTTTTATTCTTAAATTTGCATGGGGCAGTTTTATCAAAGGCTTAAGTTATAATGTTGACTATAAAGTTGTATGATCAAGAATTTTTGCATATTTGATGATAGCTATTAATTTTATACCTTAGTACAACGATAATATTAAAACTTCTCAAAATGGAATATACTTCTCATCATAATGATCGGATAGGCGAGAGCGAGAGGCAAAATTAAACACTTTTCAAGTGCTTCAATTATGGTTCTAAATCAATCATTTGATTAAGAAAAAGCAAATCATTTTATTCCTTAAAGCTGAAAGCAAAGCTTTCTTGTGTTTTACTCCAAAGCCTTCGGGATTGAATAGAAGTAGCATAAGATCTAAAGGAAAAGAATAAAATAAAATACAACAAATTCCTCTAATGAGATTTAGTTATTTAATTTAATTATATAATTACATTGAACGCAAAACCTAATATAAATTGGTTCAATTACTAAGTATTGATAAAAAAATATTTTGGGTTTAATGTTATTGGTAAACTGAAATAAACTATTTGCCTCTTCTTTTTTTTAATCAAAAATGTTAAAAAAAATGCAGGCGTGGGTTGGATCTCGTCGCTCATCAGCATGCTATGTATAGCTCTATAAGTAAAAGGAAGAGAGTCAAAATAATAGAGAGGAAGCAGGGTAAAAGCTGCAACCCTCCAACCCACATGACATTTAGATAAAGCCTGAGACACAAGGAACTCATCCTTTATCAAAGGCTCTTTAGTCTTAACTCTCCCTTTTTCTGCAGTCCCTTCACACTTTTGCATGTGCTGCATCAGGTGTGCAAATTATGGACTTCTGGCTTTTCTCCAAGCCAAGCTTTGCGTCAAGCCATTATACACTATATGGTTTTTTTTTTTTTTTTTTTAATAATGGTGCTCCATTCGTCAATGCTTGCTTTCAATGGGTCCATGCAAATCATAGTTAGGCGTGCAAATCAAAACCGAAATAGAAGGGGTTGTCCTTGACTCCTCCAACAAATGGCACACCAACTGTTTGATCTTTTGAAGACTCATATTTCTTTTTTTGTCAGCACGTACAATGCCTTTGCATCATGCCACTGAGTGGGGAATGCCCTTTTCTTCTTTTTTACTCCTTCGGTTATTGCCCCTCGCCCATAGAGGCTCGATTACAACGGAACTTAAGCTCTTGCTTTGACCTCGAATGCATTCTTTTATTAATAAAATGATAGTTGTGGTCTCTCTGTCATAGAGTGGAATCTCTGGACTTGATTTGCGGAGTGAAGATAGCCCAATTGAACCCAAAAAAGAAAAAATGAAAAGAAAATGTTGACATAAGGATAAATATAAAAAAAACACAAAACAGAGGTAGTACCTATAATTATAGGCATTAATTTAACGAAGGAGTTGAAAGGTTCTTGTCAGTACCAACCAAAAATCCAAATAGTCTTTGGAGTAAGCTGTATATCACCAGCATTTAAAAATAAAAAACCCTTATATATCATTCCCTTTTCTTTCGGAAGAATGAGAACCATTGTTGATGACTGTGACTGAAACAACAACAATACTCATGGATGTAACTATGAGGTGCTTGTTTCTATTTTCTAATCTTTTGTTTATGATTAACAAAATAAAATAATAATAATATCAAAGAAGCGCTTTCTTCAATCACCAATCTTCTTGCACGCTTCGAAAAAACCAACAATAAAAAAATAAAAGTTACTACGATCAATGAAGAAGAAAAAAAAAAGCCGTTGTTTTCCTGTGCTTACTATAAAGGAAGAAAAATTATAACTCGTCCTTTTCAAAAAAGAATTATCGGACATAATTATGATTATCGTTGACATTTGTTGGTTGTAACAGATCCACCCACTATTAAGCGAACCAACTAGATTATTAGAAAGTGTTTAACTTTTTTTACAGTGTGTGTGCTTCGTAACAAAAAATAGAGAGCAAAATTGAACTTACATAAATTAAAAATAAAAGTCCTTCATTTTTAATTATAGAAATTTTTATTTAAATTCAATTAATATAAATTTATTAACAATGTTTTGTTACACATAATTTAAATAGTTTAACACATTCAAATTACAATTTATTATTTTTAATTCTTACTTATTTATGTATGAAATTTATAAATAACATATTAAACAGCATAAATTTTTTTAAACACAATAAATCAATAACCAATCATAAAAAATAATATATTTAAATTAATTTCAGTTGGAGCCAATAAACAAATTGGAAATAGCACATTTAATTTAAAATGTCTAAAATTTATTATTGATTAACTAAAATGTAATTTTTTTTTCTTGGTGATAATGACCTTGGCATCCATTAGACGGCAGCATTGCAGTGTGTGTGTTGTCGCAAAGTTGGTTGGTAGTTAATGAAACGGACAAAAAGGAAGCGGCTCCCGCTATTATTTTCCTTTTCCTCACAACTGTCTCCAACCAAAGCAATGTGCGTTAGCAACTACTCTCTCTCTCAATCGGATAAGATGGTTTTTTTTTTTTTTTCTTTGGTAGTTTTTACAACTTTTATTTACTATTATTTTAAAAAAGAGATAATAAGGGAGAAGAAAGACAAAATAGTATATTGCGTAATGATGAGATTAATTACATCTTAATAAGCAGAAGAATACAAGGGAAGGGGTATTTATAGACAAATACTAGTGAACTAACTCTGCCATTGACATATAATAAAATTAGCTAAACTAATCATTATAATCTCAACACTTTTCCCTGTAGCTTTAATTCCACTTCCTCCAATGCCTTCCCTTGAGTCTAACTCTCCTTAATTAATACTTAAGGTCAAGAAAACAGAATCTAGTTCTTGCCAAGGCTTTTGTGAAAAAATCTGTTGGCTGAAGTAATCTCTTTGCTTTGCATATCTAATGCCATTCAAAGGCTATATGTGCATATCTAATGCCATTCATAGGCAAATTAATGCCGATTTAGCCGGTGACAATAATTTTTTGTCGTTGACGGATGCTTAGAATAGTTAATTAATATGAAAGGAAAATAATTTGGTATCCCAATTTTCTTAATAAAAATATAACTTTGGGTTTCTGCTCCAACTAAATATATATTTAATAAACTTGCTGCTCTGCTTCAAATCGGGATGATATGACCGTTAGAAGTTCAGAACATAAAATATTCCATACGCTTACATTCCGCTTCGAATCGTACTTCGATACGGTTACGGCTATGTTTCGCTAAAGTGGTCATTAACGTTAGTCGGTAGTGGAGTCGTTGGACGCCGGTCCTGAAGCCTTCATTTTACTTACACCCCACGTGGATCCACTATGCCTCCCCACCTGGCCTCCGGATCACGCGTTGTTTCGAAACGCACAGGCTGCGGCAAGGGCAAATGGGTCATTACGAGCCTGGGTAGCAAAGAGAATCACAATTTCTTCTTTTTAGAAAAAGAGAGAGAATGTAGAAATTGGAAACTTCAACGACATGGACACCCCATCAGATTTACGGGCACTATTAGTCCATTCCTTCCCACTCTGCGTGTGTGATGTGAGAGAGAGAGTGAGGAGGAACCGACGACTCTCTCTCACCATTGCGTAGTGACCTCGGTAGTTTTCTTCCTTTCAGATCGTGGGTCTTGAAAATTTGTCTATTTTTCACTGTTCTATTCCTTCAGGTACTCCCTTTTTTCTTTTTTCTTTTTTCTTTTCCTTCCGTTCTGTCACTTTATTCCCATTGATAAAAGCTTCGGCATCTCTGTCTTTTTATTTCTTTGTTTTTTCTTTTTTGCTCAACTAAATTTGAACTTCGGAGCTACGTCACACAGACTGTAAATGGCTTCCGGAGAAGATTCGTTTAAGCTTACAGAGAAAGTTCAGAAGATCTAGCGGATGCTACTGGGTGTTGAGTGACTCAAGGTTTTAGGCATTTTGTTCAAGAGGTAATTGAGCAGCATTCAGTGGGTGTGCAATGAATTTTGAAGAGGACCATAGATATTAATGCGTGAATTTTAAACTTGGGCCATTGCATCGCTGTAATTGATTATTTCGAATTGATTAAACAGAGACGTTGTTTTTTAGCGTTGAAACACGTGTTGCTATAGTTCGTTCAGGAAGCACGTTCTTATCCGATTCTGATTTGTGGATGATGGTAGAAGCAGTTTGAGGAGTAGTAAAAAACGTAGTGTTTCCTTCAGACTTTTTTAAACAGCGTTTTTCTTTGTGAATTTGGTTGTGGTTGTTTTCGCTTAATGTGTCGTGAAAAGGATGGGGAAGTTGAGGTAAATTCTTTTTTATTTTTTGCTTCTCGTCAAAAACTAATATCACGATTCATGATTATAAAAGTAGATAGTGTGAGAATAAGTGAGTGTTTGTGTATAGAAAGAATAAGAGAAGGAGGGTGAAAGGGATGGTCTTGCGTATTGGGGACCAGTGCTTTGCAAAATTCCTCATTTGCAAATCTGCGTAAAACTCGGTTTCTTCGTTCCCAAGCATAGAGTATCGCCTTTATGAGAATTATTCTATTCTAACATTATAATTAGTCATTGTTGAAGGAAGTATTAGGTTTTAGAAACTCACTATCTGTATTTTGGCCCCTGCTCTGTTTTTTTTTCTACCCTTTTTTGGGGCTCCTCTCGTTTCCTCTTTCTTCCTCTCTATGTCTAAATGAACTTGGTAACAAAGAATTATCAAAAGATCGGCGTATCCTTTTGAACCCATGATTGGTCTTCTCTTTCATCTTGTTTTTTTTTTTTTGAAGAAAAATCTTTTGGTCTGTGACTTGTCTTATAATGCCAACGACTGTTAATTTGTTGATGATAGATACGTAATTAGTTAGCATTATGTTTTGTCCTGCTCTTTCCTTCTGGTGGTAGGATGCAATCTAAGTTAGCTTCTTGTCACTGTTGCTGATTTATCAACTGAAATTAATGGGTCGTTATCTTCTCTGAGTTTGGTGTTTATTATCCATGATTAGCTTCTGACAGATAATGCTCAAATTAAGGGCTTAGTATCATTAACGGCCACCTATTTTCTTTTAATGGATTGTGTTTTAGGAAATCAAGAATAATTGTAGTAAAGCTACTCCACTTGTTTTCCTCTATTAGGATTTTGAAGTCATGGGCTTGTTCTGATTAACTTGTGAATTGGGTTGAGAAGAACGTCAGGATAAAAGTGAGACATGGGGGTTATTGATGGAGAAGAGACGGTCAAATGGGAGAAGATGCAAGGTGTGAGTGGTCGTGAAGAGAAGATTCTTGTGTTAGTAAGGCTGAGGCCTTTGAGTGAGAAAGAAATTACTGTGAACGAAGTAGCAGATTGGGAATGCATCAACAATACTACCATTTTATACCGTAATACTCTGCGGGAGGGTTCTACATTTCCAAGTGCTTACACATTTGGTAAGCAAATATCCGTCTATGATTTTGCCTTGTTATTCACAGATTTGTGTTGTCATTAAATCTAAATTATATCATTTTTTTGTTTACCTAATATTGACAAGAATTGGGATCTCAGAACAAGGGTTTCAGTCAGGCATTCGAGAAATTTGTTATATATTCCTAAAAGAATTGCTTAACCTTACCTCTAAAAGTTTAGTTGATTAATTAGTCTCAAAACCATTGTTTAGACCTACTTTGGTGGAGATGCGCTCTTTCCTTATTTGCCTGGGTCAACTTCTGAATTTTTTTTCTCATGGTGATGCAAATCATTTGCTGTTCCATAAGGCTTATTTGTTTGAATCTGTGCACATCATTTGCTAAACTGCCAATCCCTGTTTTTTTCCCTCTTTATTTTTAAAAAAATTACCAATTTATTATGCTTCAAAATATATATTGCATAGGTCTGTTAGAAGATAGTGTTTGAAAGTATTTCTGACTAAGACATGTTTGTATTAGAGGTCCAATTATTTTTGACATAGTGTTTCTGAATTTTGGTTATGATTTGGTGGTAGACAGAGTGTTTCGGGGTGAGTGCTCCACAAAGCAGGTGTATGAGGAAGGAGCTAAAGAAATTGCTCTTTCAGTTGTTAGTGGAATTAACTGTAAGTATATGTTGTTTTGCTGGCTAGTTTCTGATGATCCACTTTCCACTTAACTACCCTAACACTTTGACTAATATATCTTTACATTTTTTCAGCAAGTATATTTGCATATGGACAAACAAGCAGTGGAAAGACATACACCATGATTGGAATAACTGAGTATACTGTAGCAGATATTTTTGACTATATAAATAGGGTACAATATGAATTCGTTGATGTGCTTTTTAATTTGTTCAGTACCATTTTTTGCCAGAACTCTTGTTCTTAACTTTCAAGTCTTATTGACCCAAGGTTGCTGTTACCTTTTTAGCATGAAGAAAGAGCATTTCTATTGAAGTTCTCAGCAATTGAAATTTACAATGAAGTTGTTAGAGACCTTCTTAGCACAGACAACACTCCACTTAGGCTGCGCGATGATCCTGAGGTGAATGCCTTTAATATATTGAATTGAATTTTATCTAAAGATAGCACATATGCAGTATTTGTTCTTATGATCTCTCTTTTTAATCAGAGAGGAACCATTGTAGAGAAACTCACAGAGGAAACTCTACGGGACCAGGGACATTTGAAAGAGCTCCTATCTTTTTGTGAAGGTAAAGGATTTTGCACTTCTTGTTATAGGGTGATTTGTATCATTTACATCACCTACTATATTCTTGCAGCCCAAAGACAGGTTGGGGAGACGTACCTGAATGAAAAGAGTTCTAGATCTCACCAAATTATCAGACTGGTGTGTGCCTTCCCCTTCTCTGCTTAAAGCATTATACTTTATTTTTTATTGTTTTTACTTGTAGACTTGTAGTTATGGATCTGTAACCTTGCAGACTGTTGAAAGCTCTGCCCGAGAATTCTTGGGCAAAGGCAATTCAACCACCTTAGCGGCTAGTGTGGTATGCATATAATTTTGTCTTCCCCCTTGCTTGTTTAGAAAATAAAATGCTGCTCAAAGATTTTATATTTATTAAACTTGTTTCTCTGCAGAATTTTGTTGATTTGGCAGGGAGTGAGCGTGCATCTCAGGCATTATCAGCTGGGGCAAGACTGAAAGAAGGTTGTCATATAAACCGGAGTTTACTTACTCTTGGAACTGTCATTCGAAAGCTTAGGTATTCTACTTCTTCCTTGGTCAATGATGTCTTTCTTCTTTAATCAATTTTTATTGCAGTTAGCATTTAGAAAAGCTACATTAGGATTAATTAAATTTACAGAGCTTCAGGTGGATGTCTGTCTGCCTCTCAATGTTATCATTGTCTTTATTGTATCTTAATTATCTAGTTTATTATTCATGACATGTCTGGCAATAAAGTGGCTACGAGTGTTCTGTGATCTGTATGTATGAAACTGAATGGCACTATTATAGCTGTTTATGCAATAGGATTAATACTATCATAAATCGTAGGCTCATATCAGTAGGATAGCCTTTTTTTTTAATTTTATAAGCTACTGAATTTTGTTTAGAGAGTTGAAAGTTTTTGTAATGTTAATTTCAGTCATAGATGAAAAGCTATATTAGGATTAATTAAGAAATACTGATATTTTTTTAGTGTCTAATTAGAGATATCTTTACATTAGAAAACTTATCTGATGTTCAAAACTTGTCCTTGGAGCTACTCTTTTTTAAAAACTGTTCTTATATATGATTTAGCAGTTTCCATTAACAATATGATCAAATGCAGTAAGGGAAGACAAGGACACATCAATTACAGAGATTCTAAATTGACACGCATACTGCAGTCCTGCTTAGGTGGCAATGCTAGAACAGCCATCATTTGCACTTTGAGCACTGCTCGAAGCCATGTTGAACAAACTAGAAACACACTTCTTTTTGCTTGTTGTGCAAAGGAAGTGACCACTAAAGCACAGGTTAATGTAGTGATGTCTGATAAGGCATTGGTTAAGCATTTGCAAAAAGAGGTGGCCAGATTGGAGAGTGAGCTGAGAACTCCAGTCCCTGCTACCTCCTGTTATGATTACGCAGCATTGCTGAGAAAGAAAGATATCCAGATAGAGAAGGTCATAACTTGCTGTTTGATTTTGTGCTGTTCTGTTTTTATTGATTGTGGACATGTCTAGATATGGAACTAAAGGATTTTATTTTTAACTTTGTGTATCAACTTTTAAAGATGTGTTCTAGAATTTGATTGTATATCAACCTCCTTTCTGAGTAACTGTGTTAACAGTACTTATGCTTAGTCAGTTTTCAAAATAACTGAATAGCTAAAAAGGGTAGCATCATGTTTGAGTGGATCTCAAAATGGATTGAATCAGTGTCTTTAGCTGGATTGGTGGTTAGAGATTTATTCTTCAAGAACATGCTTGTTAAATTTTCCGTATGAATTCTAACAAAAAAGTAATTGCTCACAGTTATCAAACTGAGAGAAATAATTTCAAGTAGTAGCACACTTATTGAATTAGATTCCACCAAAACTCTACTCCAATTGATCATCTTTCCTTGATTTATTTTGCTTCTTAGTGATGGAAGGGGCTATAAGCCACATGTTAAATGTTCAGGGGGTCTATTGGCAAAATTGAAATCCCGGGTAATTTATCTAATGATCAAAGTTGAAGGAAGTTACTTGCATTTTAGCTACATTATATATTCATATTATAGCTAAAGCTGGATGGGTGCTTTGTGATGAAACATTTTTCAAGCACGACCTTTTTGCATACTTTTAGATATTGATGGGATTTTAATTTTTGCAGATGGAAAAGGAGATTAAGGAGCTAACTAAGCAACGTGATCTTGCACAATCTCGCGTTGAGGATTTACTACGGATGGTTGGAAATGATCAGAAATCTATAAAAGTAATTTATGAATTATGCCCTAAGTTTGGATTTTCTCACTTGTTTACAATCAGGCTAGCATTAATAATCATCTTAATTTGCAGGAAGGGGGGAGTACCTGGGAAGATGACTGTTCAGAATCAGAGTCGTCAAGCATTTCTGGTCCTCATCACCCTGATGTACGCATTAGAGAGTTCAACAATCCTCACTATAATGATGGATACAGTGGAAGTAATTCTGCGGAGCCCAATCACCACTTTGAGGGGACAGGAATTTATTCACATTCTGATGGTATGTGTCTTTTTTTGTTCTTTTTTTAATATCTGGCAATAGTAAAAAGTTTGCTAAAAAAAGGTAGAGTTGAAGATTTGATCTGCATCAAATCTGGTCAATTATACATTTGTTAACTTTTGCTTGCACAGAATTCCCTGATGAGTACTGCAAAGAAGTTCAATGTGTTGAGATGGAGGAGTCAAGTAGAGACAACTCAGAATATCTTGACTTATCAAGAAGTGACAATGGGATGTTGGCACTACCAATGTCTGGAGAGGGAAATTTAACAAGTCAGGAAATGTCGGGCCCTGTGAATGAAGATAGGGAAGCAAGCCAGATCCAAGACAATTCAACATATGGTGCACTGGAACTGAGACTCCATGGTGTACAAATGACCATTGATTCTCTTGTTTGTCCTTACCCTGATGAACAATCTCCACAGGCCATGTCATCAAATATGTCAAATTTTAGGAACTTTAAATTAACAAAGAGTTGGAGTTGTAGGGAACATCTCATGACTGGATCTCCTGAGATGTCAGGAGAAATGAAGAGCACTCCGGCTAATGGGTTTGAGAAGGGCTTTCTTGGAAGACCAGAAGGATTGCAAAGAAAGTTCCCTTCATTAACTTATGGTGATGCAACAAGTTTGTCAAGGAATGGTTCTCAGTCTTCTATTGGAACAACTTCCAGAGATGAGTTAAGAGTCAACAGCATAAGAACATGTGCTGATGAGGATATTACTAGCGTCCAAACTTTTGTTGCTGGGATGAAGGAAATGGTCAAACTTGAGAAGAATGTGAAAGATGTGGGCATAGACCCAATGTTGGAGGCACCTGGAACTCCTTTAGATTGGCCTCTGCAATTCAAGAGGCAGCAAAAGGAGATAATTGAACTGTGGAAAACTTGCAGTGTATCATTGATTCACAGGACCTACTTCTTTCTTCTGTTCAGGGGTGATCCAACAGATTCCATTTACATTGAGGTAGAGCTTAGAAGACTATCTTTCCTCAAAGAAACATTTTTTCATCAAAATCAGTCCGTGATGGATGGTCAGACAGTCACACTAGCTTCAAGGTTCTCTCTTTCTCTATTTTTATGCATTAGCATCTCATATATTTGATTTAGTTGCATCCAAAATGTCTCGAGTGAACATGAATTCAAGTGGAGATTTGTCAATATGGCCAATAGAATTTTGCTTTTTTCTATTTAATGGGGAATCTTGTGATGTGTGAATGTGGAAAATTATGTTGAGAAATTTTTATTGCCAAGATGGATGATTTTGCTTTCACCAACACCAAATGTTGAACATTTTCTTGATTTGATGCCACTAGCTTTATCTGAGGCTCTGGTAAGAAATGGGACATTGTTCTATGAAATGGAGATCTGTCTATTACTTATGTTGACATATGTTTGTTTGGGGACGCAGTGTGAAGGCTCTTCGCCATGAGAGAGAAATGCTTATCAAGCTTATGCAGAAAAGGCTTTCTGAGGAAGAGAGGAGAAGTCTCTTCAAGAATTGGAGTATTGCATTGGATTCAAAGCGCAGGAGGATGCAGCTAGCCAACCGTTTATGGAGCAACACCGATATGAAACACATCATGGAGAGTGCTGCTGTAATTGCAAAGTTGGTCAGGTTTTCAGAGCAGGGCAAGGCCCTGAGGGAGATGTTTGGGCTTAGCTTCACACCCCATCAGACAAAGCGAAGATCGTATTCTTGGAAAAGTAGCAGAGCATCACTTTGATGGGCCTTTTTTTGGTATGTACAGGGTTAGAGCAATTTGATCAAATGGGAGTGTTTGTTCAGCATTCTTTTATCAATTTGAATGAAACAATTGCCTACATTTTAGAATTTCAATAGGGTTGTATGGCTTTATGCTTGATTAAGCTTACAAAAAACTTAAATTAGTTGGTGTAACACGTAAGCCATATGTTATCTAATGCCTGCAAATTTCTAGGACTCGGTGACTTACTAATATCATTGTAGAATATTGACCGATCCTATAAAAAAGGGGAAAAATATCGGTAGATTTTTCTCATTACATTGGCTCAAATTTTGATGGCCCGTGAAATTTATACCATCACCGTAATGTAGTTCATTACTTCAGTTCAGTGTTTTAAATTGCGGTTATAGTCATAAATGTGGTTATTGTCATTGCAAGTGTTGCACTGTAAGAAGTTACCACCATTGTGACTTGTTATAGTCTATTGCAGCTGCAAAGTGATTCCCATATGATGTAACACAGTAAATCTTTATCACACCGGCGAAGTATAATATTTAATGTATGAATCTTATACTATCTTTACTTTTTCACAAGGAGGAACGAAGATACAACTTTCAAACGTCTCATTTCGCTCTCTTTATCGAGCACTATAAGGCACTATATGAAAAAAGAAATTTCAATCTTCACCTTTTTTTTAAACCTTTTTGATGCATTCACATAAAAAAATTCTTAGATAAATATAGTTTATAAAATTTAGAAATATCAAACTAATTATAAAGAAAAATATAAATCTATCAAAAATAAATTTTTCTCCCAAAAATATGTTTGACGCATATTTATGATTAATCTACCCGAGTCCAACTAACTCACCTGATATGCAATGGAATGGGCGATGCTACGCGTGGGAGAATCCTCGTCTTCGTTAGGTGGCGCATGCCAATTACGGTACGCATAGACGCAGGTAGTATCCTAAGGAGAAAGAATGTCGTTTGTAAATTGGACATCTTGAACTACCCGCCCACACAGGCTGTTCAAGTTATTTAGGATTCACCTCCATCATCTTTTTCAATGAGCTTCTGGGTCCCAACATATAAATAACCTCTGCATCCCAACACAAACCACTTTCGAAGTTATGTTCTATTAAAAAAAGAAAAACATACACGAAGCAGAGAATCCAGACAGAGGCTACATGTTTGTTATGTGCTTACTTGAAAAGCAGATGTTATCCTCTGCCTTTTCCTGAAACTTGACGAACGCCACCATTAACCTCAAGCTCTCAATACACTCCTTAACGACATGGGCGAGAAGTTAACCAGAGTAAAGATAAGGAAGATCTTTCCAAAAATCAGCACTGCCAGGGTAATATCATTACGAATAATTGGGTCTCTCATTGCCATGGCCTTGCTGGTATGGACCATCCGCTATGGATATGAAGCTGCAACTGAAACCAGAAGACAATCATTACACAGCCAGTGGGTTTCACGCATTGGGGCTTTGATCATGCTCTTTGGTTTCTTGCTTATGGCTCTGGGGCTTCCCATAATTGCAGACCTGTTTCTTAGGTTGTCGGAGGAGCTACAAGACCCAGACGAAACTGGCATTCCGCAAGGTAGCAACCCAAAAGTTGATATTTCTGTATAATTGTTTACTATTTGGTGTGGCGCTATTCTGTTTGAATAGCTACAGGTATACAAACAGGGTATTTTCCCCTTTTAATCCTTTCTGTTTTCATTAGTTGCATTGAAACGGTAGATCTGGCTTCAATGGCAAATATAGTTGTACGCTCTTTCTTTCTTCAGCTTTTGACTACGGATATATAATATTTTTATGATTGTTGTGTTAGAACTTAAATTACACGACATAAATAATTTTCATATCAAAAGATAGATGAGGAAGTTTGTATTTTTAAAAGGACTGGAACTGGGTTCATCTAGACTTGCAGAGATCAATTAATACCTAAATTTAATACGAGAAGCTATATTTACTAAATCCCATGTTCGTGTGAAAAGAACTACCATATCCCGCGTTAATAAACCAACAGAAACCACTACAAGAGACACGAAAAAAAAAAAAAAAACCTGCCAGCTACTTTTTATGCACAAAAGCAGTGTTTCCAACAAGGATTACATCTTTCCTCTGGCCTCTGGGAAATCAATAAAAACATAGTATTTAATTTTATATCTTGTACGCTTTCAGGCATCTAGGCATTTATCTTTCCTTTAATAATAGTAACAATTTATTCTCTGTTCCAATTTTCTTACTCCTCAAGTCTTCTAAATACATTTCTATATTATTGGATTGTGGTGTATATATACTGGAACTAGTAAATGAATCCTACCAGAGCCAGCATACACTGTGAACTTACAATTTCAAATGAAGTCGCTCCCGTTCCAACTTCCAAGTTAATGCTCATGCTCTATGAATGGAACCAAACATGAAAGGGAAGGAAAACAAAAAAGTAGAATTTCGGTGATAGTTCCTTTCACCCTAATAACCAAAGAGGGCATCATGCAATCCCCGTATATAATATGCATACCTTTGATAAAGCTCCATTAATGAATTGAAGTTGCATGCAGACATAGTTAAAATGGATATTCCAAAGAAAAAAAAAAAAACAAAGATTGTATTTGCAAAGTGAAACTACTTTGTTTGGGTCAATGAAACGATAGTAAACCTTACTTTCAAACCCTCCAATGCAACAACTAGAAGCACTACATTTATTAAAATACTGCTTATATATAATCAAGAAACTTTCTTTGAATGTCTCTGACTTTTCCCCGAAAGTAGCCAGTTTATAAAGGGCACCATATTAACATTGGAACACACAAATCGGATGATACTAAGTATCACGTTTATATGCGAGGGTTAACAGTTTATCTCATATTTAAGCGAGGTGGCTATGCAATATAAGCTCTCACCGAATACTGTAACTCAAGAAATCAACTGCACAGCCCTGAAAACTAATATTTTCTGATGATACCAGATCCAAGATGAAGGCTCCTTTACATTCTTAAATTTACAATATTAACGGGATTCGTAAATCAAGTGTCCTGTGCTTTCAGGAACTGCTAACGAAGGATTTCCAATACCATGACATGCTTATTATAGAAAACTTTCCAGCAACATAGTCTATTGTGGATAAGCAGCCAACTTGTAACTATAAGGCTATGCCTTTTTCTTAGCCAATTATAAGGCGATGCTTTGACATGTGCTTCTCATACACAACTACCGTCTTCCAATAAACCTTAGTATTTGACACCTTAGAAAGCTTACCATGTTTAAGAGTAGCTGTACAGAACACGATTTACAGTAAGGTTACGGGATTTAAGATTTAGCCATAAATAACAGAGTGACTCAGGCACTGTTCGAGGATTTGAATTGAGAGCTGATTATCTACCCAACCAATGTCTTATACTTGCAAAGCCAAATTAAGCGTCACTAGCTAAAGTAATATACACAGAAACTGTCTTCCATTTAACGTATAACACCATTCATTCGGTTGCATGTTGACTAAACTAAGACCCAACAACGTGTATGAATATATCAGAGCAAAAAGGGAGAGAAAACAAAGAAAATGCAGAACTTTAGTTACAATTCTCTACATCTTTAAACATTTTCTAAGTAACCAAACAGGGCATCATGAAATTGCAATTACTATGTTTAAAAGATGAGCTTCCATAGGTAAAACCTCAAAAGAAACTACATACAACCGAAGTTGAAACAGATACAAAAATGAATATAAAAACAAAGAAAGAAGTTGCGAGAGGAAGCCAAAATCAATAATAAAATGCTAATGGGAGTACATATATTAATCACAACATGAACCTTAAACCCACTTCCGAACCTCACAAACTCGAGAACTTAAACTACGACATTTAACACAGAGGGAGGGCAGTTTCGGAGTTAGCTTAGGATCAGATAAGCTTGAATGGAAGAGGCCAAGGAGTGGACCTGGGAACTTCGACCTTGTCCTTTATGCGCTCGATTTTCTTCTCTCTCTTGGGCCTGGCGTTGCCGTACGACCCCTTGAATCTCTTTCCTTTTTTCGTTTTCTTGTCCCCACGACCACACAATATCGGCATCACTCCGGCATATGACGGCATCTCCGTCAACGCCGGTCTCCTTGTCATTATCACCCGCCTCGCTACTGCACCGCACCTCTGCATCATACCAGTCGCCATTTTCTTCTTTGCTCAAACTTCAGAGGAGAGGCGAAAAAGATCCATTATGGGCCGGCCCTGGCCTTCTCATAGTTAGTTAGTTCAGATATAAGGTCAGTTGTACAGTGTTTTTTATGGGTTACATTTGGCATTAAAATTGTAACATAGTTTTCATAAAATATGTTTATCACGATTTCAATCCCTGGATTATAAATTTATAATTCACATTTTTCAGTGCATGAGGAAAAAAAAAAATACTCTTGAACAAATATTTTCCTAAATAGATATTATTAACACAAATTTACATGATGAAAATTTCAAATCCCTGCACTAAATATTAAAAAAAAAAATTCAGCTTTATAAAACTAGTTTAATTTCTTTTAGTCAGTATCAAATGATTCTCCAATTTAAGGCATGTTGTTAAAATAATACTTGATTTTAATTTTTTATGATTGACATTATACTCTTTTTATTTAAAAAAAATTATATAATGTGTTGTATAAAAATTGAGAGGTAAATTAAGATAAAATTTATTTTATATATTTTATTTCTCAACTTTGGTAATTGAAAAATAATTAGGATGTGGATCATGGAGGCGGAGCCGAAGAAGTGCAAATGTGTAATAACAAGATAATTGTCATCGTCCAACTCCAAGCAGGAAAGAAATGGGTGATGGATAGGAAGACGGAGGTTGCTGTGGCTCCAAATTAAACACGATAGAAGGATAATCTATTTACACACACACTCTTCGCTCTCCTCACTAAAAAGTTGAACACTGTAGTACTACCATACTGTAGTATTTACAAGGGCATATTTCCATTTTAATGGGAATTTCTGGAGCCACAGTTCTCATGTGGTCTCACAACGTCTCTCCTTCTCTCCGCCTCCCTCGACCCTTCTCAGTAAGTTCACTTGTCCCCATTTCTTCAAATTTTTCCCCCTTTTGATTCGATCATCTATTTATATCTACATTCCTTCGATGCTGCTTTGCTCACGCATTCATGGCTACCCCTCTTTTTTCCCTTCTATTAGACCAGGGAGGCTAGGAGGTTCAGGGTTTGGTGTAGCTCTGATCAAACCCAGAAGGTATATGTTAAAAGTTGACGTTTTTTATCTATGTCTCGTTGTTCTGTGTTTTTGTGGGGATCATCATTATGAGTAAAAATGTTCTATTTTTTTTAACATGATATCCCAAGGCATTCATTAAGTTGATTAGCTTCTGTCATTAATAGAGCATACTTTTGTGGCCATTCAAGTTAGGCTTATCTTGACCCTTGTATCAGCGAACCTGAAATTGGGTTAGGATTTATGGCCTTGAAAGTTCCAATGCAGTCTCAAGCAGTTCTGTTCTGAGCTTGATAAATATGCAACAATCTTTAAGATTTCCATCTCTCAACACTTGCGAACAGATTAGCTAAAATTTGAAGAGGGATGAACTACTCACTTTTATACATCTTGGTGGTGTGACGGAAAACTAATAATACTTTAAGACCCATAATTTTATGTTTGGCTTCAATATACCTTGGTAGGATGACTTTTAGAAACATTTTTAATTGGCTTGTTAAGGATGGTTGTCAACTTATTATTGTTAAACTGATAACTACTTACAGGCAGACAAATTTATGTTTGGCTATTCAACTTTGTTACTTTGGCTTCCTTCAAGATCATTGACTCTTGAGTGATTTTTTAGGAAAATCAAATGATCATATCAGTAACTGGAGCAACAGGTTTTATAGGTAGAAGGTTGGTGCAAAGGCTGCACGCAGGTTATTCCCTATCCCAAGCTTTAACTGGCTAGGTCCTTTCAGCTTTCACATGTTATATAGTATAAAGTATTTTTTATTTATGTTTAATTTCCCGCCATTGTTTCAGCTGAAAGTTCTCTCATACATTTAGATGCCAACTTTAATTGTCAAGACCTCAATATCCTTTTCCATGAAAGATGTTTTGTGATCGTACTGTCCTGTTAATATTCCATCATATGTTTCAACAAGTACACAAAGTGTAACATTTGAACGTCTCTTGGGTCAAATAACTGATCAATAGTGGCACCTTGTGGCTGATGTAGCTGTCATAGATTTGCTACTTCCAAGTTCCAAGATGAATATGTAGATTCCCTGGATTTTGTTTTATCTCTTGCCTGCCTATATATGTATATCAATTGAACTTAAGATTTTGTTGGTATATCTGTAAATAATTAAGCTAACTTTCTCTTCCTCGTAACTAAATATGTTTTGCAGACAAGCATAGTGTTTGTGTCTTGACGCGCTCTAAATCTGAGGCAAAACTAATTTTTCCGGGTAAGAAGGTAATGAATAAATGGAATAATTTGCATTTACACAGAATTTGCAAAATATATACTTGCTAAAACTGATTAGCAAATGCAAACTCTTGCAGTTTAAGAAGATTAAGGTCCCACCTCTATTTCACTTATTACGAATGCCGGAATTATATAACTTCAATTAATATGTACCTTAATTGGTCATTGTTAGTTTAAATTCAAACATAATTTGGGTCCCTCCTCTATTGAAATTCTAGGATTTCCCTGGTAATGGTAGATAGTTTAATTATGTCCTGCACATCCGGATACATCCTAATACATATACTGCACTCTGGCTTAACTTGTCAGTTGTTAACACTACACTTTAATTTCCAGAGAAAGACTTTCCAGGCATCAAGATTGCAGATGAGCCAAGATGGAAAGATTGCATTTACAACTCAACCGGTGTTGTGAATTTGGCTGGAATGCCCATAAGTACAAGATGGTCTTCTGAGGTTATAACCATATTCTTATCAGCTCCACTATTACATTAGGTGTTGGTCATTAAAAGATGACATATATCTTTCTTTTATATTTTTTCTTTTTCTCTTCATCTACCAATTTTGAGTTTTCTATTGATCTCATTCATAATAAGCCACTTTAGCACCGTTTGATCCATATAACCGACCCCACTTAATGGAAAAAGGCTTAATTGTTGTTGTTGTTGTTGTTGTATCAATTTTGAGTCTCTTGTTGTCAGTATTTGACTTTCTTTTCTTGATGCACCGGAAACCTTTGCACCTTTACATTTTGGGAAGTTTTATTAGAAAAAAGTCGATTCATATTTTAATTCTTTTGATATCATAAAACACTAAAATGGTCACAATATACTAACTATATTTGGAAACCTGTGGTGTGCTGAACAATTGTGTAGAAGTTTAGGTAATACTGCTAAACGATCTTTTTTAGACTTAAAGAGCAGACAATGTGAACGGTTAATTTTGTTCTTATCTCTCTGTCTTCTTCTTTCCACCTGCATTTGGTTGCTGATACAATGATTACATACATAAACCTAAGCAGATAAAAAAAGAGATCAAGCAGAGCAGGATTAGAGTTACCTCCAAGGTTAGCAATTCATTTTCCCTTAAGAAAATTAACAATAAATATCTAATTTTATAATTTCTTTTGGTCAGAAAAATGTGCATCAAAATAAGCAAGAGGTATTTAGATTTATCATTGCTTGTTCTTCATCTGACCTTTTTATCTCAAAGCAAAGGTTGTAGACTTGATAAACAGTGCACCAGATGATATTCGGCCAAAAGTTTTGGTTAGTGCAACAGCTGTTGGTTATTACGGTATGCTTGTAGACAGAAATTGCCTTTCTGATGGTTGATCATTTTCCTGCTTGTCAGCATAAATTCTCAGTATTATACACTTTGATGAGCATATTTATTTGTGTTATGCTCTCCTGAATCATAAAATGATTATGTATGCTTTTGCATGTAGTTTACCCCACCTAGTAGAAAAAGACTTAGTTGTTGTTGTTGTTGTATGTAGTTTATCTCTTATAATGTTATTTGCTCCTTGTGATGTTGCAGGCACCAGTGAAACACAAGTGTTTGATGAACAGAGTCCATCAGGGAAGGATTACTTGGCTGAGGTAAAAAAAAAATTGTTTATTGTTATTATCTGAGTGAATGTAAGCTCTTAAAATCTCATAAAATAAGTCATATTGATATTGATATTTCTTTTGTAATGCTTGATTAAAAGATGGTCCTAAAATGGTTGATAGGTAGAGTTCCATGCATTGTTGTAATTACTTGATGTGTTTACACTTAGCCTTTTGTTTGTTTTTCTTTGAAAAGGCTGACCCTGGACATTCTTGTCAGCATGGAATTAATATTTCCTGGGGGAAAAGGTTACTGAAATTGGTCTCCCCTGCTTCTGTAGATATCTATTTTACTTCAAAACATCCAGTGCATGATTTAATTAATTTGTTAAACAAGCAATGCAACAACCTGGTTTCTACCTTAAAAGTATGAGTTATAACCAAGTTCCCCCTCTCCCCTCTCCAAGGGATACTGAGTCCCCAAATTAACATTTGATTCAAGCTATATCACTGCTAGAATTGTTATTATGCAATATATTAGAGTCCATGGATTCTGATCAGCTCCCTTATAGCTTGAAAGACTAAGGAATTTGCAGTTTCAATAAATTAATAGCCCATAAAAGCTTTCTACTACATTGTACTGTCTGAAGCTGCCTAATGTTTTCAGGTTTGTAGAGAATGGGAATCTGCAGCCCTCAAAGTAAATGGAGATGTTAGATTGGTTCGAATTCGCATTGGTGTTGTCCTCGGTAAAGATGGTGGAGCACTAGGTACAGACAAATTAACTAATGTACTTCTGGCATTGTTAATGTCCAATATTACTGCATTTTAAGTTTTATTTCTCTACCTATCTAGCTTTGCTTAAAGGTGTCCTGTACTTCTGCATATGATCATGAAATGATATTCTAATTTATTGCCCGCCTTCTGATTTCCAACATCCAAATATATTTTGGAAATTTTCAGACTTGAAAACAGATTATGATTTTAGAATTCATGGTTCTGTCTAGGTTAAACTGATACTTATATTTTTGAGCCTGTGCAGCAAAAATGATCCCTCTCTTCATGATGTTTGCCGGTGGGCCGCTGGGCTCTGGAAAACAGTGGTATTGCACTCGTTGCCTTGCACTTGTAAGAGGTTACTTTGACATGGTTCAAGAATAAATAAGGAATCAAATCCCGCTGCACCTAAGCTGATAACTTACATGGATAAATCTTGTCTGACATCTATAAATCTGCATCATGATACTGAATTTTGATTCATTGGGTTTTGGCTCTGTCATAACTGCTAGATAGGTGCAATATTTGATTGTTCTCTTGTTTGTACAGGTTTTCCTGGATTCATTTGGATGACATTGTCAATTTAGTGTATGAAGCCCTATCAAATCCATCTTATAAAGGTAAATATTCACTTCTTTATGGTTAAATATATTACTGACGCCGAAGATTGGCTAGCTTAGACAGCTGACGTTCTGGTCCTCCAAATTTTTTACACGTTTTATTCACCTTCACTAGCATTTAAACTGTAAATTATGCGTACTTTAGAGATTACTGCCATCAAACCCATTATTCACCAACGTTATCACATTATTTTATTGAACATATTATTCTCGTTGGTGCTCAATCAGTGTTATTATTTATGTTTATAAAGTGTCATGAATCTTGGTCAAGAGTCTCAAGACTTCTTAATGTCAGGAGTTATTAATGGAACTGCACCTAATCCAGTCCGCTTGGCTGAACTGTGTGACCAACTGGGAAATGTCATGGGTCGCCCGTCATGGCTACCTGTACCTGACTTTGCGCTCAAGGCTGTCCTTGGAGAAGGTGCTTCTGTGGTAATAAGCCCTTATCATCTCTGGTTATTTATTTTCGCAATCCTTGTAACATCCTCCATCTTGTACTCTTTGAAATAATACTGTGAGCTATTTGTAGGTTTTGGAAGGGCAAAAGGTTGTGCCTGCTAAAGCTAAGAAGTTGGGCTTCCCATTCAAATATCCGTATGTGAAAGATGCCCTTAAAGCAATTCTTTCATAAAACAGTTTTGACATCAACTGCTCTATTCTTTATTCTTTGGATTCGGTGCATCACCTTTTCCCAGACATTAGAGGCATCAACCAGATTGAAAATTTAGAATTCGGATAAGACGTGCGATCAAAACCAATGAGTGGATTTATTTGGTCCGTAGTGCTGAACAAAAAATATTATTGGTCAAATTATGGTTGATGGTCATAATGTAAATAACTGTGAGAGGCCACTCTAGTTTGAACTATGTGCCCTTCTGATTAATTAGTGCTGTAATTTTCACACTCAACTATAGTCAAGCATGACACATTCATGACACATTTATGCCTTTATTCCACACTTATATTGGTTAAATCCATAACCTCTATTTGTAAAACAAAAGTGAATGCTCAGACAGTCCCTTTAGAGCCATTCTAATGAGTTTTCGTTGTGGTAGGGAAATCGACCATAATTAACATTTTCAAAATATGATAAACATAATGGCTTCATTTTCAAAATACCCATTTGTGTGGGTAAGCCAGAGGCTTGCTGGTTGTGGTGATCAAATATGGTTCTTAATACCATGGCAAAGACTGTTATTCAAGTGCTGTCCTGATTCCAAAGACAAAAATTTCACATGGACAACCTTTTGAGCTTAGTTAATGTAGATATATAGTTCGTTAGACAATTTATTATTTAAAGCTATGCAACTGAAATTAATTTAAATATTATTAGTTAGTTAAAATTTGTATCTTTCAAACAAAAAATAGTTGTCTCAATTTTCACTTCTAATAGAGATTATTCATAAAAAGCATTTTTTTTTCTCGTTATCGTATAACCATTGAAATTTGGTATGTCCTGAACTTATTAAAGGCTGTTAACATAGAAATCCAGTTTGAATTTATGCAACTAGTAAGATAAATATTGATATAAAAAAATTTCAAAGTACAAAAATAAAAGAGAAATATATGACAAGCAAGAAAAAATTAAGGAGCTTCCTCAAAATCTAGAAGAAATAGCCTCGCTTGTAGCGCTCTCCTTAGAACGCTATGAAGAAGAAGACATTTTGAATAGGAAAAGCAAGAAAATCAAAGCAAATGAATCGACTTTGGCCCTCATGGATGACGTTATGGAGGAAAAGATTGAAGAAGAACGGGGGAAAATGGTAAGAAGAACGGGATGGTAGTGGCCAGAGTTTTATCACCCGAGAAATGAATGAGTAAAGATGTCATCACCTTGGATCTAAGTTACGACTGCAAGAGACAGAGTGGTAAAGATCTCCCTAAGGCCATGGGAGGAGGGGGAAGGGGAGGAAGTGGATTATCCTACACGGATAGGCTAGTTAGATTCCACGAAGTAGCCAACAACATAGAAGTGGAACTAGACTCAAACATTGGATTTACATGAGGAATCGAAAGACGAGACAACGGAGGATGACTCGGATTCGAATTCCTTTCTAAGTATCACTATTTTGGCTGAAGAAAGAAGGAGCTATTACGGGACTTGGAAAAAATACTCTTTGTTAAACTAATGGGAAGAAGAATTGGTTTCAAATACCTTAAGGAAAGACTGGCCAGGATGTGGCACCCCAGAGGCACCCTAAACTTGATTGATATTGGCAATGACCAGTACATTGCCAATTTCTCTAACACAGAAGATTACCATTATACTCTACACGAAGGACCCTAGATGATCGCAGACACTATCTAGTGGTGCAGAGATGGAGGCCAAATTTTAATCTGTTGGAAGAAGAAGTAAGAAAGGTTGCGGATCAAGGTCCCTTGGCTCCTGATAGAATATTACAATGCGCACTTCCTATGGAAGTTGGGTAACAAGGTTGGCAGGAGGTTGAAAATAGATACTCATACTCTAGGAAACCTGAACTCAGACACAGGGGAGACTTTGGAGGTAGAGAGAGGCAAGTTTGCAAGAATTTGTGTGGAGATCGACTTGAGGAAGAAGCTAGTGCCCAAGTTTTGCCTGAGGAAACAGATTTACTCGATAGAATATGAGGGCCTTCATGCTATATGCTTCAAATGTGGTAGATATGGATATGAGGGATTCCTACCAACCTCCTGAAGGAGGAATAGAGGAAGGGAAGAATGAAAATCATAACCCCAACAAGAACAGGGCGACCAGGCAGGGTACCCAAGAGAGGGGAGACTAACCAGAGGTTGGAGGACAATTTTGGTCCATGGATGATAGTAAAGAGACCGGAGAAAAGGAAAATGGCGAGACCAAAGCCAACGAAAATAAAGCCTTTTCCCACTAGAAATAGGGAGTTAGGCAAGGCAACGATAGAGGCAGAAAAACCACAGAACAGTAGAACGTCAAATCGTTTTGACATCCTAGAGGAACACATGGAAGAGCAAAGGTATGGAATGCAGCCGGATGAATTAATGAAGGGGGAGGCGACTAACAATGGTACAAGTCCCAAAGGAAAAAAGGGCGGGAAACAATTAGCGAAAGGCAGGTTAGCTAATTTGAATATCCAACCTCGTGGAGAAGAAGATGTGGGCTTGGGCTCACGGTTTATGTACTCAAGGAAGGAAGAAAGTAAGTATAGATAAGCAGAAGGAGGGCAGTCCATATGGGGGAAAAGCGAGGCCCAACTTGACGTCGAACCCAAAACTAAAAGGAAATGTTGCCCCAATAAGAAAGAAGGAGGGAATAAACAAAGTGACCTTAGCAGAGATTCATAAGCTCAATAGACAAGTGGGCAACGCACCCAAAGACAAGGAGAAAGTGAGCCTACAAAGCCCGATATCCAAAGGGCCCTGCCTGGAAGGAAATGAGACAATAGTGAAGGAGTTTGCAATTGCTTGAGAGCAACAAAACCCAGCTTCAACTAAGAAGAAGCCACCAGACCCAAGCCTCGTCTTAGTCAAAATAGTGCAAGACAACTTGCTTAAGCAAAGGGAGGAAGGTATCCAACTAGAAGGGTTAACAACTACGGGGCACAGCAATTTGTTGTAGGTTGGATTTCTCAGTTTCTGTTTTCTTCTTATGAATCTTATGGCATGTAATTGTAGGTTGGATGCCAAGTACTTCCCCCTTCTCCTTAAAGATTTAGCCGGGATGCATGCAGTCAGCTTATTGGGGCTCTCTTTGAAACAAGAATAATTGGTGCAAAGACTAACAAGATTATTAATAAACTAGGATGGCCATGCCACGACAGGGTGGAGGCAACGGGTTATATTGGTGGTATTTGGCTTTTATAGAACACTAGCGAGGTGGAGGTAACAGTGATCAGGAAGCATAAGCAGTTCATACATTCCAAAGTCCTTTTTAATGATAGTAGGAACATCTGCATGGTTACAGCAGTGTACGGGTCTCCACAACTGGCAGAAAAAAGGGAGCTATGGGATTGCTTGACATATCTCTCCACAGAGATAAACATCCTTTGGTGTCTCGTGGGAGATTTTAATGCATACCAAAGTATTGCAAAAAATGAGGAAAGCAACTTCTACAACTGAAGCTCCATGAGTGACTTCATTAACTTTATTTCAGAATGTTCTCTTATTGATTTGGGTTTTAAAGGGAGACAAAAGGGAGCTATGGCATTACTTGACACATCTCTACACAGAGATAAATATCCCCTAGTGCTTCATGGGGGATTTTAATGCATACAAAATTATTGAAGAAAATAAGGGAAGTAACTTTTACAACTGAAGCTCCATGAGTGACTTCAATAACTTTATTTCAAAATGTACTCTTATTGACTTGGGTTTTAAAGGGCTGAGATTCACGTGGAAGAGGGGTAATGTGTAATGACCGACTTTTTTTTAGTAATACAAATAACACAACAAGATTAATAGCCATCCAAAATATATACATCTTATATATATTTATTTGCATTTGAAACATTAAAGAATTTTATTTTAATTAAAAGAAGTCAATTCCAATAAGAATTCTTATTCTCGTTCTTTTTTTCGTTTAGAGTGTCAGTTTTATTTAATTTAACAACGGAGAATGGAGTTTTTCCTAGTTTATGCTCTCTCAAAATGGCACCATTGGAACTAGATAGTTCTTACTTCAATCCATGAATGGAATAAAAATATGTTCTTTTTTATTTTCATTTTTTAATGGTTCTTTTGTTATTTATTTGATTGTATGAATCTAAAGAAATGGATTTTTTTTTACAATTTAGTAGACAAAATAATTATTATTCTACATATCATAAGAGCAAAATGGGTTCAATTTTATATTGAACAGTTCAAAACATTAGAAAATATAAATTATTGCTAATATCTCATTTTTTTAGTTTGTATAAATATTTGTATAAAATATATAAACTAAAATATATAATATAAATATATGTATATATATATATATGTATATATATGCAGATATACATGTCTACAAGACTTCAGGGATTAACTTGTATATACACATGTAACTCTAGGTACTAGGCGTTGTACTCAAAAGGCAAAGTACCATGTGGTTACATCAAAACAATGGGTTAGCCTATTTACGAAACATGCATATATAGCCTACTATACTACTGCTCCTATGGCCATCACCCTTAGGGTACAGCTAGTGGAGGAGGTGGCCCAAGTGCGGGTACTTCCACCATGTTGGCTACTAACAAGTTCACGATAACATTGAATTATCCCAAGTAAGGGATATTTATCGTCTGTAACTCCAGGAGAAGAATCAGGATGACAAACGGCATGTCAGGGATCTTAACATAACACCTACATATATATATGTATATATATATATATATATACATGTATATGTACATATATACATGTATATGTACATATATATATGTATGTATCTATACATTTTTATATGTCTACAAAACATTAGGGATTAGCTTGTATATACACGTGTAACCCTAGATACTAGACGTTGTACTCAAAAGGTAAAGTACCATGTGGTTGCACCAAAACAATAGGTTATCCTATTTACGAAACATACATATATAGCCTACTATACTACTGCTCCCATGGCCATCACCCCTAGGGTACAGTTGATGGAGGAGGTAGCCCAGGTATAGGTACTTCCACCATGTTGATTACTAGCAGGTTCACAATAATAGTGAATTGTCCCAAGTAAGGAATATCCACCGTCTGTAGCTCCAACAGAAGAGTCAGGATGACAAACGGCATGTCAGGAATTTGAACATAACACCAAAAACCATAATGAGATATGAAATCCCAGCAAGGTCAACATCCAGTAAATCAGCATATATTAAGAAAACTCACGTGTTATGTTCAACTATATAAATTTCTCTTTGAACAGGAAAGAAACAGAGATATATAATATGCACACATAATCTTTATATAGGTTATGCATCAATATCACATAATATTATGTATTAGTAAGGTACCTGTACGTTTTTCCATAGTGGCTAGTTATATGAAATTCTCAATTTATCTAACATCAGGGTGGTGCGAGTCCTTTCTACCTCTAGCTACTCACCCACCACTGGGTCCTTTGGTCAGAGCGGTCCTTCTCACATTGACCATTTTAGGCTATAGGGCGTCCAGTACCGTAATAAAACCATGACCCTTCAGTTGCCTTACGAATCACAAGGTGTCGCATGTCACCAGGTCACCTTGGTCAGGTAAGGGTCATTTTAAAATTGTTAGTCTACTCAACACAGCAAAGTGACACCTGTTGCCAAATTATCCTACTTCAGAGAGGGTCCTCTTGACCTTCATGTCTTTTAACATATTTTCTGGCCATTTTTCTCAACAAATTACACACATCATTAACATCATGTGCAAGATCCAATCATTACTTTGATGCACGCTACAAACAATCCACCACATAATATCAGATGAAGTAATTATGCATTTGTACCTTCCTATGCCTTCATGCATTTATAATTTATTCAAGAAGAGTATTACACAATCAAGCAAACCACTTAATTTTACTCTAATTTATGGCTCATAAAACTCTCATTAAGGTCCCATATTTATTAGCTCTTAGTTAAAACTCAAAAAGACAACAAAATATGCAAAAACGAGCAAGCCGTGTCATGAAGCATGACCGTGTTCCAGCTCAGAGCACGGTCGTGTTGTACCCGTGCCCTACACTAGAATTGTCACAACATAAATTTCTCTTTTCCTTTCTAAAACAACCACCAAGATAGAAAACAACCAAACATACATTTTAAACACATAAATTTTGAATTTAAAGCCACATTTATCTACCAAAATCATGAAATATAACCTTCATCCATTCCAGCTCAGAGCACGGTCGTGTTGCACCCGTGCCCTACACTAGAATTGTCACAACAAAAATTTATCTTTTCCTTTCTAAAACAACCACCAAGATAGAAAACAACCAAACATACATTTTAAACACATAAATTTTGAATTTAAAGCCACATTTATCTACCAAAATCATGAAATGGAAGACAACTACCATCACCCTAAAAGCTCCATCAATGCATGCATCTACCCCACCATTATACTTTCATGATTGCATATAAATACATACACAGTTATTTAGTCAAGAAATCCAAGAAGACTCTTTCTCTCCCTAGGTTTGCTAGATTTCCTCACTCTTCCTTCAACCACCAAACTACAAAAAATTTCCCCCATCATTAGCTCCAAGAACCCCACGATTAAGACCAAGATTAAAGAGGATAACTTACCTTTTCTTCCTTCTTTTCCAGCTTTCTCTCTCTTCTCCTCCGTCTCTCTCTCTTTCTCTTTCATTCGCTCCAAGAACCCTATGATTAACACCAAGATTAAAGAGGATAACTTACCTTTTCTTCCTTCTTTTCCAGCTTTCTCTCTCTTCTCCTCCGTCTCTCTCTTTTTCTCTTTCATTCATTCCTCTTCTTTTTTCTTTCTCCCTTCACCGTAGCCTGCTTGCCCTCTCCCTTTGGGCTAGCAACTTTTCTCCCTTGAGTCAAGCAACAATAATAAAATATTAAAGCGAGAAGCTTCCTCCTCCCTTAACTAATGTCCCTCCTTTATCTAATTATTACCATTGTGCCATGCCATTACTTTAGAACCATGTCATTAGGTAAGGCTTTTTTTGGTGTAAGAAATTCCACCAAGTGTTTAATCTCCCCTTGAGACATATTCCAATGGTCTTTTGTGTCACTCTCTTAACCAATGCCTCTCCTTTCTTTAATTATTACCATTGTGCTATGCTATTACTTTAGAACTATGTCATTGGGTAAGACTTTGTTTGGGTGCAAGAAATTCCACCAAGTGTTTAATCTCCCCTTGAGATATATTCCAATGGCCTTTTGTGTCACTCTCTTATCTTTATAGTTCCTTATCCCATTTATTGTTGCCCAATTCTATTCCTGCAAGCGAAGAAATTACTATTTCACCCTTAGAACTTTCCTCCAAAAATGAGAATTCTCTTATTTAATATTCATAATTATTTTCATGCAAATGCTCTATTTGAATCTTTTTTTCCCTTCTCAACATATTATTTTATAAAAATAATAGAAATTCAGGGTGTTACATAAGGTCAATCATGCAATGTTCAATCTGTTGTGGCAAGAAAGCTTCCTCGATACTATAGTCTTTCACCTACCAACTCTAAAATTAGACCATAGACACAACAAGATAGGCCAACAAGAAACCACCCCAAGGAAGAAAAGGGCGTTCAGGTTTTAGAATGCTTGGCTGCTCAATGAATCCTTCTAGGAGATGGTTAAAGAGGCTTGAAAAGAAGGTAAGAACTAGATCGAGACTATTGAAACTTTCAAAGAAGAGGTGACAGTGTGGAATAAGAATGTTTTTGAGAACATATTTAAAAAGAAGAATGAATTGTTAAGAAGACTGTTCGGCATAGATTAGGCTATACCCCCTAATGGAAATCCTTATATAGAAAAGCTTAGGGACAGGTTATGGAAGGAATATGAAGTCATACTCATGAAGAAGCCTTGTAGTTCTAGAAATCTAGATGTAAGTGGATGAATTTAGGAGATAGAAATACAAAGTTCTTCCACACCATGACGATGGCCAGGAAAAGACATAACAAGATAGTTTATCTAAAGGACAATGAAGGCAGATGGGAGCACGATGAGGCCAAGGTGAAGAAAATGGCCAGAGCTTATTTTGAACATCTCTTCACTTAAGATAACTCAGACTATAACCCCCTTCCACTCAAAGAGAAGATATCAAAGATGTAGTTTTTAGCATGGGTGCTTTTAAAGCACCAGGTCTCGATGGCCTCCATGCAATTTTCTTCTAGAGCCAATGGGAAACTGTGGGTCATTCGGTTTACAAAATCATAGCAAAAAAAATCAAGACCATAATGGATAAATGGATCGGACCCAGCCAAAAACATCTTCATCCCAGGAAGGCACATAATCGATAACATCATTGTTGCGCAAGATGCATACGATGAAAAGGAAGAAAGGTAAGAAATGATTGATGGTTATAAAAATAGACTTGAAGAATGCCTATGATAGGCTCAGATGAAAATTCATTGAGGAAACACTAATAGATATCAGCTTTCAAGACCACCTAGTGAAAGTCATTATGAACTTTATCTCTAATAGCTCCATGGAAATTCTTTGGAATAGGGAGGATACAAAATATTTTGCAACTACCAGAGGCATAAAAGCAGGGAGACCCAATCTCACCTTATCTCTTTCTCCTTTGTATAAAGAGGTTGTCACAGTATTGAGTGTGCAGTTGCTAACAGAGCATGGAAACCACAGCTATGCAGGAAATGTCCCCTTATCTCTCATCTATTTTTTGTGGATGATCTCTTTCTATTCGCAGAAGCTAAAATGGAACAATGTTTAATCATCAAGGAAGTGTTAGGCTTCTTTTGCAGAAGTTTCTAGCAACTGATTAACAAAAACAAATCCAAATGCCCTTTTTCAAGAATCACCCTAGGGCCACCTAATATAGCCAAATTTTAGGCTTCCAATTCACGAGCAAGTTGGGAATAGAGGCACATATGGATTCATTTTGAAGAAGGTGAAGAAAAAGATGAGCGCCTAAAATGCCAAGACTCTCACGCTAGCCAAAAGGATCAAAGCTATCATCTAGTGTGTTGAATACTATACCATACTACGCTATGCAGACATCACTCCTACCCTTGAGCCTATGTGTTGAGATCGAGAAAGCTAACTAGAGCTTTGTCTGGGGTGACACAGAGGAGAATAAGAAAGTCCATCTGGTTAACTGGAATAGGATATGTGAGCCTAAGAGTGCGGGAGGATTTGGTCTGAGAAAGTTGAGGACTATGAACGATATCTTTTTGACCAAAATAGGTTAGAGGATGATCCAGAATCCATGTGGGTGAAGACTTTGAAGACAAAATATAAGTGTGACAACCACCCTGCTCCTGAACTCAAATCAAAAAATGCAGATAGCTCTAACCTATGAAGATGTGTTTTGAAGGTTTGGAAAAGAGTGGAGGAAGGCATCGAATGGAAAGTGAGAGATAGAAGGAAATCAAGATTCTGGTTAGACGTATGGCTCCACGACATGGGAGCTCTAGAAAATCATGCGATGAATGTAATTAGAGAAGACAAGAACCTCTGCATTCGGAACATGCTAACAGAGGATGAACTGTGTAACTGGTTGAGATTAGAAAGTCTCCTTTCGATTAGAATAATTGATCTAAGCCAACACTGCACCTCCAATGGATGTCTTGGGGAAGACAAGGTGATATGGAAACATAGCAAGGACATAGTCTTCACGATAAATTCTACGTATAATGCTGCTAGAAATGGTAGTCATCGTGCTCTGTCCCTAATCTGGAGAAAAATATGGAAATGGAAGGGACCACAAAAGATTAGAACATTTCTCTGGTTAGTGGGGAATAACAGCATCTAATGAATTTAGATACACTTAACACCTGGATAACGATGGTATGTGTCGCAGATGCGAAAGGGAACAAGAAACAACTCTACATTTGAGAGACTACGAGTTTGTCAAAAATCTGTGGCTTAGATTAGTCAAACACTCCTAATGGCCCTAGTTTTTCTCATGGGAGCTAGATAGATGGCTAGAACATAATCTTTCAAGAAAGCTGGGTAGCGAGGAGGTTTCAGACATCCCCTGGGATACTTTGTTCGGAATCACAAGCTAGAATATATGGATGCGAAGATGTGAAAGTGTATTCTTCAAACACCCCTATGACGGACATCTACTTTGCATGTATTGCTAAAGCTTAGAGAATGCATTGAATGAGTATCTAACAATGCCAAACTTCAAGGAAGAAACCTACGGTTAAATCTAGTTGGCTGGACTCCGCCCAGAACATAATCTTTCGGGAAAGTTGGGTAGCCAGGGGGTTTCACACATCCCTTGGGATACTTTGTTCAGAATCACAAGCTGGAATATATGGATGCGAAGATGTGAAAGCGTATTTGACACTTTAAACACTCCTGTGACGAACATCTACTTTGCATGTATTGCCAAGGCTAGAGAATGCACTGAATGAGTATCTAACGATGCCAAACTTCAAGGAAAAAACCTACAATTAAATCTGGTTGGCTGGACTGCGCTAAAAAACAACGAAGTGTCAATGTGGATTACTCTTATCATGATCAACGAGTAGCGTGTGGAGGAGTGCTTCGGAATGCTTTAGGGGAATGGATTATGGGATTCATGAGGAACATAGAAGCGAATAATAGCTTGATGACAGAACTGAAGAGCATATGGATGGCATTGGAGTTTGCCGGGGAGAAAGGGTTTAAGGAGATTTTCATTTAATCAAACTCGAAAGAGGCAGTGGACCTTTGCGGGACTGGATGCTACAGATCTCATCCAGCAACTAGTGTGATTGAATTGATAAGAAGAAGCTTAGAGAAGGAATGAAAGATTTGTATCAAATACACTTACAAAGAGACCAGTTAGGTAGCTAACTGGCTAGCGAGAAGAGTGCGAAAAGCTGAGATCAAGACTATGGTTTTGATGGATCCACTGGAAGAAGTTAAAGGATTACTAAAGAAGGATAGAAGTGGGCCTTCACACCGACGTTGAGTGTTCTCTATTTGAACTCTTTCATGCACCAAAAAAAAAAATAGTACTAGTGCAGATATCCTCTTTTTATCCACAGCCACACATGCATGATTATGCATGAAATGGCTAAATTGGTAAGTAGCTATAAGGTCATCTCACATGGGGTAACAAATTTAATAATCAACATTGATTTTGATTCCAATTTAATTAAATCACCAAAGCCCTCTAAAAATAAAAAAGAGGCAAAGAGGATTCCATTATGTGTGCTAAATAATCTGCCAGTGCAAATACATTAGAGATTAAAGGGAGAAAAAAATAAAAAAGTAAAAATTCGTTCGCACCAGTTAGATGCAGAGCCTTCAAGAAGAAAATACTAAAGCTTAGAAGAGTGAATGCATGGGAAAAGCAAATTTTGATGAAAAAGCAAAGTTTAGAAAATGTAGCAGGGGTGCTCAAAACCTACATGCAGAGATTAGTCCTAAATAAACTGCAACTTAATCTCAGAGATTATTACAGAATCAAATAGTAAAATTAGTATAAGGCAATAAGCACATAAATCATTCAATCTACAGAATTAGAAGAATGATACCAAAACTGAAGTAAAATACAGAATCCCGGAAGAAATTCAAGTTTAACAACAAAAATTGATATTTCTTCAAATAATTGAGCATAAAAATTAAATAATTTTAACATCCATCTTCTCTGTAAGTGAAATTTAAAAACTCAGACATCATATGAGCTATAGCACATACAGCCACAAAATTAAGTCTAATGATAATTTAGATAGCAAATCAGAGAAAAGCCTGCAAAGAGACAACCTGGATGATCATCGCCTTCTTGTTGGACTCTTAACTGGTTTCCTTTCACAGTTTTTTGACTTCTCCATGTGCTTCTCACGAGCCATCTTGGCCTTCGGCCCGTTGCCTCCTCTCTTGGCTGTCGGATTGGAAGGCAGAGAAAAAGCAAAGCAAACTCTTCAGGCTCGGTAGTATTTGCTTGAGTTGAGAATATAAAAGATAGAACCAAATAGTGGCAGGACATAATATTAAAAAATCGTATTCATACCAGATAAAAACAAAATATGCATGCAGGGAATACCCAAGACAAAACAGTAGAGAAATCGAAGGAGTTGAAGAGTTTGAGAAAAAATAATCAGCGCAACTTGAATGCCATAAAAAAGCATGAGAGGTGAATCATCTTCCTAAATAGAAAACCAAAATCAAATGCAAAATAAAGAGAAGGGAAGAACTCTGAATGGTTTTGGTTTTAGTACCTCTGACATGGTTGGCTTAAATCACTAAAAGGTTATAGCGATGCATATTGCCCGGTGAGGAGAGAACACACACATATCACAGCGGAGGAGAGGAGAAGGTCTGAGTCTGAGGATGGTTGGCTGTATTAGAAAATGGCCTTTGATTACAGAGAAGAGAGAACACACACATATCACAGCGGAGGAGAGGAGAAGGTCTGAGTCTGAGGATTATTTTCAACAGTTTTAATTTAAGCAATATAAACTAGCCGTTGGAAGAGGACGCTCTAGTTAGCCGTTGGCAAAAAATATAGTAGCTTTTGAAAATATTAGCCGTTGGCACACGCAATCCAAGCTGTTCGTCCAAATAAGGAAATCCCCTGAGGCCACTCCCTTTGACTTCCCTCTTTCCTTCAGCTCAAAATTCAAACGTCTATTTCTGATAGCACAACAATATCGTCCAATGGTTTTGGCGATCTCAATTTTACTCCGCCCTCCTTGGTACTTTTCCACAAGAATTTCCATCCGAGTCTCACAGCCATCTTTATCGTCCTTCTCAAAAAAAAAAATGCATGGAGTGAAAGAAGGGCTGTCTATGTTGCTTCATCTGCAACAGAAAGTTGTAATTCTGACATGAATTTTAGTCTCTGTCAGAATCAGAACTATTGAGGGATTTGACATCGGAAGGATTGCCATGCTCTGATGCTTCAAGTTATATTTGAATGTTGGTTTTTCATTTTTCTTTGACTGGGTCATGAACGTCTTAATGTCACTACAACAATCTCAATTGGAAACTGATGATCCAAGCGCAAGTTACATATGACAAGTATGTCCTTGCCAAATTATTGACTTTAACTTGAGAATATAAGTATCTTATAAACTTCCTTGTGGGGTTTCTTCCCTTGTTTGAGGTTCTACTTTCCTTACATTGTAAAAGTTTTTTGACCATCTCCGAAGATGCGGGCTATATATTTTTCTTCTTTGATTTACATAAATATGATAGTATTATTATAGAGACTTGACACTTCCATATCTTAGATGTTACTCTTTATATACACACTAATACATGCATTTTTGTGAATAAACTTTCCAGAGTCTTAATTAGGAGTTGTTCTCTTCTCAGCCTTGGTTTTCAAAAACATTTGAAGAGTTTCAGGTAGTTTAGATTAAGATCTTATGTAAATAAACAAAGAAAAATATTCCTGCTATATTTGTCTCTCATATATAAAGAGAAAAACAAAAAGCATAGCTCGATATGTACTTATAAAAAATAAAGCGACATGGATTAATCTACTGCTATTTTAAAATATATTGATTTGTTTTTCTTCCTCTCTCAGGACCTTTTAATTCCTTTGTCTGTTGTTGTCAAATTATTCCTATTCCTAAGGCCTATTATTCTATAGGAAAAAGATCTTCCCAGCAAAAATATTTTATTTTCCGTAAGAGGCCTTTGTGCTTTCATTTTCTCTATGTGCTCCTAAAAATGTTTGAGTAGATATATTTACTTTTTTATTTTATTATATTTGTTGGGATTTGGCGACTGTTATTGGATGTTAGTTTATACATCATTTATTAGTTTTACAACAATGGTTTTTTTCCCTCAAAAAGTGTTTGAGCAGAGTCTGGGAGATTCAGGTATTTCACAATTTAATGCTTCATGTCTCCACTGCATCTTTTCAAGTTCTGTTCTTGTTTACTTAATCAATATTGTAACTTACAGCTTTTTTTTATTGATATTTTTTTTCCTTCCTTTACAATGTCTCACCTTATTGCTCACATTTGATCATTGTCATCAGCACAAGTTTCGGGCTGCCTCTGGTCGTATTGCTTGTTTGTCAATTTTTGCCTGACATGTTATTATGTTACAGGTGCAACTTGTAAGGATCATCTTGTTTAGAGTCATGATTTTGACTCTCCTTTCTCCTGTCCTGAAAATTAAATGTGCAAGGTCATCTTTCAGCTTTTACTGAAATTACTATGTAAGGCTTCTTTGGGTATATACTAAATTTTGGGATATATATAGTAATTGTAACATTGGTTGTTGTCTGGCAATCAGCGTATTGACATAGTGCAAGTGAGAATATTAATGTGGATTTGTGGTGATAGAATATTACAATGCGCACTTCTTGTGGAGGTTGGGTAACAAGGTTGGCAAGACGTTGAAAATAGATACACATACTCTAAGAAATCTGAACTCAGACACAAGGGAGACTCTGGAGGTAGAGAGAGTGTCCCTTGGCTCCGAATAGAATATTACAATGCGCACTTCTTGTGGAGGTTGGGTAACAAGGTCGGCAGGATGTTGAAAATAGATATTCATACTCTAAAAATCCTGAACTCAGTCATAGGGGAGACTCTGGAGGTAGGGAGAGGCAAGTTTGCAAGAATTTGTATGGAGATCGACTTGAGAAAAAAGCTAGTGCCCAAGTTTCGCCTGAGGAAATAGATTTACTCGATAAAATATGAAGGCCTTCATGTTATATGCTTCAAATGTGGTAGATATGGACATATGAGAGATTCGTGCCAACCTCCTGAAGGAGGAATAGAGGAAGGGAAGAATGAAAATCATAACCCCAACATGAACATGGCAACCAGGTAAGGTACCTAAGAGAGGGGGGGATTAACCAGAGGTTGGAGGACAATTTTGGTTTATGGATGATAGTGAAGAGACCGAAGAAAGGAAAATGGTGAGACCAAAGCAGACGGAAACCGAGCCTCTTCGCACCAGAAATAGAGAATGATGGAGGCTGAAAAACAGCAAAATAGCAGAACGCCAAATCATTTTGACATCCTAGAGAAACACGTGGAAGAACAGAGGCATAGGACGCAGCTAGATGAATTAATGAAAGGGGAGGCGACTGACAATGGTATAAGTCCCAAAGGAAAGAAGGGCGGGAAACAGCGAAAGGCAGGTTAGCTAATTCGAATATCCAACCTTATAGAGAAGAAGATGTGGGCTTGGCCCCATGGTTAAGGCCCAACTTGACGCTGAACCCAAAACCAAAGGGGAATGCTGCCTCAATAAGGAAGAAGGAGGGAATAAAAAGAGTGGCCTTGGCAGAGATTCACAAGCCCAATAGACAAGGGAGCAACCTGCCCAAAGACGAAAAAAATGAGCCTACAAAGCCCGATATCCAAAAGGCAGGAGCTCGAAAGGAAATGAGACAAGGGGAGGAAGGCATCCAACTAGAGGGGTTGGCAACTACAGGGCACAATTTGCTGTAAGTTAGATTTCTCAGTTTCTGTTTTCTTCTTATAAGTCTTATGGCATGAAATTGTAGAGGGGTGCCAGGTGCCAAGTACTTCCCCTTTCTCTTCAAGGATTTAGCTGGGATGCATGCAATCAGCTTGTTGGCTCTTTTTGAAACAAGAATAAGTGGTGTAAAGGCTAACAAAATTATTAATAAACTAGGATGGCCATGCCACAATAGAGTGGAGGCAACGAGTTATGCTAGTGGTATTTGGATTTTATAAAAAACTTGTGAGGTGGAGGTAACAATCTCTGTGTAGAGATAAACATTCCTTGGTGCCTCATAGGGGATTTTAATGCATACAAAAGCACTGCGAAAAAGGAGGGAAGCAATTTCTACAACTTGAGCTCTATGAGAGACTTCAATAACTTTATTTTAGAATGTTCTCTTATTGACTTGGGTTTTAAAAGGTCAAGATTCAGGTGGGAGAGGGGTAAGGTGAAGGAAAAAATTGACCATACAATGTGCAATCTATCGTGGCTCCGATACTACAGTTTTTCACCTACCAGCTCTAAAATCGGACTACAGACCAATCTGCAATCAAGATAGATCAACAAGAAACCACCCGAAGGAAGAGAAGGGATTTCAAGTTTCAGAGTGATTGGCTAGCCGATGGATCCTTCCAGGGGGTGGTTAAAGAGGCTTGGAAAGAAGGTAAGAACTGGATCAAGGCTAGTGGAACTTTCAAAGAGGTGATAGTGTGGAACAAGAACGTTTTTGGGAACATATTTAAAAGGAAGAATGAATTGTTAAGAAGACTGTTCGAAATAGATAAGGCTATACCCCCTAACGACAATCCTTATCTGGAAGAGCTTAGGGACAAGTTATGGAAGGAATATGAAGTCATACTCATGAAGGAAGAAGCTATGTGGTTCTAGAAATCTAGGTGTAAGTGAGTGAATTTAGGGGACAGAAATACAAAGTTCTTTCACACCCTAACAATGGCCAAGCGAAGACATAACAAGATAGTTTCTCTAAAGGACAATGAAGGTAGATGAGAGCACGATGAGGCCAAGGTGAAGGAAATGGCCAAAGATTATTTTGAATCTCTCTTCACTCAAGATAGCTTAGACTATAACCCCCTTCCACTCAAAGGCCAACCTAAGCTTGAGTGAGGTTGATACTTTGTTCCTACACTCACTATCCTCAAGGGAGGAGATTAAAGAGGTGGTTTTCAGTATGGGTGCTTTCAAAGCACCAAGTGCACCAGGTCCCGATGGCCTTCCATACGATTTTCTTCCAGAGCCAAGATAAAGAAAATGGCCAAGACTTATTTTGAATCTCTCTTCACTCAAGATAGCTCAAACTATAGCCCTTTTCCACTCAAAGGCCAGTACCCGAGTTTAAGTGAGGCTGATACTCTATTCCTACACTCACCACCCTCAAGGGAGGATATCAAAGAGGTGATTTTCAGTATGGGTGCTTTCAAAGATAGCTTAGACTATAACCCCCTTCCACTCAAAGGCCAACCTGAGCTTGAGTGAGGTTGATACTCTGTTCCTACACTCACTACCCTCAAGGGAGGAGATCAAAGAGGTGGTTTTCAGTATGGGTGCTTTCAAAGCACCAGGTGCACCAGGTCCTGATGGCCTTCTATACGATTTTCTTCCAGAGCCAAGATAAAGAAAATGGCCAAGACTTATTTTGAATCTCTCTTCACTCAAGATAGCTCAAACTATAGCCCTTTTCCACTCAAAGGCTAGTACCCGAGTTTAAGTGAGGCTGATACTCTATTCCTACACTCACCACCCTCAAGGGAGGATATCAAATAGGTGATTTTCAATATGGGTGCTTTCAAAGAAAGCATTAGGTCCCGATTGCCTCCATACGGTTTTCTTCCATAGCCAAGGTGAAGAAAATGGCCAAAACTTATTTTGAATCTCTCTTCACTCAAGATAGCTCAGATTCTAACTCTCTTCTACTCGAAGGTCAATACCCAAGCTTGAGTGAGGCTGATACTCTGTTCCTACACTCAGCATGCGGTTTGCTTCTAGTGCCAATGGAAAAGTACCTGAGTTTAAGTGAGGCTGATACTCTATTCCTACACTCACCACCCTTAAGGGAGGATATCAAAGAGGTGATTTTCAGTATGGGTGCTTTCAAAGAAAGCATTAGGTCCCGATTGCCTCCATACGGTTTTCTTCTAGAGCCAAGGTGAAGAAAATGGCCAAAACTTATTTTAAATCTCTCTTTACTCAATATAGCTTAGATTATAACTCTCTTCCATTCGAAGGCCAGTACCCAAGCTTAAGTGAGGCTGATACTCTATTCCTGCACTCACCATCCCTCAAGGGAGGATATGGTTTTCAACATGCGGTTTTCTTCTAGTGCCAATGGAAAACTGTGGGTCCTTCAGTTTGCAAAATCATTCAGGACATATATGAAAGCCCTGCACTGATTAAAAACATAAGCCAGGCACAAGTGGAAAGTCCAGAGACCATAAAGGACTTTAGACCTATTACTTTATGTAATGTCATTTACAAAATTTTTACCAGAAGCATAAGGCAGGGAGACCCAATCTCACATTATCTCTTTGTACTCTGTATAAAGAAGTTGTCTCACAGTATTAAGTGGGCAGTTACTAACAGAGCATGGAAACCAATACAACCATGCAAGAAAGGTCCCCTTATCTCTCATCTATTTTTTACGAATGATCTCTTTCTATTCGTGGAAGTGTTAAGCCTCTTATGTAGAAGTTTCAGGTAGCTAATTAACAAAAACAAATCCAAATGCCTTTTTTCAAGCAATGTGAATCACACTAGGGCCATCCAATATAGACAATTTTTAGACTTCCAATTCACAGGCGAGTTGGGAGCTTATCTAGGAATGCCATTCCTACATAAGAGAGTGAACATGGGCATGTATAGACCTATTACTTTATGCAATGTCATTTACAAAATTTTTACCAGAGGCATAAGGCAGGGAGACCCAATCTCACATTATCTCTTTATACTCTGTATAGAGAAGTTGTATCACAGTATTAAGTGAGCAGTTACTAACAGAGCATGGAAACCAATACAACCATGCAAGAAAGGTCCCCTTATCTCTCATCTATTTTTTGCGAATGATCTTTTTCTATTCGTGGAAGTGTTAAGCCTCTTCTATAGAAGTTTCGGGTAGCTAATTAAAAAAAACAAATCCAAATGCCCTTTTTCAAGGAATGTGAATCACACTAGGGCCACCCAATATAGACAATTTTTAGACTTCTAATTCACAGGCGAGTTGGGAGCTTATCTAGGAATGCCATTCCTACATAAGAGAGTGAATATGGGTATGTATAGATTTATTCTGGAGAAGGTGAAGAAAAAGATGAGCACATGGAAAGCCACTCTCATGCTAGTCGGAAGGATCACGCTAACATCCAATGTATTGAATACTATACTATACTATGCTATGCAGACATCACTCCTACCCCTAAGCCTATGCAACGTGATTAAGGAAGTTAACATGAGCTTTCTTTGGGGTGACACAGAGGAGAATAAGAAAGTCTATCTGGTCAACTGAAATAGGATCCATAAGCCTAATAGTGCGGGGGGACTTAGTTCGAGAAAGCTGAGGACTATGAACGAGATCATCTTGACCAAAATAGGTTGGAGGATGATCCAAAATTTAGAATCCCTGTGGGTGAAGACTCTGAAGACAAAATATAAGTGCAACAACCACCTTGTTCCTCAACTCAAATCGAATAGCTTTAACCTATGGAGAGGTGTTCAGAAGGTCTGGAAAAGAGTGGAGGAAGGCATCGAATGAAAAGTGGGAGACGGAAGGAAAGCAAGATTCTGGTTAAATGTGTGGTTCCATGATGCAAGAGCTCTGGAAAATCATGCAATTAGTGTAATTAGAGAAGAAGACAAGAATCTCTGCATTCGAGACATGCTAACAGAGGATGAACAGTGGGACTGGTCAAGATTAAAAAGTTTCCTTACGAGTAGAATAATTGATCTAATAGCCAACATTGTACCTCCAGTGGATGTCTTGGGAGAAGAGCCATAGCAAGGACGGGGTCTTCATGATAAAGTCTGCATATGAAGCTAAGAATGGTAGTCATCGTGCTCTGTCCCTAGTCTAGAGAAAATAATGGAAATGGAAGGGACCACAAAAGATTAGAACATTTCTCTAGTTAATGGGGAATAACAGCATCCTCACTAATGAATTCAAATACACTCGACACCTAGATACTGATGGTATGTGTCGCAGATGCGGAAGGGAATAAGAAACAACTCTGCATTGTTTGAGAGACTGCGAGTTTGTCAAAAATTTGTGGCTTAGATTAGTCAAACACTCCTGGTGGCCCCAGCTTTTCTCATGGAGCTGGATAGATGGCTAAAACATAATCTTTTAGGAAAGCTAGGTAACAAGGAGGTTTCAAACATCCCTTGGGATACTCTGTTCGGAATCATAATGCAATATCTACGTCACAAAAATTGGTTAAAGGGAAGGAACACGTGGCACAAGATGGGCAGCAGGACCACTATTCACGTAGGAGCCAAAGAGCAAAATGACCCACATGGAAGATCTGAGAGAAAAGGATATAACAGAAGAGTAGTAAGCATAATTGGTTAGATGTGTTGTTGATTATTCTCTGCCTGTTACCTCCTTCTGAACTCTCATCTTTCTCCTTCCCTAGTACTTCTTATTTCCTGCATGTATTTCTGAGACTTCAAGCCCTCCTTCTGGAATGGAAACTATCGTTTATATTTGAATAAATACGTACTACTCATTTGTTGTGAATTTCCTTTAATATTCATAACACATAAGCTGAAATATATGGGTGTGAAGATGCGACAGTGTATTTAACACTTCAAACACCCCTGTGACGAACATCTACTTTGCATGTATTGCCAAGGTTAGAGAATGCACTGAATGGGTGTCTGACAATGCCAAACTTCAAGGAAAAAACCTACAGTTAAATCTGGTTGACTAGACTCCACCCAGAAACAATGAAGTGAAGTTCAATGTAGATGGCTCTTATCATGATCAGCAAGCAGCATGTGGAGGAATGATTTGGAATGCTTTAAGGAAGTGGATTATGGGATTCAAAAGGAACATAGAAGCGGAGCGGATGATAGCTTGATGATGGAACTGAGGAACATATGGATGGTGTTGGAATTCGCTTGGGAGAAAGATTTTAAGGAGGTTTTCAACGAATCAGACTCGAATGAGGCAATGGACCTTTGCAAGACTGGATGCTACAGATCCCATCCAACAGCTAGTGTGATTGAAATTGATAAGAAGAAACTTAGAGAAGGAATGGAAGATTTGTATTGGACACACTGTTAAAGTGTCTAAACAGTTACATGTATTCTGTTGTAACTAGTTATAACCAGATGATGTAAAGCATGCAAGTTGTGCTGACGTGTATACGTAAATAACAGATTAGGAGAGTCTATATATATATGTGTATCAGATTAAGTTTACGTCAAGAGTGAATAGACAATGGTTTCTGTGTTTTCTGATATTTCTTCTTTTTCTTCTTCTATCTAAACTCAAACATGGTATCAGAGGTGTTAGAAAGAGGAAAATGATCTTCATTAAAAATCACATCCCTTAAGATATATAACCTGCCTGATGGATGCAAATATTTATAACCCTTATGCCGTGAGGAGTAACCTACAAAGATACACTCTTGTGACCTTGGACTGAATTTATGACTGTTGTAGGATCGAAGTAAAGGGTAATATGCATTATGTAACAACTCTATTTATGTAAATGTAAAAAATTTTTTTTTATATTTATAAAATTCCATGAAGTTATTACTGCTTTAATTATAACCACTTAACTCGTAATAATAATCACTTTAACTAAGCATAATTGTTATTAACAGTGATACAATACTAAGTTTTCATACACATCATTATTTTACAAACATTTGTACAAAGATACATATTAGCTTTAATCATCTATGTTGACTACTTCCAGGAACACTGGTGCGGGTGGCGGCACTTCCACCGGAATCTCAGTCACATCTACTACGGATATATCTGATATAACTGGTAGTTGCCCAAGGTAGGGCACCTCGATCCAACGTACGGAAACAATAAGTGTCATGGAAAAAATCTACATAATTATTCTTCTGAACATGATATGAAAATATAGTGAGAATTAAATCCCAGTAGGTTCAACAATGAATCATAAGTTACTATCAATATAGTTCATCATGTCATGTTCAGCTGTATAAACTACAGAAAAAATATCTTTGGTCACATGAATGCATTATATCTATGCACATAAGAATCATACAGTAATGATATGTATGATAGGATTAACTATTTTCAAAATATCATATGATGGCCATCAACTTATTCTCATTTCAAGTTACCCCGGTCAGGGTGAGTATCCTCTACTCTCCGGTATGGGCTTTTCTCGCTCCGTCCAACATGGCACACTTTCTCTTTCTTTTCTCATAATTATAATCATAATCATAACCGTTGGTAGGGCGTCCCCTACTGGTGCACCACACGGATTGCCATGTGACCGTACTCATTTCTTTTCTTTTCACAATGATAGCCAAAAATATGCTTTCAATAACAAGTATATTCATCAAAATATAACTATTACCATAAATAATTGGTAATCATGCCATGAACATAACCATTTCAAATATCACTTTAAAAAATATTTTCATGTCAGAATTTTACACTTAAGATGGTAAGAAGTTCATACAATGGCAATGGCTATGGCATATACTAGTCATTTATTATTTTTATTTATAAGATTCGTCTTCTTTTTTAAATATTAATTTTATTTCTTTATTTTTTTGATGCATGTTTTCATCATATCTAACAATCTCTTACTAATCAGAGCATAACTTCCTCAATTGAACTTCGATGTAGGTGATCTTGTCAATTTCAAGATAAAAAAATTATCTAAAACTATTATGTTGAATAGTTTAACGAAATATTAAGAAATTAAAGTGATATTATTTCTTCAAAGTACATGTTATTTCCTCTCAGATAGGTTCTGACTTTTACCTACTAATCTGTCCATATCTCCCTCATATGAATTCCAAATTAAGTTATTCCAGTAGCTAAAAATCCGCGACACATATAGCAATAATTTTTATGTTAACCATTTATTTTCATTCCCTACAGAAGCTATCCTAACATATTCTTCCCTGATTAACCATTTTCTGACCTTTGCTTACTAAGCGGACCATATCTACCTCATATGAACTCCAAATTGAATGATTCCAGTGGCTAAAAATCCGTGACACATATATCTTTAATTCTTATGTTAACCAATATTTAAAAAAGAAAACGAATCTTATAAATGAAAATAATAAATGACTAGTATATGTCATAGCCATTGCCATTGTATGAACTTCTTACCATTTTAAGTGTGAAATTATGTCATGAAAATATTTTATAAAGTGATATTTAAAATATATGTTCATGGCATGATTACCAATGATTTATGGTAATTATGATTCATTGTTGAACCTACTAGGATTTAATTCTCACTATATTTTCATATCATGTTCAGAAAAATAATTATGCAGATTTTCTCCATGACACTTATTGTTTCCGTACGTTGGATCGAGGTACCCTACCTTGGGCAACTACCAATTATATCAGATATATCTGTAGTAGATGTGACTGAGATTCCGGTGGAGGTGCCGCCACCCGCACCAGTGTCCCCGGAAGTAGTCAACGTAGATGATTAAAGCTAATATATATCTTTGTACAAATGTTTGTAAAATAATGGTGTGTAGTTTGTAAAATAATGGTGTGTATGGAAACTCAGCATTGTATCACTGTTAATAACAATTATGCTTGGTTAAAGTGATTATTATTACGAGTTAAGTGGTTAGAATTAAAGCAGTAATAACTTCATGGAATTTTACAAATATAAAAAAAAATTGTTTTTACATTTACATAATGGGTAAAGATTTTAAACTTAGTAACTCTAGTTCTTGAATTAGGAAAAATTACCCTAATCCAATGTTCTTGAAATTTTAAGACATTTACTTGTTTCTAAAAATTTATCTTCCTTATCCAAGAATTTTGCATATCTTTAGTATGTTATTTCTAATTTTTTTCCTATTAGGTTTTCCCTCTTTATTTGTTCTCTTAATGTTAGAAACATTTTCTATGCATATACATAAGGTGAATAATTTCTAAGGATTATATTTCCTTAGATATCTAAAATATTGTCTAATAAATTTTATTTCCTTAATTAAATATTTATATACTTTTATCAATAAAAGAAATGAAATTAAGGATGTTACACATTACAGTTTGAAATGCATACTCCCAGTATTTTTGAAGGAGATGTGAAGCTGCTAACAAAGTTAAGGCAGTATTTGTTAAATGTCTATGCTTTCTCTCAACCATACTGTTTTGTTCATGAGCATAGGGGGAGAGACCATGGTGAATCCCATTGGATTGAAGAAACTTGGTAAAACTCCTGTACTCACCCCCCCAATCAGACTGTATAGCCTTAATTCAAGAATTAAACTGGTTTTTAACTAAGTTTTTGAACTATGTAAAGGCTTCTAGTGCTTGAGACTTGGTTTGTAAGACATATAGCCATGAGTACCTAGAGTAGGCATTTATGAAGACCACATAATAACAATTTCCATTGCTGGAAATGACTGGTGCCAAAGGTCAGTTAAGATCAGTTCTAATGGATGAATGTATACAGTAGGTGAGACAGGGGATGGCAATTTATGATGCTTTGCAATGTAGCAAAATTTGTAGAAAACAAGGCTTTTATTACTGCTTATAGGTACATTACACAACTTTAAGACTTGAGTCAAGGTTTAGGAATTACAGTAAGCTAATCTGTGATGCAAAGTATCAATAATAGGCCTTTTATTACAGAAATGAATTTCTGAACTATAACATTCAGTATTTTTATTTGTACAAAAAGGTATTATAGTAGCTTCCTTTGAGTATGCAGTAGAGTCCTTCTGGTGAGATGAAGATAGTGTAGTAGGTTGATTCAGACGTCTAGCAACATTCTTCAGGTGAGTCAAAGAGAAATCCTTGAAGACATACATCCCATGTTCAAGTGTCCCTTCCAAAAGAACTCTGTGGGTAGCTTGATCCTTTACATAGCAGTTAAATGGATGAAACTCAAAATACATTAGGTTGTCTTGTGCAAGTCGTGATACACTAATTAAATTCTTAGTCATGGCAAGCACATGTAATAATTCTTTTAAGCATAAGGACCTAGAAGTAAATGGAGTGGTTACTAATGACTGACCAATATTAGAGATATACAATCCATTTCCATCTCCAACATGTACTTTCTCAGAGCCATTGTATTGGTGTTGCTGCATCATATTAGAAACCTTAAGAGTAACATGATTTGTTGCTTCTGAATCTATGTACCATGAATTGTCTGCGAAACGATTGTTAGTGGTAGCAGTCATAGCAGAATAATGGTTTTGATGTTTGTTTGTGGTAGCAGTCATAGCAGAATAATGGTTTTGATGTTTGTTTGTGTAAAAGTCATTAGTGGATGTGTGATTGGTGGCAGCAGTATCCTGATAGCTATGATCATATCTGTAGTAGCATTGAAGTGCTCCATGACCAAATCTTCCACACACTTGGCAAATGACAGCAAACCTAGGATTGAACCTTCCTCCTCTGCCTCGTGCTCTGAATCCACGAAAACCAAAGGAACCTCTTGCATAGTTTCCTATGAAATTATTACTAAAGCCTCTTCCAGGATAAGGACCTCTTCCTTGAGGATGTACTTGATTTTTCTAAACCATATTCACACTAGCAGAACTTCCAGAACTTAAAGGAGAAGTATTATCATTTTTGACAGTATTTATATTGATGGAATTGATTACATTTGTAGGTTTGTAATGATCCTCAAGTCTAGCCTCTTGTGTCATCAACAACGACTCAATCTCATTTATTGTATAAACATCTTTTCTGGTGAGAATAGAGGTTACAAAAGATTCATATTCTGGTGGTAAACCATTCAAAATTATTTCAAGATAATCATTGTCAGTGTAAGGGGACCCTATAGCAGCAAGAGCATCAGTTGAGGATTTTATTTTAAGCAAATATTCTGACATAGAGAGATCATGCTTCTTGACTGACCTTATTTGAATTTTCAACTAATAAACCTTGGCTTTAGTGCACGATTCAAAGTATTCTGTGAGTCTGATCCATACTTGGAAGGAGTGTTCGTAGTCCACAATTCTTGTAAGCATATTGACGTTCATCGATGAGAAAAGCCAAGAGAGGAGGAGTTGATCTTGCAGCTCTCACTCCAAAAATTCTTCAGACACCTTATTTAACACAGCATCTACTTGTGATTTGTATCTCTGAGGTACTTCAGTTGGATCTAGAAATTTGCTGAGTCTCAATCCATGAACAGCAGCAAGAACTTGTCTCTTCCACAGTAAAAAATTATAATCATCTAACTTGACTGAAAGAGATGAGGAGAAGGTTGTAACCTTTCCTTTTTGAGTTGCAGGTAAGGAAGAAGAGTCATGAAGTTCATCCATGGCGGCTCAGATCTTGATATTAGCCCGGTAGTAAAACCAACCACCATTCGGGTTGTCCTCACCTTAGCTCTCACTCAAAAGTGGCATCTTCATCAAATTGACATCAACAATGCTTCCCTGAATGGCTTCATCCATGAAGAAGTCTACATGAGACAACCCCCTACAACGTTTTGGTTTTATCTTCAGTAAATGTGATTCATCCCTCTTCATAAGGAGCTCTCAACATCACACCACCATACTCTTGGTTTATATAGACGACATAATAATTACAGGAAGCTCAACTGCAGTTATCTCAGAACTAATCAATCTTCTCAATCTGGAATTTGCTCTAAAGGATCTAGGTTCTTTAAGTTACTTCTTGGGAGTTGAAGTGAAGCATCTTCCTGATGGGTTCACTCCATCTCTCCCAAACAAAATACATCCGAGATCTGTTAGCAAAAGCAAAGATGGACAAGGCAAACTCACTTCCCACACCAATGACTACAGCAACGAAACTATCGTCAAATGATAGTGATACATTTTCTGATCCTCATATGTATCGCTCTGTTGTAGGAGCGTTACAATATGCAACCATTACTTGCCCTGAACTTTTGTTTGCAGTTAACAAAGTGTGTCAGTATATGCACAGTCCGAAAGAGCTTCACTAGAAGGCAGTTAAAAGAATACTACGTTATCTTGGTGGAACTCAGTCCATGGGGACTTTATCTAACACCAGCAAACAAACTTGAACTGACAAGGTGGTGTGATACTGACTGGGCATCTGATGTTGATGATAGGAGATCAACATCTAGGTTCTCTATCTTCCTTGGGAGAAATTTGGTGTCTTGGTCCTCAAAGAAACAGAGTGTTATTTCTCGATCAAGCATTGAGGTAGAATTCTGTAGTATGGCAAGCGCTGTAGCTGAGATCACCTGGTTAAAGTCCTTACTCTATGAACTAGGTTTTAAATTGGATGGCTTGCCCACTATCTTGTGTGATAACTTGAGCACAGTTTTGATGACTGCTAATCTAATTCTTCATGCTCAAATAAAGCATATTGAACTGGATCTTTACTTTGTTTGAGAGAAGGTCCAAAGTAAAGATATCCTGGTGAACCATATAGCATCATCTGATCAAGTTGCAGACTGTTTAACCAAACCTCTCTCTTTGTCACGGTTTCAATTGTTGAGAGACATGCTTACTGTCAAGACCATTGAAGAAGCAAGAATGGAAATAAAAGGAGAACAAAGGCAAGAGACAAGGAACATGGGAAAATGTTAAAGTGTCTAAACAGTGACTTGTATGCCGTTGTAACTAGTTATAACTAGATGATAACAGATTAGGAGAGTCTATATATACGTGTATCAAGTTAAATTTATGTCAAAAATGAATAGACAATGATTTCTGGGTTTTCTGATATATCTTCTTTTTCTTTTTTTCTCTAAACTCAAACACACACTTACAAAAAGAACAACAGGGTGGTTGACTAGCTAGCGATAAGAGCGCGAAAAGCTGAGATCGAGACTATGGTTTTGATGGATCCATCGGAAGAAGTTAAGGGATTACTAAGGGACGATAGAAGTGGGCCTTCACACAGACGTTGGGTGTTTCCAATTCTGTTTTGACTCTTTCACGCACCAAAAAAAAAGAATAGTACTAGTGCAGTCACACGTGCATGATTATGCATGAAATGGCTAATTGGTAAGTAGCTCTGAGGTCATCTCACATGGGGTAACAAATTTAATAATCAACATTGATTTTGATTCCAATTTAATTAAGTCACCAAAGCCCTTTAAATTTAAAGAAGAAGACAAGGGAAAAAATCCATTATTATTAAGATAAATTAAAAATAAAAAAGAGGCAAAGAGGATTGATTGGATTGATTATGTGTGCTAAATAATCTGCCAGTGCAAATACATAAGAGATTAAAGGGAGAGAAAAATTTAAAAAGTAAAAATTCGTTCGCACAAGTTAGATGCAGAGCCTTCAAGAAGAAAATACTAAAGCTTAGAAGAGTGAATGAATGGGAAAAGCAAATTTTGATGAAAAAGCAAAGTTTAGAAAATGTAGCAAGGGTGCTCAAAACCTACATGCAGAGATTAGTCCTAAATAAACTGCAACTTAATCTCAGAGATTATTACAGAATCAAATAGTAAAATTAGTATAAGGCAATAAGCACATAAATCATTCAATCTACAGAATTAGAAGAATGATACCAAAACTGAAGTAAAATACAGAATCCCGGAAGAAATTCAAGTTTAACAACAAAAATTGATATTTCTTCAAATAATTGAGCATAAAAATTAAATAATTTTAACATCCATCTTCTCTGTAAGTGAAATTTAAAAACTCAGACATCATATGAGCTATAGCACATACAGCCACAAAATTAAGTCTAATGATAATTTAGATAGCAAATCAGAGAAAAGCCTGCAAAGAGACAACCTGGATGATCATCGCCTTCTTGTTGGACTCTTAACTGGTTTCCTTTCACAGTTTTTTGACTTCTCCATGTGCTTCTCACGAGCCATCTTGGCCTTCGGCCCGTTGCCTCCTCTCTTGGCTGTCGGATTGGAAGGCAGAGAAAAAGCAAAGCAAACTCTTCAGGCTCGGTGGTATTTGCTTGAGTTGAGAATATAAAAGATAGAACCAAATAGTGGCAGGACATAATATTAAAAAATCGTATTTATACCAGATAAAAACAAAATATGCATGCAGGGAACACCCAAGAAAAAACAGTAGAGAAATCGAAGGAGTTGAAGAGTTTGAGAAAAAATAATCAGCGCAACTTGAATGCCATAAAAAAGCATGAGAGGTGAATCATCTTCCGAAATAGAAAACAAAAATCAAATGCAAGATAAAGAAAAGGAAGAGCTCTGAAGCACATTTCTCGGTGAGGAGAGACGGTCATGGCTGTATTAGAAAATGGCCTTCGATTACAGAGAAGAGAAAACACACATATCACAGCGGAGGAGAGGAGAAGGTCTGAGTCCGAGGATTATTTTCAACAGTTTTAATTTAAGCAATATAAACTAGCCGTTGGAAGAGGACGCTCCTGTTAGCCGTTGGCAAAAAATAGAGTAGCTTTTGAAAATATTAGCCGTTGGCACACGCAATCCAAGCTGTTCGTCCAAATAAGGAAATCCCCTGAGGCACTCCCTTTGACTTCCCTCTTTCCTTCAGCTCAAAATTCAAACGTCTATTTCTGATAGCACAACAATATCGTCCAATGGTTTTGGCGATCTCAAATTTACTCCGCCCTCCTTTGTGCTTTTCCACAAGAATTTCCATCCCAGAGGCTGAGAGCCTTCTTTATCGTCCCTCAGGTTATAAAAAAAATGCATGGAGTGACAGAAGGGTTGTCAGTGCTGCTTCATCTACAACAGAAAGTTCTAATTCTAACATATGAACTTAAGTCTCTGTCAGAATCAGAACTATTGAGGGATTTGACATCGGAAGGATTGCCATGCTGTGATGCCTAACCTGAAAGCTCTTTTGATGAAAGTAAATGATATATCTATTCGGGTGCTTCGAGCCAAAGCAATGGAGTGCAATGGTTTGGCAGGAATGTCTGTTGGAAAGGAGAAGTTTAGGGAAGATGCCAAACAGGTGACTTTGAACTTTGTCTTGCATTCTTTTCTTATGGTTGTTTTTAGTTCCTACGCACAGTGAGAAGTAAAATTATATATATATAAAATTCATATACTGTTCAACTTTTGATATGCTATTGTACAGTTTTTCTCCAATGGTTATTGTTATATTCTTCCATTTTTTCTGCTTTTGCATATATGCACATTAGTTTGTTGATGCAGTCCCTTTTTCATGGTTATTTCTATTATATATTAGATTATCATTTTTTTATTCTCTTATGGGACCTCTTCAAGTTATATTTGAATGTTGGTTTTTCATTTTTCTTTGACTGGGTCATGAACGTCTTAATGTCACTACAACAATCTCAATTGGAAACTGATGATCCAAGCGCAAGTTACATATGACAAGTATGTCCTTGCCAAATTATTGACTTTAACTTGAGAATATAAGCATCATATAAACTTCCTTGTGGGGTTTCTTCCCTTGTTTGAGGTTCTACTTTCCTTACATTGTAAAAGTTTTTTGACCTTCTCCGAAGATGCGGGCTATATATTTTTCTTCTTTGATTTACATAAATATGATAGTATTATTATTGAGACTTGACACTTCCATATCTTAGATGTTACTCTTTTATATACACACTAATACATGCATTTTTGTGAATAAACCTTCCAGAGTCTTAATTAGGAGTTGTTGTCTTCTCAGCCTTGGTTTTCAAAAACATTTGAAGAGTTTCAGGTAGTTTAGATTAAGATCTTGTAGACAAAGAAAAAAATTCCTGCTATATGTGTCTATCATATATAAAGAGAAAAACAAAAAGCATAGCTCGATATGTACTTATAAAAAATAAAGCGACATGGATTAATCTAATGCTATTTTAAAATATATTGATTTGTTTTTCTTCCTCTCTCAGGGCTTTTTAATTCCTTTGTCTGTTGTTGTCAAATTATTCCTATTCCTAAGGCCTATTATTCCATAGGAAAAAGATCTTCCCAGCAAAAATCTTTTATTTTCCATAAGAGGCCTTTGTGCTTTCATTTTCTCTACGTGCTCCTAAAAATATTTGAGTAGATATATTTACTTTTTTATTTTATTATATTTGTTGGGATTTGGCGACTGTTATTGGATGTTAGTGTATACATCATTTATTAGTTTTACAACAATGGCTTTTTTCCCTCAAACACTTAATGCTTCATGTCTCCACTGCATCTTTTCAAGTTCTGTTCTTGTTTACTTAATCAATATTGTAACTTACTGCTTTTTTTTATTGATATTTTTTTTCCTTCCTTTACAATGTCTCACCTTATTCCTCACATTTGATCATTGTCATCAGCACAAGTTTCGGGCTTCCTCTAGTCGTATTGCTTGTGTGTCAATTTTTGCCTGACATGTTATTATGTTACAGGTGCAACTTGTAAGGATCATCTTGTTTAGAGTCATGATTTTGACTCTCCTTTCTCCTGTCCTGAAAATTAAATGTGCAGGGTCATCTTTCAGCTTTTACTGAAATTTATGTAAGGCTTCTTTGGGTATATACTAAATTTTGGGATATATTTAGTAATTGTAACATTGGTTGTTGTCCGGCAATCAGCATATTGTCATAGTGCAAGTGAGAATATTAATGTGGATTTGTGGTGATAGAATATTACAATACACACTTTTTGTGGAGGTTGGGTAACAAGGTCGGCAGGACGTTGAAAATAGATACACATAGTCTAAGAAACCTGAACTCAAACACAAGGGAGACTTTGGAGGTAGAGAGAGTGTCCCTTGGCTCCCAATAAAATATTACAATGCGCACTTCTTGTGGAGGTTGGGTAACAAGGTCGGCAAGTTTGCAAGAGTTGAGGAAAAAGCTAGTGCCCAAGTTTCGCTTGAGGAAATAGATTTACTCGATAGAATATGAGGGCCTTCATGCTATATGCTTCAAATGTGGTAGATATGAACATATGAGAGATTCGTGCCAACCTCCTGAAGGAAGAATAGAGGAAGGGAAGAATGAAAATCATAACCCCAACATGAACATGGCGACCAGGTAGGGTACCCAGGAGAGGGGGGGACTAACCAGAGGTTGGAGGACAATTTTGGTTTATGGATGATAGTGAAGAGACCGGAGAAAAGGAAAATGGTGAGACCAAAGCAGACGGAAATAGAGCCTCTTCCCCTAGAATAGCAGAATGCCAAATCATTTTGACATCCTAGAGAAACATATGGAAGAGCAGAGGCATGGGGCGCAGCTAGATGAATTAATGAAGGGGGAGGCGACTGACAATGGTATAAGTCCCAAAGGAAAGATGAATTAATGAAGGGGGAGGCGACTAACAATGGTATAAGTTCCAAAGGAAAGAAGGGCGGGAAACATCGAAAGGAAGGTTAGCTAGTGGAGAAGAAGATGTGGGCCCCCCACGGTTGAGGCCCAACTTGACACCGATCCCAAAACCAAAGGGGAATGCTGCCCCAATAAAGAAGAAGGAGGGAATAAACAGAGTGGCCTTGGCAGAGATTCACAAGCCCAATAGACAAGGGAGCAACCTACCCAAAGACAAGAAAAAAATGAGCCTACAAAGCCCAATATGCAAAGGGCAGGGGCCTGAAAGGAAATGAGACAATGGTGAAGTATGCAACTGCTCAAGAACAATAGAACTCGACTCCAAGGAAGAAGCCGCCGAACCCAAACCTCGCCTCAATCAAAATAGTGCAGGACAACTTGGTTAAGCAAGAGGAGGAAGACCCAACTAGAAGGGTTGGCAACTACGGGGCATAGCAATTTGCTATAAGTTGGATTTCTTAGTTTTTGTTTTCTTCTTATAAGTCTTATGGCATGAAATTGTAGAGGGGTGCCAGGTGCCAAGTACTTCCCCTTTCTCTTCAAGGATTTAGCTGGGATGCATGCAATCAGCTTGTTGGCTCTTTTTGAAACAAGAATAAGTGGTGTAAAGGCTAACAAAATTATTAATAAACTAGGTTGGCCATGCCACAATAGAGTGGAGGCAACAAGTTATGCTAGTGGTATTTGGATTTTATAGAAAACTAGTGAGGTGGAGGTAACAATCTTTGTGTAAAGATGTAGAGATAAACATCCCTTAGTTGGTGGATTTTAATGCATACAAAAGAACTGCGAAAAAGGAGGGAAGCAATTTCTACAACTTGAACTCTATGAAAGACTTCAATAACTTTAGTTCAGAATGTTCTCTTATTGACTTGTGTTTTAAAGGGCCAAGATTTAGGTGGGAGAGGGGTAAGGTGAAGGAAAAAATTGACCATACAATGTGCAATCTATTATGGCTCCGATACTACAGTTTTTCACCTACCATCTCTAAAATCGGACCAAGATTTTAATGCATACAAAAGAACTGCGAAAAAGGAGGGAAGCAATTTCTACAACTTGAACTCTATGAAAGACTTCAATAACTTTAGTTCAGAATGTTCTCTTATTGACTTGTGTTTTAAAGGGCCAAGATTTAGGTGGGAGAGGGGTAAGGTGAAGGAAAAAATTGACCATACAATGTGCAATCTATTATGGCTCCGATACTACAGTTTTTCACCTACCATCTCTAAAATCGGACCACAGACCGATCTGCAATCAAGATAGGTCAACAAGAAACCACCCGAAGGAAGAGAAGGGCGTTCAAATTTTAAAGTGCTTGGCTGGCCGATGAATCCTTCCAGGGGGTGGTTAAAGAAGCTTGGAAAGAAGGAACTAGATCAAGGCTAGTGGAACTTTCAAAGAGGTGATAGTGTGGAACAAGAACGTTTTTAGAAACATATTTAAAAGGAAGAATGAATTGTTAAGAAGACTGATCGACATAGATAAGGCTATACCCCCTAACAGCAATCCTTATCTAGAAGAGCTTAGGAACAAGTTATGGAAGGAATATGAAGTCATACTCATGAAGGAAGAAGCTATGTAGTTCTAGAAATCTAAGTGTAAGTGGGTGAATTTAGGGGATAGAAATACAGAAATACAAAGTTCTTTCACATCCTAACGATGGCCAAGCGAAGACATAACAAGATAGTTTCTCTAAAGGACGATGAAGGCATATGAGAGAGGCCAAGGTGAAGAAAATGGCTAAAGATTATTTTGAATCTTTCTTCACTCAAGATAGTTTAGACTATAACCCCATTCCACTCAAAGGCCAACACCCGAGTGTAAGTGAGGTTGATACTTTGTTCCTACACTCATCGGGAGGATATCAAAGAGGTGATTTTCAGTATGGGTGCTTTCAAAGCCAAGGTGAAGAAAATGGCCAAAACTTATTTTGAATCTCTCTTCACTCAAGATAGCTCAGATTATAACTCTGTTTCTGCACTCACCACCCTCAAGGGAGGATATCAAAGAGGTGGTTTTCAGCATGCGATTTTCTTCTAGAGCCAATGGAAAACTATGGGTCTTACATATATGAAAACCCCACACTGATAAAAAACATAAGCCAAGCCCTATTGGTGCTCATTCCAAAGGTGGAAAGTCCAAAGACCATAAAGACCTATTACTTTATACAATGTCATTTACAAAATTTTTACCAGAGGAATAAGGCAAGGAGACCTAATCTCACATTATCTCTTTGTACTTTGTATAGAGAAGTTGTCTCACAATATTAAGTGGGCAGTTACTAATAGAGCATGGAAACCAATACGACCATGCAAGAAATGTCCTCTTATCTCTCATCTATTTTTTACGAATGATCTCTTTCTATTCGTGGAATCTGAGATGGAACAATGTTTATGTAAACAAATTACTTACAATTATTTACATGATAATATAAACAATTGTAATTATGTGATTATGTGGTCCATATTCAAATAATGCACAATCCATTTTGGCCATATTGGATGGCCAAGAATACATATTCCACTTTAGCCATATTGGAAGGTCAAGAATGTACAAAGCATTCTTGAGTGGCTATCCCAATCAATGGCATCAAATGGCTCTTTGATGGCAAGAGACATTGAATAATTGCTATAAATAGGGTTTTGGTCTCTGGTCTCTAAGCTTCTCCCTTGGAAAACTTGAATTATACACCATCTATAGAGAAGATTTAGAAGCCCAAAAACCTTTGGAAAAACTTGAAGAAAAACAATGGTGGGAGGTTGGTGCAATCCTATTTTATTCAGCATTTGATTGATTTATTCATGTTAGTTTGAGTATAGAAACATGTTTAGATCATATGGATTATCTTACATTTGGTATCAGAGCTTGTATTGACCTTTGCTTTGCTTTACATATAAGGTGCATTGTTCATGAATTTTTCAGGAAAAATTTTGGCGCTTTTGATGCAAAATGAGATCATGAACCATTAGGATATTGTTTTCTGATCATGAATCACTTCGGTATATTATACATCATTTTTTATAGTCAATTTTGGAAGAAAAATTCGAATTTTGAACCGGGTCGAAATCGTCTAAAGGTTGAAGATGATGAATAGTGATTTAAAAAAAACACTTGGGTTGCAACCACCAACGTTCAACCCACGACCTTCAGGATATAGGAGCGCCTTTTAACCACTAATCCAACAATACTCTTAAGTTATATATGCGCTTCATTAATATTTAAAGGCTTGTATGAAAATATATAAGAAAATTGCATCAGAAGGGCTAGAACCCGCGCCCTCTGGTTTGATGCTGCATGTTCTGACCACTGAACCAATGGAACACTTCAACTTATATAACTTATATGTGCATCTTTTATTATTTAAAGGGTTGCATGAAAATGCATAAGAAATTGCATCAGGTGGGCTAGAACCCGCGACCATAAGGGTGGTGGCGTAAGTTCCAGCCGCTGGACCATGATGCTTGTTTGATAGTATTTGGACCATTTTAATATTTAAAGTATTTTTTTAAATGTACATGAAAAATTGCATCTGCGAGAATTGAACCCGCGGCCTTCTGGTGAAGTTGAATGACATTCTGCCACTAGGCTATGGGTGTCTTTTGGTTTAAGTTTGGTAGGAAAATATTGTTAAGAGTTTTGTATAACTCAATTTTGATTACCATGATTAATAATTCTTTGAATTATTTTATGTGTATGTATATATGTTATTCTATTTTTTTATATACATACAATTTAGATTAAATACTCTTATGATGCATGAATAATTTTTATGTTTTATTTTCATGCTATTAAGAATGAGTATTTTTTGTGTGCATAATATTTAGTTTAATTATGCAATTATATACATATATACATACACATAAAATAATTCAAAGAATTATTAATCATGGTAATCAAAATTGATGAAAAAATTATTTTGATTATACAAAACTCTTAACAATATTTTCTTGCCAAACTTAAACAAAAAGACACCCATAGTCCAGTGGCAGAATGTCATTGAACTTCACCAGAAGGCCGCGGGTTCAATTCTCGCAGATGCAATTTTTTATGTACATTTAAAAAAAAATACTTTAAATATTAAAACAGTCCAAATATTATCAAACAAGTATCATGGTCCAGCGGCTGGAACTTACGCCACCACCGTTATGTTCATGCAACCCTTTAAATAATAAAAGATGCACATATAAGCTGAACCCGAGGGTGGTGGCGTAAGTTCCAGTCGCTGGACCATGATGCTTGTTTGATAGTACTTGGATCGTTTTAATATTTGAAGTATTTTTTTAAAAAAAATGTACATGAAAAATTGCATCAGCGAGAATTGAACTCGCGGCCTTCTGGTGAAGTTCAATGACATTTTGCCACTGGGCTATGGGTGTCTTTTGGTTTAAATTCTACAGGAAAATATTGTTAAGAGTTTTGTATAATCAAAATAATTTTTTCCTCAATTTTGATTACCATGATTAATAATTCTTTGAATTATTTTATGTGTATGTATATATGTTATTATATATACATGCAATTTAGATTAAATACTCTTATGATGCATGAATAATTTTTATGTTTTATTTATGAGATGTTTTTTATATACTCTAATATGTCATTAAGTATTAATATCATTAGAATGTATGTAATTTATGATTATTCTCATAAAACTTAATAATATGTCTAGTGATCCTTATAATCTTAATTAATTAGGGATTAGCCACAACATCTTTAATTAATTAAAATTATATATTAAGTTTTGTTTAGGATCACATAAGGAATTAGATATAATATTATAATTAATTATATTTAATATAATAAATTTTATCCCACATATATTTTTATTATATTTAATTAGGATAAAATGTCAGATTATTTTCATAATTTACCCGCAGGAATTATGAATTGGTATATAATCTGATAGTTTTATTATAAAGATATTTGAATAGAAAATCAAATTATTTTCATAATGTATCCATAAGAATCTAATTGAGTACATAATTGAATCTAATTGAATTAAAAATTTAGCCCACAAACAATTTTTATATCACTAGATTCATATATATACATGTTTACATTGGTAACACATATAGATTAATAAACCTCAAAATTTTGACATAAGTTTTTGAATTTTATACAGTTTCTCAATCTGCTAGTTTCTCTTATATCCGTTGTGATATTCCCGAACTTAGAGGAGATAACTATAAGATATGGAAGGAGAGAATACTCCTCCATTTAGGGTGGATGGACATAGATTATGCTATTAGGAAAAACAAACCACATGTAATTACTAATCAAAGCACGTCGGCTGAAATTATGCTATATGAGCGATGGAAGCTATCCAATCGGCTCAGCGTGATGTTCATTAAGACTAAAATCACCGCCGGTATACATGGTTCTGTTGATCAGCATGAGAAGGCCTGAGATTTGTTGAAAGTCATTGACGAAAAATTTGTCACTTCTGAAAAGGCCTTAACAAGCACCCTGATCATGAAGTTCTCTTATATTCGACTCACCAGTATAAGAGGTGTGCGCGAGCACATAATGTAAATGCGTGACATTTCAGCTCAACTTAAGAAACTCGAGGTTCATATGCCGGAGTCTTTCCTAGTGCACTACATTCTGAACACACTTCCACATGAATACGGGCCTTTCCAAATTTCTTATAACACGTATAAAGATAAATGGTCAATTAATGAATTAATGACTATGTGTGTGCAAGAAGAAGAAAGGCTATTGATGGAGGTGGATGAGAGTGCATTGCTGACAACAGCTCGTAGGAAGAATGAACCTGATAAGTCTCAAGCTAATCAGAAGGGGAAAGGTAAAATACCACCTCAAGTTGATATAAAGAAAGAAGCGAGATGTTTCTTTTGTAAAAAGAAGGGACACATGAAGAAGGGATGCGCCAAATTTCAAAAATGGCTTGAGAAGAAAGATAAATCAATCTCATTTGTCTGTCATGAATCTAATATGCCTAATGTTAATATTAACACCTAGTGGATTGACTCTGGATCAACAATCCATATTGCAAACTCCTTGCAGGGTATGCAAAACTTAAGGAAACTTGTCACGGCCCCTATAGAAGCAGGCACGTGACCGGCACAAGAGTAGGAATAAATATTATCCCGTAAGCCTAAAATCAACTGACACGAAGTTATCACTATGACTTAAGTCATACCATAAGGATGGTTCAGAATTCATACATTCACATACAATTGGCATTAAGCCATACAATACATAATTCATATATTTTCCATACAACAACGGTTCTATCAATATTCAGATACGCAGGGATGCAGGGATCCTGCTTGTAGTTCATGGAGCTACCTTATAATACAAACTGAAAATATCTAAATAAATTGGGAGCCCTGAAAGCAACATGGGCTCACCACAACTCTTTTAGTTCACTAAACAGTTAGAGCTGGATCTAAATCTTTTTTACTATCTGAAAAAGGAAACATATAATGGGATGAGTATAAAACTCAGTGAATAGGTAATCCTTACTACAACAAAAATAGGACAAGTAGGGCACGAGTTTTTCCTTCACAAATATAAAATTTAATGCAAAAAAAAAAGATGAATGCCATATGTATCATGTGTTTGAATCAATAACAAGAAAAGTTTAGTATTAAAAGACATAATATCAATGTTAGAGTTTTAACTCTCTCTATATCAGATCTACAGTCATTTCTCAAGTATACAATAAAGAGGATATTCACCATCAATCAAGTCAAAAGCCTATAGTCTATCGGGAAAAACCTCGTAATCCATCAGGCAAAAGCCCGCAAAGTCCATCAAGAAAAAGCCCGCACAATCATCCATCAGGCAAAAGCCCACACAATCATCAATCAAGCATAAGCCCGCACAATCATCCCTCAGACATAAGCCCGCACAATTCATCCATCAAGTAAAAGCTCACACAATCAGTCAAGCAAAAGTGCATTACACAAACTTCAATATACACTAATCAACAATAGCCACAACATCATCAACTTAGTTTATACATTTATATCCAAAGGCCTACACATGTGCCTCATAACATCATTTATCAATTCATATAAAATATCAACATCACCATAACCCAATAGAAAACTAAAATATAAATGATGTTTGTCTTGCATTTCTAAAGTTTACAGTAAATGCTACAATCTTTTTTTCTACTATTAAGGGGCATTACAAAACTAGTGGGAAGTGAGCAGAGCATCTTATCAGGCAATAAGATGGGTTTACATGTGGAAGCAATTGGAACTTGCATTTTAACTTTAAGAAGTGGCTATGTTTTAAAGTTAGAAAGGACCTTTTATGTACCAAGTTTCTCACGAAACTTGATTTCTGTTTCCAGACTTGTACCATTTGGATGTGATCGGCTATTCAGATTCAGACTTTGCTGGCTGTGTTGATTCTCGCAAGTCAACATTCCCAAAACACTTTGGTCCCTTGTAGGTACCTCATGACTTTCTTTGCAGCTCTCCAGTGATCCATTCCCGAGTTACTCTGATATCGCCCGAGCATTCCCACAACAAATGCAATGTTAGATCTGGTACAAACCTGAACATACATAAGACTTCCGACGGCAAAAGCATATGGAATGTTCTTCATAGATTCCCTCTCAAGATTGTTCTTTGGGCATTGATTCAAATTGAACCTATCACCCTTCACAATAGGAGCAACACTTGGTGAACAATCCTGCATCCGAAATCTCTCTAAAACTTTATTGATATAGGTTTCTTGCGACAAACCTAAAACACCTCGAGGTTTATCCCTAATGCCAATGACATAAGATGCTTCACCCATATCCTTCATGTCAAAATTTTTAGAGAGAAATTGTTTCACCTCATGCAGCAAACTCTTATCGTTGGTTACAAGCAAAATATCATCCACGTATAAAACAAGAAAACATATTTTTCTCCCACTGACCTTTTGGTATATACATTGATCCATAGGATTTTCAACAAATCCAAATGAAGAAATTACTCCATGGAATTTAAAATATCATTGACGGGAGGCTTGTTTTAAATCGTATATGGATTTCTTAAACTTACAAACCAAGTGCTCACCATCACTAAAGGAGAAACATTCAGGTTGTTTTATATAAACCTCATCATCTAGATTACCATTAAGAAATGTCGTTTTCTCATCCATTTGTTGTAACTCAAGGTCAAAATGAGCAACTAATGCCAAAATAATGCGAAGAGAATCTTTCTTAGATACAGGAGAAAAAGTCTCTGTGTAATCGATTCCTTCTTTTTGAGTAAATCTCTTAACAACGAGTCTTGTCTTGTATCTCTCAATGTTGCCTAATGAATCCTTCTTGGTCTTAAAGACCCATTTACAGCCAATGGCTTTTACCCCATTAGGCAACTCTACAAGTTCTCAGACTTCATTACTCTTTATAGAATTTATCTCATCTTTCATGGCATTATACCATAAATTTGACTCTTTTGTGAAAAAGTTTCAGGATCATTTTTAGCTCCTATATTGTAATCAAACTCTTGCAGATATACTATATAATCACTAGGAATTGCTGGTCTTTTTTCTCTAGTAGATCTTCTTAATGTTGTAACCTCACCCTCTTGAAGAGTTTGTGGTTCAACTTGTTTAAGAACTGCTTGTAAATCCTGAACATTTTGATCTAATTGATTAGCTTGTGAAAATTCAATGGCTGGTTCTTCAGTACCCGTTTGTACTTGAGGGGTGCTATGAACAATAACCAATCTATCACTCAAAGTGGAAGGTATATGATCATGTGCAGAAACTAAGTTCCTGAACTGATCACTCCCACTGATCAAGTCATACTCAAGAAATTTAGCATTTCTTGATTTCACTATCCTAATTGTGTGAGATGGACAATAAAACTTGTAACCTTTGGACCTTTTGGCATATCCAATGAAATATCCACTAATGGTCCTCGGGTCCAGTTTCTTCTCTTGTGGGATACATATCCTCACCTCAAACAGACATCTCCAAACACGCATATGTCGCAAACTCGGTTTTCAACTTTTCCATAATTCAAAATGTGTCTTTTGAACAGCCTTAGTTGGAACTCAGTTTAATATATACACAACCGTCTTTAATGCTTGAGTCCACAAGGATTTAGGAAGATTGGAGTTGCTAAGCATACTCCGCACCATATCCAATAATGTTCAGTTTCTTCTTTCCGTAATACCATTCTGGTCTGGAGAACCAAGCATAATATATTGGGCAACAGGCAACAATCCCATGCTCTTGAAGAAACTTAGCAAAGGGACCAGGTGCCATTCTCCGTGCATCTACCATAATATTCTCCACCTCTATCTGATCTCACTATCTTTATTTGCTTTCCACATTGGTTCTCAACTTCAGCCTTAAAAAACTTTGAAGGCATCCAATACTTCATTTTTATTATGAAGCAAATAGATATACATATATCGCGAGTAATCATCTATAAAGGTGATGAAATATTTTTGACCATGCGCATCCATATCTGGACAGCATATATCAGTATGAATGATTTCTAATATGTTCAAACTCCTATTAGTACCTTTCTTAGACATGTTGGTCTACTTTCCCTTAATGCAGTCCATACAAGTCTCAAAGTACCCCATCTTTTACTAACCTCTTAATTCTCTCTATGGAGATATGTCCTAATCTCTAGTGCCATAACATAGAGAAATCCTCGTTAATATTACACCATTTAATACCAGTTTGAACTTGCATTGAATAATAAGTAGTATTGCTTTGTAAATTAAGACGATAAAGACCATCAGACAAAATACCATTCCTAACACAATCTGAATTATATAATAAACTGAATGATGTGTCTTTAAAATTAAAGGAATATCCAAATGGTACAAGTCTGGAAACAGAAATCAAATTTCGTGAAAAACTTGGTATATAAAAGGTCCTTTCTAACTTTAAAACATAGCCACTACTTAAAGTTAAAATGAAAGTTCCAATTGCTTCCACATGTGAATCCATCTTATTGCTTGATAAGATGCTCTGCTCACTTTCCACTGGTTTCCTTAGGTTTTGTATACCCTACAAGGAGTTTGCAATATGGATTATTGATCCAGAGTCAATCCACCAGGTGTTAATATTAACATTAGCCATATCAGATTCATAACAGACAAATGAGATTGATTTACCTTTCTTCTCAAGCCATTTTTGGAATTTGGTGCATCCCTTCTTCATGTGTCCCTTCTTTTTACAAAAGAAACATCTCGTTTCTTTTTTTATATCAGCTTGAGGTGTTATTTTACCTTTTCCCATCTGATTAGCTTGAGACTTATCAGGTTTATTCTTCCTACGAGCTGTTGTCAGCAATGCACTCTCATCCACCTCTATCAGCTTGAGGTGGTATTTTACCTTTTCCCTTCTGATTAGCTTGAGACTTATCAGGTTTATTCTTCCTACGAGCTGTTGTCAGCAATGCACTCTCATCCACCTCCATCAGCTTGAGGTGGTATTTTACCTTTTCCCTTCTGATTAGCTTGAGACTTATCAGGTTTATTGTTCCTACGAGCTGTTGTCAGCAATTCCTTTCTTCTTCTAGCACACACATAGTCATTAATTCATTAATTGACCATTTGTCTTTATGCGTGTTATAAGAAATTTTGAAAGGCTCGTATTCATATGGAAGGGTGTTCAGAATGTAGTGTACTAGGAAAGACTCCGGCATACTCGCCGGCATATCAACCTCGAGTTTCTTAAGTTGAGCTGAAATGTCACGCATTTGCATTATGTGCTCGCGCACACCTCTTATACTGGTGAGTCGAATAGAAGAGGACTTCATGATCAGGGTGCTTGTTAAGGCCTTTTCAAAAGTGACGAATTGTTCGTCAATGACTTTCAGCAAATCTCGGATCTTCTCATGCTGATCAATAGAACCACGTATACCGGCGGTGATTTTAGTCTTAATGAACATCACGCTGAGCCGATTGGATCGCTCCCATCGCTCATATAGCGCAATTTCAGCCAACATACTTTGATCAGTAATTACAGGTGGTTCGTCTTTCTTAATAGCATAATCTATGTTCATCCACTCTAAATGGAGGAGTATTCTCTCCTTCCATAATTTATAGTTATCTCCTCTAAGTTTGGGAATATCACAGCGGATATAAGAGAAACTAGCAGATTCAGAAACTGTATAAAATTCAAAAGCTTATGTCAAAATTTTGAGGTTTATTAATATATATTTCATGTGTGGTATGTAAACATGTATATATATATGAATTTAGTGACATAAAAATTTCTTGTGGGCTAAATTTTTAATTCAATTAGATTCATATGTACTTTATGATAGAATTATCAAATTATGTACTTAACTTCATGTGTTACCAATGTAAACATGTATATATATATAAATCTAGTGACATAAAAATTTCCTGTGGGCTAAATTTTTAATTCAATTAGATTCAAATATTTTTATGATAAAATTATCAGATTATATACCAATTCATAATTCCTGTGGGTAAATTATGAAAATAATCTGACATTTTATCATAATTAATTATATAAATATAATAAAAAATCTTGTGGGATAAAATTTATTATATTAAATATAATTAATTATAAATATAATTAATCACAATACTATATCTAATTCCTTATGTGATCCTAAACAAAACTTAATATATAATTTTAATTAATTAAAAATGTTGTGGCTAATCCCTAATTAATTAAGATTATAAGGATCACTAGACATATTATTAAGTTTTTTGAGAATAATCATAAATTATATACATTCTAATAATATCAATACTTAATGACATATTAGAGTATATAAAAAAATATCTCATAAATAAAACATAATTGCATAATTAAACTAAATATTATGCACACAAAAAATACTCATTCTTAATAGCATGAAAATAAAACATAAAAATTGTTAATGCATCATAAGAGTATTTCATCTAAATTACATGTATATAAAATAACATAATAACATATATACATACACATAAAATAATACAAAGAATTATTAATCGTGGTAATCAAAATTGAGAAAAAAATTATTTTGATTATACAAAACTCTTAACAATATTTTCCTGCCAAACTTAAACCAAAAGACACCTATAGCCCAATGGCAGAATGTCATTCAACTTCACCAGAAGACCGTTGGTTCAATTCTCGCAGATGCAATTTTTCATGTACATTTAAAAAAAAATACTTTAAATATTAAAACGGTCCAAATACTATCAAACAAGCATCATGGTCCAGCGGCTGGACCTTACACCACTACCCTTATGGTCGCGGGTTCTAGCCCACTTGATGCAATTTCTTATGCATTTTTATGCAACCCTTTAAATAATAAAAGATGCACATATAATAAACTAAAGTGTTCCACTAGTTCAGTGGTCAGAACATGCAGCATTAAACCAAAGGGAGTGGGCTCTAGCTCTTCTGATGCAGTTTTCTTATATATTTTCATACAAGCATTTAAATATTAATGAAGCGCATATATAACCAAAGAGTATTGTTGGATCAGTGGTTAAAAAGCGCCCCTATATCCTGAAGGTCGTGGGTTCAACGCTAGTGGTTGTAACCCATGCGTTTTTTTTAAATCACTATTCATCATCTTCAACCTTCAGATGGGTCATATTGACCCGGTTCAAAACCCGAATTTTTCTTCCAAAATTGACCATAAAAAATGATGTATAATATCGAAATGATCAGAAAACAATATTCTAATGGTTCATGATCTCATTTTGCATCACAAGCGCCAAAATTTTCTAGAAAAATTCATGAACAATGCATCATATATGTAAAGTAAAGCAGATGTCATTTCATGCTCTGATACTAAATGTAAGATAATCCATATGATCTAAACATGTTTCTAAACTCAAACTAATATGAATAAATCAATCAAATGGGGAATAAAATAAGATTGCACCAACTTCCCGCCATTGCTTTTCTTCAAAAAATTTCAAAGGTTTTGGTGCTTCTAAGCCTTCTCTCATTCTCTATAGATGGTGTATAATTCAAGTTTTGTCAAGGGAGAAGTTTAGGGACCAAAACCCTATTTATAGTAATTTTTCAATGACAAGTGTCATCAAAGAGCCATTTGATGCCATTGATAATGGGATAGCCACTCAAGAATGCTTTCTTGACCTTCTAATATGGACAAAGTGGAATATGCATTCTTGGCCATCCAATATGGTCAAAGTGGATTGTGCATTATTTGAATATGGACCACATAATTACAATTGTTTATATTATCATGTAAATAATTGTAAGTAATTTGTAAATAATTATAAGTAATTTGTTTACATCAAGAGGAACATAGAAGCGGATAATAGCTTGATGACAGAACTGAGGAACATATGGATGGTGTTGGAGTTCACTTGGGACAAAGATTTTAAGGAGGTTTTCATAGAATCAGACTCGAAGGAGGCAAAGGACCTTTACGAGACTGGATGCTCTCATCCAACAACTAGTGTGATTGAATTGATAAGAAGAAGCTTGGAGAAGGAATGGAAGATTTGTATTGAACACACTTACAAAAAGAACAACAGGGTGGTTGACTGGCTAGCGATAAGAGCGCCAAAAGCAAGACTATGGTTTTGATCGATCCATCGGAAGAAGTTAAGAGATTACTAAGGGAGGATAGAAGTGGGCCTGGGCCTTCACACAGACGTTGGGTGTTTCCTAGTCTGTTTTGACTCTTTCACGCACCAAAGAAAAATATAGTACTAGTACAGTCACAAGAGCATGATTATGCATGGCTAAATTGGTAAGTAGCTCTGAGGTCATCTCACATGGGGTAACAAATTCAATAATCAACATTGATTTTGATTCCAATTTAATTAAATCACCAAAGCCCTCTAAATTTAAAGAAAAAGACAAGGGAAAAAATCCATTATTATTAAGATAAATTAAAAATAAAAAAGAGGCAAAGAGGATTCCATTATGTGTGCTAAATAATCTGCCACTGCAAATACAAGAGATTAAAGGGAGAAAAAATAAAAAAGTAAAAATTCCTTAGCACAAGTTAGATGCAGAGCCTTCAAGAAGAAAATACTAAAGCTTAGAAAAGTGAATGTATGGGAAAAGCAAATTTTGATGAAAAAACAAAGTTTAGAAAATGTAGCAGGGGTGCTCAAAACCTACATGCTGATTAGTCCTAAATAAACTGCAACTTAATCTCAGAGATTATTACAGAATCAAATAGTAAAATTAGTATAAGGCAATAAGCACATAAATCATTCAATCTACAAAATTAGAAGAATGATACCAAAACTGAAGTAAAATACGGAATCCCGGAAGAAATTCAAGTTTAACAAAAAAAATTGATATTTCTTCAAATAATTGAGCATAAAATTTAAATAATTTTAACATCCATCTTCTCTGTGAGTGAAATTTAAAAACTCAGACATCATATGAGCTATAGCACATACAGCCACAAAATTAAGTCTAATGATAATTTAGATAGCAAATCAGAGAAAAGCCTGCAAAGAGACAACCTGGATGATCATCGCCTTCTTGTTGGACTCTTAACTGGCTTCCTTTCACAGTTTTTTGACTTCTCCATGTGCTTCTCACGAGCCATCTTGGCCTTCGGCCCGTTGCCTCCTCTCTTGGCTGTCGGATTGGAAGGCAGAGAAAAAGCAAAGCAAACTCTTCAGGCTCGGTGGTATTTGCTTGAGTTGAGAATATAAAAAATACAACCAAATAGTGGCAGGACATAATATTAAAAAATCGTATTCATACCAGATAAAAACAAAATATGCATGCAGGGAACACCCAAGAAAAAACAGTAGAGAAATCGAAGGAGTTGAAGAGTTTGAGAAAAAATAATCAGCGCAACTTGAATGCCATAAAAAAGCATGAGAGGTGAATCATCTTCCGAAATAGAAAACAAAAATCAAATGCAAGATAAAGAAAAGGAAGAGCTCTGAAGCACATTTCTCGGTGAGGAGAGACGGTCATGGCTGTATTAGAAAATGGCCTTCGATTACAGAGAAGAGAAAACACACATATCACAGCGGAGGAGAGGAGAAGGTCTGAGTCGGAGGATTATTTTCAACAGTTTTAATTTAAGCAATATAAACTAGCCGTTGGAAGAGGACGCTCCTGTTAGCCGTTGGCACACGCAATCCAAGCTGTTCGTCCAAATAAGGAAATCCCCTGAGGCCACTCCCTTTGACTTCCCTCTTTCCTTCAGCTCAAAATTCAAACGTCTATTTCTGATAGCACAACAATATCGTCCAATGGTTTTGGCGATCTCAAATTTACTCCGCCCTCCTTTGTGCTTTTCCACAAGAATTTCCATCCCAGAGGCTGAGAGCCATCTTTATCGTCCCTCAGGTTATAAAAAAAATGCATGGAGTGACAGAAGGGTTGTCAGTGCTGCTTCATCTACAACAGAAAGTTCTAATTCTAACATATGAACTTAAGTCTCTGTCAGAATCAGAACTATTGAGGGATTTGACATCGGAAGGATTGCCATGCTGTGATGCCTAACCTGAAAGCTCTTTTGATGAAAGCAAATGATATATCTATTCGGGTGCCTCGAGCCAAAGCAATGGAGTGCAATGGTTTGGCAGGAATGTCTGTTGGAAAGGAGAAGTTTAGGGAAGATGCTAAACAGGTGACTTTGAACTTTGTCTTGCATTCTTTTCTTATGGTTGTTTTTAGTTCCTACGCACAGTAAGAAGTAAAATTATATATATATATATTTCAAATACTGTTCAACTTTTGATATGCTATTGTGCAGTTTTTCTCCATTGCTTATTGTTATATTCTTCCATTTTTTCTGCTTTTGCATATATGCACATTAGTTTGTTGATGCAGTCCCTTTTTCATGGTTCTTTCTATTATATATTAGATTATCATTTTTTTATTCTCTTATGGGACCTCTTCAAGTTATATTTGAATGTTGGTTTTTCATTTTTCTTTGACTGGTTCATGAACGTCTTAATGTCACTACAACAATCTCAATTGGAAACTGATGATCCAAGCGCAAGTTACATATGACAAGTATGTCCTTGCCAAATTATTGACTTTAACTTGAGAATATAAGTATCTTATAAACTTCCTTGTGGGGTTTCTTCCCTTGTTTGAGGTTCTACTTTCCTTACATTGTAGAAGTTTTTTGACCATCTCCGAAGATGTGGCCTATATATTTTTCTTCTTTGATTTACATAAATATGATAGTATTATTATAGAGACTTTACATTTCCATATCTCAGATGTTACTCTTTTATATACACACTAATACATGCATTTTTGTGAATCAACTTTTCAGATCTTAATTAGGAGTTGTTATCTTTTCAACTTTAGACTTTGTTTAGTTTATGACAAAAAAAAATTGAGAATAAAATAAAATAAAATAGAACACTATTATTAAAATTATATTTGGTATCACATAAAAAAAATTTAATTACTTTCTTATATTTTATATATTATAAATAATACAAAAATAAAATAAAAAATTAATAAAAAAAATAAAAATACTCTTAAAAATAAAATTATTAAAATAATATTATTTTGACCTTAAAATAATATAAATAAAAAATAATTAATAATATAAAAATTTTATTAAAAATATTAATAGTATTAAAAAATAATTTAAATATTTTTTATTTTATTTTAATTTTTTATTTGAAAAAGATATTTTAATTTTTTTCAATTTTATTCTATTCTATTTTTTTTATCTATTTTTAAAAGTAACGTGTATTCCATCATACAAAATAATATATATTACATGATAAATATATTTCATCAACCAAACATCATCTCTGATGGAATAAAAATTTAAATTCTCATTTTATTCTTTTATTTTTACTAATTAAACGGAGTCTTAATTTTTTAAGACATTCAAATAGTTTGGATAGTTTAGATTAAGATCTTATGTAAACAAAGAAAAAAAAAATTCCTACTATATGTGTCTCTCATATATAAAGAGAGAAAAAAATAAGAATAGCTTTATTTGTACTTGTAAAAAATAAAGAGACGTGGATTAATCTAATGCTATTTTAAAATATATTGATTTGTTTTTCTTCCTCTCTCTCAGGGCTTTTCAATTCCTTTGTCTGTTGTTGTCAAATTATTCCTATTCCTAAGGCCTATTATTCTACAGGAAAAAGATCTTCCCAGCAAAAATCTTTTATTTTCCATAAGAGGCCTTTGCGCTTTCATTTTCTCTATCTTCTCCTAAAAATGTTTGAGTAGATATATTTACTTTTTTATTTTATCATATTTGTCGGGATTTGGTGACTGTTATTGGATGTTAGTTGATACAATATTTAGTAATTTTACAACAACAACAAAAATGAGATTTAGTCATTTTACAACAATGACTTTTTTCCCCTCAAAAAGTGTTTGAGCAGAGTCTGGGAGATGCAGGTATTTCACAATTTAATGCTTCATGTCTCCACTGCATCTTTTCAAGTTCTGTTCTTGTTTACTTAATCAATATTGTAACTTACTGCTTTTTTTTATTGATATTTTTTTTTCCTTCCTTTACAATGTCTCACCTTATTCCTCACATTTGATCATTGTCATCAGCACTAGTTTCGGGCTGCCTCTGGTGGTATTGCTTGTGTGTCAAATTTTGCCTGACATGTTATTATGTTACAGGTGCAACCTGTAAGGATCATCTTGTTTAGAGTCATGATTTTGACTCTCCTTTCTCCTGTCCTGAAAATTAAAGGTGCAGGGTCATCTTTCAGCTTTTACTGAAATTACTATGTAAGGCTTCTTTGGGTATATACTAAATTTTGGGATTTGTGGTGAAGTTAGGAGAATAAATGAAGAACTTTACTCAGCAAGCAGCTATAAACCATTGACATGCCTATTTTTAAGAGTGTCGGATATATGTCGGTGTCCAATACCACCATAATGCACTGCACTACTCTGTCTGGCGTGCGTGTGAGGATGTCAAGAAACAATTTATTTTTTTTGAGCTGTGCATTCGTGGTTTGGACACAGTTAGCTTGAAAAACAATAGAATAGAAGACTAGAAACTCTATCTTGATGAAATAATAGTTTTTTCAAATGCTATTTCATCACATGACATTGAAGAATTAAATATAAATTTATTCTATTATTTTCAAATAATAAAATTCTATAAGAGTAAGTATTGTTTTCATGATAATTGTTGTTATTAATTATTGTCTTTATAAATTTAAATTTAGATTAAATACTTAAAAAAATAAGTTATTAAGAATATGAAAATAAAGAAACTGTAAAAGATAGTAGAAAGTCAATTATCTCAAAAAAAATTAATTAATCAATATTTTAAGGATTTTGATTTCACCATAATTAATTTTTTTTAAAATTATAATTTAATTGACAATAAAATTAACATAATTTATTTATTAGTTTTTCTTAAAATCTAACATAAATAATTTTAAATATTAACTTACTTCATTCTTATATGAATTAAAATATATAACAATTTATTAAAATTTATGACACTTAATTATGATTACATAAATTATACAGATATATCTTTAATTTAAATATTATAATCTAATTGACAATAAGATTACCATAATTTATCTATTAGTCTTTTTTAAAATTTAACTGAAATATCTTTAAATATTAACTTACTATATTCCTATATAAATTAAAATATCTAATGATTCATTAAAATTTATAATACTTAATTATGACTATACAAATCATATAAGTATATCTTTATTCTTACATATAATTTATAATTCCTACACATTACATTAGTCACACAAATCATCTCTCGATATTATTATAATTAACAAATCACTATTTAATTAGAAGTATTATATACAGTATAATAACTTGATTAGAAAAATAATTAATGTATTAAATTAATTATATATAAAAATAAGAATTCATAATTAAACTACACCATAGTTTTAAAAAATAAATTTAGTTCATAACTAAAAATCAAAACATTTCAAAATAAAAATAAAACATCTAAAGTCAAAAAAAAAAGATGAAAAAGAAAATCGATAATAGAGTTGGAACTCTGATTTTTCTTCACCAAACTAAAGATCTTCTTCACTTTATTCTATCTTATTAGGGTCCCTAATTTTGAAGCCTAAAGTCCTTTTTTTTAAAGATGAAAATAAGTCTTGCAATCCTATTTAAACTGTATTTTTAAAAACTATTTTATTGCCCTAGCATTGCAGCACTACAAACCCAATATTTTTTGCAAAACTCAAAATACCAAAAGTTGTATATCTTTTCTTAATTTTTCATAGCCTCTTGAATCATTTAAATCAAAATTCAGATAAAATATTTATATCTAAATTAATGAAATAACGTCGAAATTGTCTAAAATCTTTAATTCTTACTCTCTTTTTTTAATTTCTCTCAATTTTTTGTTTTCTTTCTGTTTACAAAATAAGCATGCAATCAAACATAAATATAAATTAATTTAATAACAAAATTAACAAAAATTTAAGTTAGAGATATTTAATTTATAAGTGTAAAAATCACTCATCATTATACATGAATAATTTGAATAACATAATTTAATATCTTTATATTTAATAGATTTGCTTAGGGAGATAATAGCATAAGATATTAAATATAAGAGAATACCATTTGTGTTTTTCTTTAGAAGTAGATCACTAAATGGAATGTTTTAAAAGAATTAATATATGCGAACACACGCACCCCACCCCATGTCTTGTTTTATGTTTGTGTTTATATTTATACTTTATAATTAAGTAGTAGCTCAAAATGATATGTTGGTGAAAATAGATGTTTTGGATGTGTATAACACAAAGATGCAAATTTTGTGCCCCCGAAGACTTGGGAGATTGAAAATTAGAGGGGAGACCCAGAATGGTATGTTTGGAATTGGGTATAACTGAATTTTTAAGGTGGTGAGTCAAGGAGCTAACCCTCTAATCTATTATAACATTGAATGGAAAAAATAATAAAAATAAAAAAATTGTGGGGGATACCAGCTATTTTTTTTTTTCAAATTTGTTTGAAAATCCGGGGAAGATTTTGTAATTCCTGACATTCTGAAGCCTTCATTTGGTTGGGCTCTTTGAAATTTATAGGCTGCAAAAACTGGTTTCAGGATAAAATGGTTCTGACAATTAGTGGAAATGGCGTTTAGAGCTAAGATCCCTAGCTTGTTTTCTAGATGTAATAATGTTGGATGCTTATATGCTAAAAGCTCAGTTGATTAGCCATCAAAGGGAATTTGAGTAAGGCTTAAGGTTGAAACGCAGAAGAACTATGGTCTAGATCATGCTTTGACTGGCTGCTATTTGCCTAATACGCGGCCTCTCATCCTATCTCTCGTGGATATTAATATTGGTCATCCCATGTATTTATCCACACATTCAATTACAGGTCAGATAGAGAATTTTTAATTCTCAACAATCAATATCTTCCCAAAATAGTAGTAGAGGCAATCATTCTGCTTTCAGTGCCTGTTTACGAATGTGGTTAAAATTAGCGGAGCATGCTCCCCACGTGACCAAATTTCCTCAAATTCCTAACCCCGTCAACAGCTAATTTACGAATTTTAAGATTCCCTTTTGAAAGATAACCCTATTTGAGTGAGACAAATACTTTGATAAAAGCGATGCCAAGTTTTCAATCCCTCACCTTGTAGTTACCCATACCTTGGTCATGTGAATAAAATGATTTGTCGACGGGAAAATACCTACAATTATAAATCACAATTTCAAACACCAAAACTAACACTAGAATATAAAGAATTATAAAGAATCATATCTACTTATCCAGTGCCTAGTAGTGGGTAGTTCATAATGAGCATCAGTTTGCCTCCCTCCCTTGTAGGAATACTCTAAAAATGGGGAAAGTTGGCCTTTGCAACCAATTTTATCACTATTATGGACTCCCTCTCTCTTATGTAATAAAATATAAACAAAACATTATAATATAAATAGGGATGGATCATGAAATGTTCTTAGCCAAACTGCCATTTTTCAAACTATGAGATTATAATACAAACAAGGGGAGTAATATAAATGGGGATAAAGGATTTATAATGTAAGGGCAGTAAATTGTTGTATTTTAAAAATTATGTACCAAAGATGAAAATAATCCTTACTTTAAAACATATAAATTAATTTTTAAATTTATTAAGACTTTAAACTTTAATTTTTAAATTTATACTATTACACAATTTAACTTTCAAATTTATTAAATATTAAATCATCATTTTTTTAAATAAAAAATTACAAATTGTTCCATAGGCTTCTTAATTTATTTTTTTTATTTTATTTTGATCCCTTAACTAAAAAAAATTCTTTAAACCCCTTAACTTTGAAAAATTCTTCACTTAAATAATAAATTTTAAATTTTAAAATCCTAAACTTTAAATTTTAATTTCTATCCCTCAACCCAAATTCTATATCCTAAATCATATATCCCAAATTCTAAAATACAATGCCACAAATTTCAAATCTTAAAATTCAAAACAAAAAAACTTAAAATTATAAATTATAAACTCTAAATTATAAACCTAAATTAATACCTAAAACCATAAAACCATAAAAATTTAAAATTGAAACCTTCAAACCCCAAAATCAAAATCTCAAAAACACAAAACCAAAAGCTATAAACTATGCTTCAACTCCAAAACCAAATCTCAAAATTCCAATACCTAAATCCTTAAATATATGAAATTCTAAACTTTAAAACTCAAAATCTTAAAACTCTAAATTCAAATCCAAACCCCATATCTCAAAACCATAAAGCACATAAACTTCAAACATCAAAAACCATAAACCCGTAACTCCTGACTCCGAATCTTAAAATTTTAAAACTCAAAGTCCTAAACCCTATATTGTAAAACCTCAAACATAGAAATCCAAAATCAAAAGTCTCAAAATTTAAAATTTCAAAAACTAAATTTCAAAACCATAAACTCCAAAGTTCAAAACTCTCAAAACCCCAAAACCTTAAACCTCAAATTTTAAAACTCTAAAATTTAAAACATCAAATCCTAAACTCCAAAAACAAAAGCCCTAAATCTTAAACCCCTAACCCCAAACTCTAAATCCTTAAATCTTTAACCATAACATCAAACACGCAAAACTTATAGTCTTAAACTCTAAGCCTCAAAACCCTAAAATCTAAAATAAAAATACCAAAATCTCAAAAAGCAAAACTCTAAACCCTAAACCGTAAACTCAAAACCACAAATTTCAAAATCTCAAACTCCAAAAAAATCAAAATTTCATAACTTAAACCCAAAACCTCAAAAGCTTAAATACAAAATATTAAACCCCTTGACTCAAAAACTATTAGTCCCAAACCTTAAAATCTAGAGACCTAAACTCTAAATCTCAAAATTTCAATTTTAAACCTTAAAATCTCAAAATCTAAAGTCTTAAATCTTAAATATCAAATCTCAAACCTTGATCCTCAAAAAGTCAAACTACAATACTTTAAACGCTAAATCTCAAAACCCTTAATGTTACAACTCCAAAACACTAAACCCAAAACCCAAATTTTAAAATCTTGAAACTCATATTCTAAAATTTTAAATTCTAAACCCAAAAACTAAAAAATCAAAATTACAAACCTCAAAACTTTAAAATCCGAATCCCAAAACTTTAAACCATAAATCTCAAATTCTAAATTTCAAAACCTAAAACACTAAACATGGAAACCAAAATCCTAACATGCATTTTCTCTTCTTTTTTTAATATACATGTAGTTTAGGATTTTAAGATTTAGTAAATAGGGGTTGAACACTTTGAGGTTTGGAGTCTTAGGGTTTGCAATTTGTGGATTTGAGATTTGAGTTTTGAGGTTTAGGGTTTATGGTTTTAAGGATTAGAATTTAAGATTTTGTGTTTTGAGGTTTGTGGTTTTATGGTTTGGAACTTGATGTTTAGAATCTAAGACTTTGAGTTTTGGAGTTTTAAAATTTGAATTTGATATTTGGTAATGTGGAGATATGGGTTTTAAGGTCTATGGTTTAGGGTTTTGTAGTTTGGGGTTTAAGATTTGATGTCTAGTGTTTAGGGCTTTAAGTTTTGAGGTTTTAGGATTTGAAATTTAATGTTTAGGATATAGGGTTTATGTCTTTAAATTTTTAGATTTTGAGGTTTTTTTTAAGAGTTTAGAGTTTGGAGTTTTAATATTTAGAGTTTTGAATTTTGGAGTTTTGGTAAGGTTTTGAAATTTAAGGTTTTAGGCTTTTGGTTTTGAAGTATGGAGTTTGGGGTTTGAAATTTTAGAATTTAGTATTTGACTTTTAGAATTTGAAATTTTAGGATTTAAAATTCAAAGTTTAGGATTCTTAGGTTGTAGTATTTGGGCTTTTGTTTTTGGAATTGAGGGTTTAAATTTTGAAATTTGAGTTTTGAAGTATTGAATTTTGACATGTGGAGGTTTTAGAGTTCAGAGTCTTGGGCTTTGGATTTAGAATTTTTAGGTTGGAGGTTTGGATTTTGTGATTTTAGAGTTTTTAGATTTGGTGTTTAAAGTTTTGGTAATTAGGTTTTAGAATTTTGAAATTTGGAGTTTGAAGTTTAGGGTTTTGTATTTAAGGCATGAATTTTTTTTAGTTTTGAGGTTTGAAGTATAAGGTCTTTAATTTTAAGTTCACAATTTGGGGTTTAGGGATTTATGTGGATTTTGAGTTTTAAAATTTTGAGATTTATAATTTCAGAATTTAGAAATTTGATATTTGAGATTCAGAACTTTTGAATTAAGATTTTAGAGTGTTGAGATATGAAATTTGGATTTGCAATTAAAAGTTTTAAAATTTTGAGTTTCAAAACTTTAAAATTTAAGATTTAGAGTTTAATGTTTATGACTTTGATTTTTTAGATTTTAAAATTTAGAATTTAAAATTTATAGTTTTAAAATTTTAGGTTTGGGGATTAGGCTTTTATTATTTTAGTGTTTATATTTTAGGGTATAAAGTTTTAGGATTTCAATTTTAAAATTTGATGGTTTTGAAGTTTGAGAGTTTAAAATTTAAAATTTATGATTTATTATTTAAAATTTTAAATTTTGGAATTTTAAATTTAAGATTCAGAGTGTATGTAAAAATAATTTAAAAATTAAAGGATTTTCAAAAATAAATTAAGGAACTAATAGAGCACTTAAATTTCTTTATTTTTTTTAAGAAATAATAATTAAACAAATTAAGATATTATGTCATGAGTTAAGTTAAATACATATTTAATATACCACATTAATATTTTTTTAATAATTTATAAAAAAAATTAAATTATTTAATATTTAATAAATTGAAAAATTGATCTGTTCAATAATATAAACTTAAGAACTAAAGTTTAAAATTCTAATAAATTTATGGAATAATTCATATATTCTCTCAATTAATTAATTCCATATATTTCGAGAACTTCACAGGGCGAGGATCATGATCCCGTTCTCGTCACCAAATACTTGATGGGGGAAAGTTTTTCCTCCTTCTTGTCCCCACAAAGGAAAATGTGGTCCCGTACCTACCCTCCAATGAGGCAATCCCCATAGGGTATTCGCAAACGAAAATTTTTGCCATCCTTAATTCTAGTTAGTTTTCCGCAGTGGCAGAGAAATCTGCCATAATAAATATTTTTAAAATAGAGTTAATATTTAATATATCAATAATAAATAATTTTTTATTTATTAATAATATTTAAATTTTGATATGTGATAAAAATAATTTTAAAAAATTAATAATTATTATTTTTATCATATATTATAATTTAAATATTATTAATAAATAAAAAATTATTTACTAAAATCAAATATTTTCCTTTTAAATATGGTAAGTCAAGAAAGCTAAAGTTTTATTTTATTTCGATAAGAAAGCTTAACCTTTACTCATAACAAAATCATAGGTGTGAAGAGAATTGCATGCGTAAGACTCCTACAAACTAGATCAAACATAACGGCTTTATTTGTGTTTTTTTGTGGGTAAGCCAGAGGCTTGCTGGTTGTGGTGATCAAATATGCTTCTTAATACCATGGCAAAGGCAGTTATTCAAGTGCAGTCCTCATTCTAAAGACAAAAATTTCGCATGGACAACCTTCAAGCACAGCAGTAAGAAGACTGTTCATCTTCTCCAGCAGCAGAATCATCACCACCGGCGCAGTTTATGGCAGTCAAGCCACAAGATAATGACGGCATCAGATAAGGCATGCTGCTGAAGGAACAGGCTAGGTGACTAGCCACCGCCGCGGCATTTAGCATACTTTCTTCATCAACAAACTGCTCTGCTCGGTGCTTTAGCGTCTCAAACATGAGTTCGGGCTCATGCTGCATCATCCGGAGGACATCACTATTAGACTGCCCTAACACTGCATGCGTCACCGAGAAGCTATGCTGGCCGTCGCTCTGCCATACCCGTACAACGCTTGGGCCACCAAACAGATTGTGGACTCCACCGACTGCCTCCTCGTAAGCCCCACCCAAGAACATTCCCAGATAGTATTTTCCCACACCACCACCATCGCCTTCCAATTCATGGAGCGGCAGGCTAGACTCGTCTCCTATAAATTTGTCGACTTTCCCATCACTATCACAAGTCATATCTGACAAAATTCCTCTCACCGTTGGGCGCTCATTTAGACGATGAATGGGGACTATAGGAAATAGCTGACCAATTCCGTTGATTTCAGGAATGGAGGTGAACACAGAGAGATTAACATGGTATTTCCGAACTGGATCCTTTGCCCCAACTGTTTTACGGGCCAACTCACACAAAGCGTCTACAGCAGCAAGTTGCTCAATACCCAAAGACCCTTGCTTGAATTGTCCAACACATCGTTGCTTCAATTGTTCAGTATACAACAAACAGGTATCGTACTCACCCCTAACAGACGCAGCCGATATATTATGATAATCGGCACGAGCATCCTCCGAAAGCCCCTCTACCAAATACTGCACTGCAGAAGTAGATAATGCGGGGGCTTCATATACACTAGAAGAAAGAGCCTCAAAAACCAAAATCGACTGATGAGACACAATAGCTCTGCCACTTTCACTGCAAATTACCGGGTGCTTTATGGACCTGCGATCACAGACATATTGAATTGCTTGAACAACCGCTGCAGCATACTCTTCAAGAGTATACCCAACAGAAAGATCAGAGTCTGTCGACTTTGAACCGTCATAATCAATGCCCAGACCACCTCCTACATCAATAACTTGCATATGAGCGCCCAGACGAACCAATTCACAATAGATTTGTGCAGCCTCTCCCACGCCTTCAGCGAGCGATGTAGTAGAGGGAATTTGAGAGCCCATATGGAAATGCAGCAATTGTAGGCATTCAAGCATACCCACTTGTTCAAGCTTCCTTACCACCCGCAAAATCTGAGTCGTGGTCAGCCCAAACTTCCCTTTCTCGCCTGAAGTCGACCCATAATGGCCAGAATGCTTCGTCCTCAGTTTTGCTCGAACGCCAATCACAGGTCGAATGCAGAGCTTCTTACTCAAATCAATAATAATATCAACTTCTTTCTCTTGCTCGAGAACAATAACGGTATTGAATGCGAGCTTTCTTGCAACCAAAGCCAGAGAAATATATTCGTAGTCTTTAAATGCATTGCAAATCAGTAGGGCTTCCGGATTGCCTTTGCACAAACAACTCATGGCAAGGAGGAGCTCGGGCTTCGACCCAGCCTCTAACCCGAACCGGAATGAAGATCCGAATTTCACTATGTCCTCCACAATGAACCGGTCCTGATTGCATTTCACCGGGTAAACACCTTGATAATGAGACTTGTAACCATGAGATTGGATTGCATACTCGAAGGCAGAGTTAAGGGACTCAAGCCGGTCCTTTAGCACATCCGGAAGTCGAACAATGAGAGGAAGCTGCAATCCGAGACCCCCAGAAGATTTCGGATCCGAGACTTTCTTCACAATCTCCAGCAAGTCAATCTCCTGGTGAGACAGGGTCGATGAACCATGAGGGTGGACCAATATATTCCCGGAGGAGGTGACAGAGAAGTATGGAGCGCCCCACCCATCAATCTTGTAAAGGGCGGCAGACAGTGAGGGCGACCAATGGGAATTCTCAATGGCAACGGTGGCGTGGTCGCCGTTGGCGTTGGTTGTCACCGGCGGTACGCAGGAAAATGAGAATTGCGCTAGAAGAGAGCTGTCCCCAGCGAAAGCGTTGACGGGAGGTGCAACTGCAGCATCAACTGACAAAGCTAAGGCTGGCATCTCTTCCGCGAGTAGATTAGAAAGGGTTAAGAAGTTAAGAGTTTCGGAATTTCCGTGGGTTCGTGAAGGGAGAGAGGTAGGGGTTCCGATTACGAAGTAGGCTCTAGGAAGACGTCCAACGGTCTCTTTGGTTCAAAGGTGGTTCAACCGAGGGAAGGAGAGAGATTTTAAAGGAAAAAAAAGCAGAAAAAAAAAATTTGTTTGGTTTAATTTAAAAAAATAAATAAATAAATTTTTTCGTTTAGTTTATAAAAAAAATAATTATTATTATTATATTTTTTAAAAAAATTAAATAAAATAATAAATATAATTATTAAAATTAATATAAATATAAATATAAAAAATAATGAAACAAAAAAAATATAAGACAAACAAAAACTCTAATATTTTGTACTTTTTTTCAATAATTTTAATTATCAAAAATAGGAGTAGTTATTATTTTATTTTTGGAACAAAATAACATAAACAAACAAAAATTCTCATGCCAACTTGAGTCCCAAAGCCAACAAATTTGAGAGCAACTAAGGGTAATTTTGGTATTAATACAAATTACTTGAGGGCATTTTTGTTATAAAAAAATTTGTATTTCTAAATTTCTCCACTTTTGGAGGGTAGAAAATTTTTGTTTCTTCAAAAATTTTAATAAATAAGGTGATTTGAAAAAAAAAATTATCTCTTTCTCTCTTTTCCCTTTCAACTAAAACAACTCCTATGTTCAAAATTCTTTTTCCTTCCCTCCAAAAATTTTAACCAAAGTAATTTGAAAAATTACCTTCCCCTTCCCTCCATTATCCCCTTCTCTCCCCTCCATTCTCCTCCAACCCAAAAACCCTAAGGTGGAATTAGGGAGAAATGCATGAAAGGAGAAGTTTATTTATAAAGGAGAAGTATTATAGCATTGTGCTAATAAAAATGGACGTTTATAGCGTTCAGTTAATACTAAATCATTATTTGATTACACTGAGCAAATTTCTTTTTCATGAGATGGAATTATTTTTTCTAGTCATGTTTAATTCGTAGCTGGCAAATTTATTTTAAAAATATTGGTTTTAATATGATTTAACTATTGTTAATAAACAAAAAATATTATTGATCAAATAGAAGTGAATTAAATTATTATTTTATATATATATAATTTATTAAAATAATATTTGATTTATAGTTGATAAATAATTTTTTATTTATTAATAATTTTTAAATTATGATACATAATAAAAATATTACTTTTAAAAAATATTATTTTATTATATATTATAATTTAAATATGACTAATAAATAAAAAAATTATTTATCTAGATTAAATTATTTTTTTAATTTATTATATTGTTTTGACGTTAAATTTTTTATATATAAAACTAATTTGTATTTTTTTATAAATTTAAATTGTTGACTTTACAAAAAAAAAATTAATTATCAAATTTTAATTTATTTATTAATTAAATTATAAAATTTTAAATATATTTTATGTCGTATTTGAGTATAGTCACTTTATATTTGTCCACCTAACCCTTTCCTTTCCCCAGCCGTCACAAATTCTTCGTCTACTGGCACCCAACGACATGGTCGAGCTCTCCCTTGGTAAGGCGGGAAAATTCCCGACAGCATTAAAAGAGTAACTTTGAGCCATGTAAATTAGAAGTGTAGAGCCGAATAAGATTACCCATATGACTTTGATTCAGATGTGCTATTCGCAAAGGGGGAGGGGTATTTCATGGAGGGTGTTTGTGTAATCATTGTCAGTAATTAAAAAAAAAGTGAAAAGATATTTTTGTGTCAATAAAATTATAAATAAAGATATTACAATACTTTTTATATTAGGATAATATTATAATTAAAAATATTATTTCTCCTTAATTTTATAGCATTTAGTCCTTTTAGCTTTTTTCAAAAAATAATTAAATTTTTTTAGTGTTAATTGAATTTTTAGTCAATTTAATTTATTCAATAAGCATATAGTTTCTTTAATTTCAATTAAAATAGTATTGTCCATCTTATTTATTTATGAAAACAATTTAGTCCTTTTTACACCGAAATTCAAGTAGTGACTAATAATTTCTTTTATAATCATTACATATAAATTTAGATTATATTTTAATTTTATACTTATTAAATTATATAATACTTTAAAGTATGGTCATATAAAAATTTAATCATAAAATATAATATATTTTTACTATAAAATAAAAAACTATTATTATTTAACATGATATAGATATTTAGTTTAAATTATTCACTAAATAGTACTTTTAAATTTTTTTTTACAATTAATATAATATTAAAAATTGACAAGGTATAAAAAAAATTTAAACATATACAAAAATTACGATAATTTTATAAATAAAGAAAAATTTAGATTTAAAAGTTATATTATTTTATTTTGAAAACATAATGTGGGCCCACATTCTTTCCATTTTGGCGCTTTTTTATTGAGGCCAAGTCATCATGCATAGGTTGTCCTTCACAGAGGCCACCTACTATAAAAGAAGTTAAAAGGAAGTCTTTTTGACTTTTTCATATTAATAAAAATAAAATATAAAAAATAATTTAATTTATTATCAATGAATAAATAATATATAATAAAAATAATATTTTTAAAATTATTTATATTATATATTATAATTTAAATATTATCAAAAAATTATTCAAAAATCGAAATACAACTCATAAAATATATCCATTTTATCCGATCTCCCGTCTTGTTTTTCTTTAGATATTGAACATAACTTGCACGGTGGTGAAGCAATAATCGACTTGCTTTGTGTTTTTCTTTCGTAAAAATGAACATATGGATTATAATATTTTATAGTTTTCCAGGCATATATCTAAAAATTAGTTGATTTAAATATTAATTTTATCAAATTATATATTTTTTTTAAAACTCAGAAACTCTCAATATATACACGTTTAAAATAAGAGTGTCCAAGAAGCCAGAATCCAGGCATAGATTCAGAGAATGAAGAGAAAAACACCTTCCTACACGATCAGGAATGATGGGGAAAGCAAAGACGGGAAAGACAATTTATGGTCCCATCACCCATGCTATAGTACCACGACGATACTTTTCAAAATTGTTAAAAGTGAGTTTCACGTTGTCATATAATAATTATTTTATTTTTTAAATAATTTTTTTATTTTAATAAAATAATTTTATAAAATTTATTAAATATGTTTCACAAATTACTTTATATTTTTATATTTTATTTATATTTATTTATATTTTAACTTAAAATATAATTAATTTATATTTTAATTTTAAAATAATAAATATATAAAAAAAATTAAATAATATTTATAATAATAATATTTTAATATAAAATTTAAAATAATAAATACATAAATAAATTTTTTAAAAATAATATAAATTTATTTTAAATAATATTTTAATAATAAAAATATGCTTAAATTTTTTTTTTAATATTGCTTTAGAGGTGATCCCACCATAAACTGAAATAAAAATTTCTATTAGAGATGCTCTCAGAATTTTGTCGCTCAATGTGCACGATAATCGGAGGTACCTTCTACAACCATCAAAACTCACGGTTCTTGGTTTCTGCCGCTAATATTATAAAATTAATTTATAAATTAATTTAAAATTTATAAAATATATATGATTTAAAATAGTGTATAATTTATAAATTTTTAATTAATTTAAATTATTTAAATTTATTTATTTATTAAATATTTTTAATTTAATTAAATAAATTTAGAAATATATATATAAAAAGCAAACCTATATTTTTTAAAAAAAATTAACAGAGGGAAGCCACAACCACCACGTCGCAGTCTTCAAACATAAAGTAGGTCTGTACCATGGTCACCGATATGATACGGGGGCAATACCATTTTACTGCAGTTTTGCATCAGAATGGCGTTTCCGGAGGTGGTGGCGACTACCGCGATCCAAGTTGAGAGAAAATTTTAACGAATTGTTAGCCAAGTGGAAAACTTAAAAAAAAAAAAAAAAGGTGAATTCCTGCAACTGAGGAGAATCCGACTGGAGGAAGGAAATAAAAACACTCAAAACACATTAAATCTGCATAAAATTAAACGACGCACTAAGAATTATATGATTCTTCGACATTTTTAGTATAGAGAGAGAAGTGACACGAGAGATAAGGATAAAATAAATAAATAAAAACCAAAAAAGGAAATAAAGCCACATTTTCTTTGATTCTATTTTGTTGATTTGTCGGTGATGGACGATGATTATTTTAGTTTATCCTTAGAGATTTGTATCTCCACATGGTTTAAGTATTTTTTTAAAGGAAACACATGGTTTGAGAATTCTTTGTCTATCGACCTTGGAATTTACGCCTTATTTTATTTAATCCGCGGCGACTTGTCTTTCCGCATTTTTTAAAAATAAAAATATTATTTATTTTAATGTTCACATAATTGTTTTGTTAAAAACGAGATAAAAAATAACTAGGTAGAATGTAAAAAGTGGGATGAAGGCTCGTGTGGGTGTTGTGTTATTGTTCGGCGGTGGTGTTTAATTTGCAAACTCTTGGCTCGTTACGTTTAATTAATTTTCATAATTTCTTTTTATTTTTTTATAATTGATAAATAATATTTCTATCAAATATATTAGAGAGAAAAAAAAATCGAATTTATATGTATTAAAATAATTAATATTTAATTTGAAAAAAAGTGTCTGACAATACTTTTGAATTTTATGATTGAATGTCGCGACATGGTCGGTGAAGAAATCATATATACGCATGGGAAATGCATGTCACCCCCTCAAGATTAATTTATAATCAATTCATGTTTCTTTATGTGATTGTGATCATAATGATTTTATTCTTTCAGATTCAGAATTAAGAATTAATATAAGGACTAGCTAGGGTAGGTAGGGATACGATAGAAAAATAATATTTTTATGTTTATTTATTTTGCGTTCGTTGGATGTGTAAACTAGGGAGCGTCGAATCCAAAGTCCTCGAATAAGGAAAGCTTTGAAGCAATAAATTAAAAAAAAAAAAAAAGATGGTAACGTAAGATGCAAATCTCAGACCTTCATCACGTGATCGAGTAAAATACACCTTTTTATGTTGGGAGAGAAGACAAGGGCCCGAGATTTTTCACGTGGAGAGAGATGCGAGCCCCACCGTGACTGTAAAAGTGCAGGCAAAAAATCACCAAAAGTGCGTTTGTTTAGTGTTTTTTTTTAAAAGTACTTTTTATTATTTTCAAATGGAAAGCAACTTCTGCTTTGGAGCGGAAGATGATTTTCTATGAAGCTTGTGATTGTTCTTTTAATTTATTTATTTATTTTGGGTATGATTTTAATATCTTTGATGATGGCTTATTTAAAACATTTATGTTTAATATCATTCAAAATATTTAATATTGTTAATATGAGTTGGACTAAATTGACTTAATTTGGCCGAGTCTTTATGTTTTTTAAGATAGCCCCTAATATAATTGATAAGAAATTTGCTTTAGATAAAATGTTCTGATTTTCAAGTTGGCAAGCACTCAACTAGACAATTATGAATGGCTAGGCTCCAAAAATTAAAAAAGTATGCATTCTGCTTTAAATAAAATGTTATAATGATTATAAATTTAAACTAAATAAAATATCGAATTAGAATTTAGTGTAGACTTGGATGCGTCTCTTTTATTATTCCATCTGTTAAGATCGAATCCAATCAGATCTGATAGCAGAATTGTTTGGTAGTCTGCACTTTCTTCTCTGGTCAAATATTCTCATTTCAATATATTGTTCAACACCTTTTAAGCTTTTACAGATTGTACGAGAGCCTGGCCATGCTTGTCTTGTTGAGTGCTTGCCAACTTAGCAAATCAGAAAATGATCCTCCCAAGTAAGAGTTTTATCAAACTTGACTGTACAGTGAGATTTGAGGTTTGTTCATTTTGTTATCTAAGATAAAGTTTATAATAGCGGCTTACAATTAGGAGTGCATGAAGCAATTTCTTGCCATTGATGTTGGAAGTGTTAAGAAATAAAGCGGCTCCCCTCTGGCTCCATATATATATATATATAACTCAACCAAAGTTTATTTGGTAACGATGAGACTCCAATTGCCTCATTGATAAATCTAATCTTTTAATATTAAGAAAGATGTTGAGTGAGTAGGATAGTGTAGTGATAAAAAATTTACTATAAAATATTATGTCTTTATAAGAAGAAATTTAGTGTTTAAGTTAAGCAGAAAACAGAATGTCATACTATAATCTGGTGTAAGAACTAATTATCGTACTATATATGACTCAAGCAACATGTAAACTTATAAGGATCAAAAACTTATCGTGTGAGGAAAAGTCATTGTAGGCCAACTTGACACGGGATAATGACTTGAAGAATAATAATGACTTGAACGTGGGAACTTTCCATTTCCTCCAAAATCAGTGAGATTTTAAAAATATCAGTGCCCAAGCATAAAAATTTTAAAAATAAGCACAGAATGTCTAAAATTGTATATTATTTCTGAAATATTTTGAACGCTTAAAAAGTTTCAATAACATAAGATAAAAAAAAACTCTAAACAGAATCCTAGTTAATATTAAATAAAAAATAAGAAACAAATCTTCAAAATTAAGAAAAAATAGAAAAACAGCTCCAAATTCACATTTTTTAGAGTTTTTAGGCCTAAAAATGGCCTCAACTACGTAAATTCAATTGTCACTAACAAACTTTGAAATGACATGTAATGTGCTCCGTAGCACTTCTCTCCAAGAAAAACCCTAGTCACGCACCTCCTCCCATTTTTTTCTCTTTTTCACCTAAGCTACGCTAGTCCTAAGAGGTGGTTGCCATTGTATTACTCCTTCTTTCTCATTTTCTTTTTTTGTAGAAAAGATTTTTCTTCTATTTAATTTTTTTTAATTTTCTTTAAAAAAGATTTTTTTCTTTTTGTAGAAAAAATTTCAAAACTTTAAAATTATACATATCTTTTGTTCATATTTATATCATTAAAATCTCACTTTGAATTTAAATCTAAATAAAAAAAAAAGCAATACTAGATTTGTGTTTTAGAAAAAATTTGAAAATATCTAATTTTTAAAAAAATTTGAAAGATATATTTACTTTTCAAAAATTTCTTTTTTTTAATATTGTATTAATTACGTATCTAAATGTTGAAATATAATATTTGATAAATTAAAATTTGAGAAGTGTATTATTTTTTTTATTTTTTAATTATAGTACTAAATTTTTTATATTATATTTTTGAAAGTTACAAGATTTATTTATTATGTATTTATTTTTTATTTTTTAACTTTAATATTTGATATATTTTTCATCATGTAATAATATAATTTTTTACTTATAAAAAAAATGTAATATGCTCCGTAATTTCACCTAAACTAAAGTTATGTCTATTTTATTATAATAAGACATTTTTTGATTCTTTTCTTCTTTTTAAATTTTATTATACTTAGGTGTCGTTTGGTTGGTGGTAAAAAAAGGAATGAAAATGAATGAAAAAGAAAATTAGAAATAGAATGGAATGGAATGAAATGTTGTAAAAAAAAATTATGTTTGATACGCAATGGAATAGAATGGAATGGTCTCTGACCAAAAAATAAAAATACTCTTGAAGTATAAAAATAGTAAAATAATATTATTTGACTTTAAAAAATTATTTAAAAATAATATAAATATAAAAATAATTAATAATATTTTATTTTTATTAAAAATATTAATAAAATTGAGAAATAATTTAAATATTATTTTTTATTTTATTTATCAATAATAAATAACTTGTAATTTGTAAAAAAAATACGAAACTTTTTTTTATTCTTTCTTTTAATTTTTAAATAATTTAAAAATTATATTTTTGATTGTTTATTATTTGTGAATCTTTTTGTAAATAATATTTCGACGAGCCACAAAAAATTATCAATAAATTTTTTTAATTTATTTATTACTTTTTAAAAAATTATTTTTGTTGTTTATTTAATGAAAAATATTTTGATTTTTAAAAAATAAATAAATATTTATTATACATGATAACACAAAAATTATTATAATTTTTAAATTTTCAAAGTATAAATTTTAAATTTTTTTTTTCTGTCAATAATTACCAAACCTTTTCAATTTTTTATTACATATTTACAAATATTCACTAGGGGTGAACAAAAATCGAACCGGACCGAACTAAACCGAAAAAATCGAACCGAACCGACCAAAAACCGAACCAAACCGATTAAAATCGGTTTAGTTCGGTTTTTTTTTTTGAAAAACCGACCGGTTCGGTTCGGTTTGGTTCGGTTGGGACGGTCCAACCGAACCAAACCGAACCGAACCAAATTATTTTTAATAAATTTAATTTATATTATTAAATTTATTTTTTATTATATTTTAAAAATATTTTACATAATTTTTTTAAAATTTTTTGAAATGGGCCCAAAGAATTCGAAATAAGCCCAAAAATTAAAAAAAATTAGGCCCAAAAAAATTTAAATGGGCCAAAAATTAAAAAAATTTGGCAAAAAAAATTTTTTTTTTTTTTAAAAGAACCGAACCAACCGAACCAAACCGAACCGCCTTTTGGCGGTTCGGTTCGGTTCGGTTGGTTGGACCCCAACCGAACCGAATGGGTCCAATTTTTTTTTTTTTTTTATGGTCGGTTCGGTTTGGTTGAGGTCCAAAACCGAACTGAACCGAACCTATGTACACCCCTAATATTCACTTTTTATTGCAGCAGTCGGATGAGGCAAGGTGATACAGAAGAAGGGATGGGTGTCGTTCCTGAGTTGTGTCTGAGGCAGTATAAATTCCCGAAAAAGTATGCAAGGGGCGGAAGACAAAAAAGTAAGAAAAAGACAAACGAAAAAGAAAAAAGTAAGGACATTTCAGACTTTTTAATTGCATTTCACGCTTTTCCCACCTATTCCCGAGCTATTGAGAGGTAATAGATATCACCTCTCTTGATTCTAACTTATTCCCTAGTAAAGGCTATTCCACCAACCAAACATGCTTAATTGATGGAATGGGAATTTAGATTCCCATTCCATCAGCCCATCTCCATCTAACAAACGGACGCTTAATTCGTTCTATGAACTTACCGACGACTCTATCCACCTCAATTTGGGCTAACCACCATCTTTCTTTTTTCATGTTTGGGGCACCCGAGGATGACCCATGCGACACGGCAGAGGTCGAATAGGAGCCTCTTCTCCAATAACCATGAGTTTCATTTTTGGTCTCTCCTTCGCTAGCTCCAGTCTTGCCCATTATCTTGACTTTCATTGCGAGAAAGAAGAAAAGAAAACCACACGTTTCAAGGCTCACGGTAGTAAGTGAGCTGACGTGTGAGAGCTAATGTGTTGCTTCGCGTGCAACTAATTTGACATGTCAACATCGAAATTTTGAGATGGAGGACTCGATTATAACTATAGTTCTAAACTACGGGTCTTGGACATCATATGGATGCGTTTTCTTACTACATTGGCAAAAGGCCTCAACCCAAAGACTATAATTTCGCACGCCACATTAGCATATACTAAAATATTGTTCTGAGAGTGGGCCTTGGTGTAGTGAGTTTTAGACCTCTTATGGCATCATATACAAAACTGATCCCAGTTTAGTGAAGTACAGTAAAATTTCAAAGCATTATATTTTAAAGTAATCAACCCCTTAGAGAATACTTCTTCCCCATGAAAGGCTGAAATTTTGGTTCTTTCTGTTGGGGCGCCTCTCGTTTTGACTCTTTTTCCTGCCCGAGAGTAAAGGAGACAAAGTGTAATTAGCAGTCTACTAATTACCGTTTAAAGAAAAGGGTTAAGATTACGACAATAAGCATATGGTTTTGAAATATTAGGAAGAAGCAGCAGAATTATTTACCTTTACTGTTTCTTTAGTACGGTATACATCTGATCCAAACACAAGTTTTCCCCGAGATTGACGGGCATCAGAATTGCCATTTGGAACATCAAGTTTCTTGGACCCTGGAGAAGAAATTGGAGCAGACTGATACTTCAAGGGTTTTCCATCCAAGCGTTTTCCAGTTCCAGAAAAGGCGTTGAATTTAGGTTCCTTATCAACTTGAGCTTGCTTGGCTATTCCCAGTAATACAAAGTTAATTAGTCAAATATCATATTACAAAGTTTGTCTTTTGCAATAGCACTATCAAACTCTCACCCAAAAAAAAAAAAAAAGAACTTCAAGATTTCTTGAAATGAAGACTCAGTGGTCGTGTTTACTATTGTGAGATTACTACAGGATCCCCATTAGCAAAAGGAGAGAGGGCTTCTTCATGAAAGTATTAAGAGTAAATTAAAATTTTCTCACATCAAAGGGCACGATACATGTGACAATTAATACATTAAAGTCTCAAACATAGGTTTGCTTGAGGGAGTTCTGATGTAATTTTCAGATATAAATTAATGGAGATTGGGCTTAAGCTAGCAGAAGAAGAAAAACAACTGAAATAAAACATCAAGAATTCTCCATTACCTCCACAGAAACATTCACTGCAATGACTTTAAAATACCAAAATATTCATGAACAATATGCATTCTGCAGGAGATAAAATGATTCCATATAGTATTTCCCTAGTACAAATATGTCAAGCAATAAAAGAAACCTATTCCCCTTTTGAAAACCACGACCTTTCTACGAGCTTCTAATAACTTATCCAGGGACAATAAACAGTAAAACGAAGGAGCAGGAAATTCAGCACAAAAGGAGCATTATAGAGAGAAATTTAGATATAACACGTCCAATACTAGAAAGTGAAATATGCACCTCTCCCCAGTGTCTTGTAATCCAAGGGAGGAGCAAAGTCCACTTCACAGTCTGTATCAGTGATGCTTATTGCATTAGCAGGCTTGGTTTCTATAATATCGATGTAATACTTTTTGTTGTTGTATGCCACCATAATACTATCTCCAGTGGTTAAGCAGGTAAAATTTCTCAAAGTGGTCTCTAAGCTGCATGAAAAAAAAAATTGATCTAGAAATCACTTTTGTTCATGAAAAGATATATTAGAGTGCAAATGTAGGGTGCATAATTCTTTTGCATAAGATGGAAATAACTACAAGAAACTCAGAACAAAAAAAAAATGTTCTCACATAGCTTTTGGATTGGAAATATCCAAGAAGTCCTTGGTGTGAGGTTGTAATTTGACATATTTTCCCTTGGGAAGTGTCACATTTTTCACTCTTACAATGTCTCCCTCTTGTAAAAGCATGTTTTCCATCATCTGTATACATACAGATCATTAAAAAACAGCATTAAAAAAATAAAAAACTTTTAGATGCCTACCCAGTATGGCATATATATTATGCCTTCCTCTGCAATGAACTCCAGAACCCCACAGTGAGAAATTCGCCCAGCAGCATCGTTCCGCAGTTGAAATAACATCGGATAATTGATATGTAGAGATGCTGCGAAGGTTACACTTGATATTAACCTTGTTACCTTATTGGTAGGGCAGTTTATGTTCATGGGAAGAATAACAACTAACCTAGACGGTCAAGTGCTGAAGGAGGCATTATAACTGAAGCAACAAGAATTAAGATCAGTATTAGACAGGTAACATTAATTGAGAACGGCTTATGAAACCCAATCGGACTTGGATATGGAAACTTACTTTTATCGCCACTTTCAATTTGGGGCTGCAGGATTAATGGAGATTAAAAAAAACATAGTGAAGGTTAGAAAAATTTTCTGCCAAAAAAAAAAAAAGAAAAGAAAAAGAAAAGAGATTAACAATGCTGCAATTCTGGTTTTTCATTTTTATCCTTTTGTGTTTTTCCGTTTCACTTCTATGTTATTCCTACGAGACTTTCTAGTATTCAAGCACGACAGAATTGACAATTATGCCTGCCATTGCATTCGTCTAGACAGTAAGCTAAACTTCATCTCCAATCTCCATAGACCAATGAAATTTTGTTTAAGAAAATGGCTTATGTATTATATTGCAGTTAAATTGGTCAAATATACACATTTTAACCATTTATCTGAAATTATTATAAATTTAATTAAACTTAATAAAGGAAAGCTTGAAAACAGTCTCACTTATTGCACACGATATATGCTACAATCTCACAAATAACTATACATAAGTCTTGTTTGGTTGATCTATTAACAGTTCCATGCATGTCCTTTTAGCTAATTTTAAGAATAGTGATAAGCATGGTATCTAATGAATCATATGGAACTGTCGGTCAGTCCGCAGAAGAAAATGCTGACCTTTTCAATAAAAGCAGCAGGGTAACATCGATATGAGTGCTCGAATGAAGTCCCATGATACCCATATTCATTAAAAGACTGCAAGCACAAGCACAAATGAAATGAAAGAGCTCATATACTAACAAGTTAGCAGCAAAAGCCTGCATTTCAAAGCTTACCATTTTTAATCTATGCTTTATGGATGACCAACCTTCCAGGCTCCGGGCTCCCTATATGTCAATAAATAACTATCACACTGCTCAAATAACAAGGAGTCTCTACAAAAGGAGCAAAGAATGAAGGAAAAGGCATTAATATTTTTTCCTGCAATAAAAAATACGACAATCTTCTGTTGCATTCAAATTTCACCAATAAAGGCTAGAATTGGCAGCAACAAAATGGTACAGATAAAACAAGGGAAAGAATTGTTAAGAGATATAGAATCAAACATGGAACAAAAGAGAAAGAATAATATACCAGAAAAATAGAAAAATATAGTTGGAATACTGAGTGTTTGATCTGAGAAGACGAAATCCAAGACGTATGGAATGGTATAGTGTTGAAACTGAACAAGGACAATTATAGCTTGCGAAACCAGAAAACCAGCCCATATAACGTCTTAGCATCTTGGCGATAAGATTCGTTTTACCCAAAAAAAAAAATTCCCCTCGGTGCGTACAGCGTAATAAGCACGCGACGTCGTTGTCTGGTCCAGATTCGGGCCTACAATGACCTTCACTTCGAGAGTCTGGTCTTTTCTAGCCCATCATAAATTTCAGCGGCGTTTTTCTTTGTTCTTTTTTTGTGAAATTATGAAGAACGATATTAGATATACAAAGAACAAAGAACAGTAACGTAGACAAAGGAAGGAAAACAAAACAAAAAAAAAGGTTAGTCTTACGTTTTTAAATAAATAAAAAAATTAGAAATAACACATTTCTTAAACATTATATCAAAATTTACAATTTAATATCACAAAAATTTAACTAAAACAACACAAAAATTTTATTAAAAAAAATCAATAGAATTAATTTTTTTAATATTTTTTATTAAAATACAAATAAAAATTTTAAATTTAAATATAAAATATATAAAATTTTGAAACTTCAAAGAAATTAAAAAAAAAAAAAAATTTTAGAAAAGACCTCACAAAAAAATGAAAAACTTCTGAGAAAAAAATAAAAACAAAAAGCAAAAAAAAAAGAGAGGAAGGGATGCCGTTAAATGACAAGAGTGAATCCTCAGTTGTACCTAAAATATCACCGTTTTGAACGCAGCTTCACTCTCCCTCCTTTATTTCATTATATTTTAAAATAAAATATTATAAATATAATAAAATAATATAAATTTGACAAAAAAAAATATTACACACAAAATATTATTTAAAATTAATAAATTTGGGTATAATTTTTTTTATTTTAGTACAAATTTTTTTATTAAATTTAAATAAATCACAAAAAAAATTTATTTTTTTAGAAATAAAAATAAAAAAAGAGGTGAAATGCTGCGTCTTTTTTTAAAAAAAAATTTTAATTCAAGTAAAAAAGGTGGGAGAATGGAGCTGTGTTCAAAACGATACGTTTTGGACATAGCATGCTCCCCTGTGCTTTTCAACACAACAAAAAATCCACTCTCAAAAAATAACAAAGCAACCTGGGAATGGAGGTGCAGCTCTACTCTCTCACCTTTTTTATTTGAATCCAAATTTTTTTTTCAAAAGGGCGCAGCATTTCACCTCTTCCTCTATCTTTTTGCCAAAAAATACAATTTTTTTGTGTTATTTAAATTTAAAAAAAAATTTGTACTAAAATAAAAAAAATTATACCCAAATTTAAATAATATTTTGTGTGTAATATCTTTTTTTGTCAAATTTATATTATTTTATTATATTTATAAATTTTTATTTTAAAATGTAATGAAATAATTTAAATTTGACAAATTTAAGTAAAAAAAATATTACATACAAAATATTATTTACATTTGATAAATTTGGATACAAATTTTTTTTTGTACAGCTTTTTTTTTATTAAATTTAAATAGCTCACAAAAAAAAAGTTACATTTTTTGTAAAAAGAAAAGGGAAGGGGTGAAATGCTGCGCAGAGGATCCACCCGTTAACTATTTTTTTTTTTTTTTTGGACTTTCACCCCTGTTAACTTATGTTGGGAGATTGAGAGGGAAGACGAGGGCTAGTTGGGCCGTGGACCCGGATCTTGGATATGAACAAAAATATCCATTCAATTTCTCGGGTTGTCTCAGAAAGATTTTTTATGATTTTTTAGCTTTTGATAACATTTTTGAAAGTGCTTTGTACAGATTGATCAGCGTCGAGTTGCCGCGTGGATTGAACAAGACATTTTGGTAAAGGGACTTTTTGTTCTCTCCTTTTTTTTTTTTTTTTTTTTGGAATACAACCATTGCTGGACATGTCGATACACGGCTTCGCTTCACAAAATTCAGACTTTGACAAAAGAGGCTTTCGAATGTTTTGTTAACAGATACTTCTTTCTTCGGACCAGAAACAGAAAAGAGAGAGAAGAAACCAGAAACAGTAAATTCAATGGCTTCTCACGCAGGGATTGGCATCATTGAGCATTATATAATTATATAATATTGCTTCGTCACCCAGAAAAAATGGCATGTTACGTAGCTTTATCTCTAGAAATTCATGTTTTTATTATGCTCTCATTCAACGCCCTTCAATATCTGTGAGTTTTTTTCTGTATTTTTCTCCTCTTTTCTGAACAAAAGCCTCCTCGAATTGCGTCCATCGAAATATTAAAAAACTCCTATTGGCGACAATTTTTGGAATATTTAATTTGCCATAACCGCCAGATGCATCACAAATAAATAATTAAAGATATCATGAGACATCAAGGTTATGCACTTCTCTCAAAGATTGAATAAGTAGTGAATTAATTGGCAATCAAAAACTGGAAAATAGAATGCTTGACCCAAATTAGCTAGATCACTCAATAATTAAGCAATTATTTCATTGATTTTTGAAAGTATCCCTAGTTTAAAACGTAGTACTATTAATTAGTATTCAGTTAATTAAACGTTTCTGCCAAATGATCTTAATTAATTAAACCCTAAAATGTAATTAGTTCCATAATTAAGAAACTTTAGTATTGATGATGATGATGGATGTTCAAACAACCCTCTTCCTCCAAAAAGAAAAATGACATCGACCCAGAGAAAGAAGACAAGAGAAATTCGCGTGTGATCCAAGAAGAAGCACGATAGAAAGGTAGCTTAGCTAATAAGCATGTGCTGAAGAAGATATGGTGAGCTAGAGAGCCCCAAATACAGCATGGCCTACTTCCAGAAGAAGTGAGGGCTTAATAATATGAGCTTAACTTATCCTTGAATTAATGAAACCCCCATGGCCTAATTTTTTTCAGGTCATCATCGATCATCTACCATTATTGTATTTTTGATGATGAAGCATTGCATTATTATTGTACTGTTATGGTTCTATAGTCATTGTGCGATGGAGGCGAAGAATAGGAAGCCAAGCGCAAAAGCTCATCGTCATATGCTTGTAATTGGCTAATTCATTTCTGTACTGTTATAAATTAATTTGCTCTTAAATTGAATTAATATAAAATGTATAAAACAACAAAGGACAAAAATGAAATGGTTCTATTTTCTTACATCCTTTCTCATTCTATATTAATTATTATTATAAGTTTGATTAGTAGACTTAATTCTCAAAGAGGATTGGATTATGTATTACTTCTTTTTTATAGTCTTCTATTTTTATTCTTGTAGTTTCTTGTCAATATTTTTCTTGCATTTTGATTAGTAAAAATTAAGAGATGTAGTCTTTTAGCTTGTAATTTTCTCTTTTCTTCCAAAATTGAGACTTGATGATTAAGTTTTACTATTGTGCCATTTTAATAGCCTGTTTATTAGTAAGATGAACTCTTTACCATCCGGAAAAACAAAAAATAAAAGAAAATTACCACATTGCCCATCCATAACATACACTTATTTAGGAACTTGGAATTCAGGAATTGCCTGTAAAATTCAGACTAGGCAAAACGTCGCAACTTGTAGCTTAGAGCTTTCTTGTCTCTCAATAGGACCTAGTTATCAAGTGAGAGCGAGTTAGTTACCATATGTTCGTTTTCATCTGGTCTTGTTTATGTTTTATGGAATCAATTTTTGGGATTCTATTTCTATACATATAAAAATTATTATTTTCCTCAAAACACGTAGGTTGACAATTACTTATCATGGTCACAGGTCACATACTTTCAATCTTTAATATATTAACAATCATACTATATTGCTTACACCCAAAAAATAAAATACAATATTTAACCGTACCATAAAAATAAAATGGTTTTAAATAGCATACACATTACGGTCTTCATGACTGACTTATTTTAGCACTCATGTATCTGAACATTACGAGAGTTCAGAATAACCACAATGAGAAGGTGGATTAAAATTACTGTTCAAAACACAACCAGCACTCAATTATCGATGTCCAATATGGAAAGATTTATGAACACAAGGAAGTTTCATTGGTAATCCAATCATCACATCACCAATTTCAGCAGCACAAAAACTATACCAGTTATGAGATCATTTGGCATAATACATTGACAAGGAAAAAGGAGAAAGTTCAGAAGCTTTATTAGGCAAAGAAAGACCTACATTATACAAACAAAACACTGCTAAATGGTCGATGGAGCAATTACTTTCACATAAATAATTGTTAACGCCTGCAAGTGCTGTCCAATCATCCCTAACCTCCGAATATCTGAAATTTACCCCTCGCTCCGAAATAAAAAGGTTGAAACATATGGGCTGTGAAAGAATATTTTGCAGCACATCTCCTTTCCTATTCGGCTCTGGACTGGCCGGCACGAGAAGACAGGATAATACCGACAATGAGACCATAGAGGGCAAGAGCTTCAGCGAAGATGAGGATGAGAATCATTCCAACAAAAAGTTTTGGTTGCTGTGCATTAGCTCTGCAGAAAGAAATGAACCACTCAAATGGAGAATTTAACAGGAAAAATTGTGAGAGGCATATACATGTATTAAGTTCAACCCAAACACAGGCTAGCAATGATAATTGACAAATTCATGTTTCATCACATATCAAATCTGCTCATTGATCTACTCAAATTCTATAATTTGCAACCATAATTACATTGTCTTTCACATACAAGTCAGTAAATATATTGTTGAATATCACTAAAAAAATATTTAAAGGAAAATTTTAAATGCAGTTATTAAGCTGTTTGTGATGAGGTACTTCAATAAAAGCTTAACACATGTAGTTTTTTAACACCTTAGCATTACATCATTAGCTCCTTCAAAAAAGTTCTTCAACATGAGATAATTCTATTGAAGACCTTAATAGCGAACAGCTAAGGAAGTTTTGTCCTTATTCAAAGCTTTAGAATCAGAGCAAGTTAAGATAAAAAATAAAACGTTAGGTTCTCAAGAGATCACATTAAAGGAGAAAAAAAATCATATATCATATACTAAGGTAAAAGGATTATACCTAACACCAGCATCACCAACGATACCAATAGCCATGCCAGCAGAAAGACCAGCCAGTCCACAGGCAAGACCAGAAGAGAGATGTGCATAACCATCAAAGAGGTAATAAGATTTGGCCTTAGGATTTATGCCAGTACTAATTATAACAGCAATAATAAGGCCATAAATACCCAAGACTCCAGCCATAACAACAGGAACAATGGACTTCATCACCAACTCAGGTCTCATCACACCCATTGAAGCCACACCCACACCACTCTTTGCTGTGCCATAGGCAGCTCCCATACCTACAATGAATTGAAGTGAGTCTCTATACTGTAACTCTTAAAGGAATGGAGAAACTCGAACATTTCTTAAAACTATTAAAACAATTGAATTGTTCTATCAATAACTTCCAACATCATGTGAAGACATTTTTATAGCTATATGCTGTCCGCTGTGTACCACAAAACTGAACATAAGAATTGGACTTTTAGCCACATGCAAACCAACGGCCATGAAACTGAAAATTCATAATCTGAACTTTAGATTCAATGAAATCATTTTGATTTCCACACAGATAGACTTTCAGATTTTGTGAACTACATGTAATCTATGATTTGCGGCAGCTTCTCAAATCCGACCACAACGGTTCCACAACCAATCAAAGCACAACTGAATTGGCAATAATTAACTCTCAATGATACTGATACAAAACCCTAGAGCAAGTCCATTCTCTTCCCAACTTTTCAAGAGAGTCGTGTTATTACAGTAGACGGAGTCTGTGCCTACGTTTATCCTCCTTATTTATTAAATATTAATTTTATCAATATGTGTCGCTCCAACTCTACCGGCAGAGCAATAAAAACCGTAATCGATCGACAATTAAAGAACAAATTCAGTTAATCAATCCCATTTTTTCATAGCATCAAAGACACGATACATTTTTTAGCACCGAATCAAAAGGAACTACATAGATCATGAAAAGAGAAATATAGATCAACTTAAGAAACAAAAAAGTGATTGAGAAATTGAAGTTTGGCGATTTAGGGATTCAATTACAGGAGAAAACAAGGGCAGCTGCGGCTCCGAGGAAGCCGAAAAAAGGTGCCGTCTCATCGCCGCTGAACGTAGACATTATTGGCCTTGGATCTGCAACGATGTCAAATAGATCTGAAAATCTTAATTCTTCCGGGAGATCCTCCGAGTTCCGATCCCTCTCGTGTATAAGTAACTATCTTGCCGGTGAAGAAGGTAAAGACGCGGAATATACCCGTCCACTGCTTTATAATTAGACGCTCGGGTCTCCTGATTTGGGCCTGTCCTTCTTGCATGGCGTCAAGTTTTGGTTTTGTTTCTTTTCTTGGACTTCGGCCCCTTTGTTAATAATAAAAAAAAGCCAAAATTTAAAAAAAAAAAAAAAAGTTCAAGAGTTTAGTAAAATAATTAAAAAGATAAAAATAGAAATTTAAATGTGAGGGAATTGTGTGTGGAAAAATTATCATCTAATATTTGAATTTTTTTAATAGAATTATTAAATTAATAAGCAGGGATAAAAGGTGAGAAGTTTTAAGTAATTTATGAGATTTAAGATTAATTAAGAATATCACTAATGTAAATGAACATTGAATAATATTGGATGCATTGAAGAAAACAAGATCCTACGAAGCTTCCTGGAAAACCCAACAAATATATCTACAGAAAAATTACCAAGACATAATAATGGACCACAAAAGATGCAAGGACAGAATACCCATTTTATACTGATCTTTCAGCAAATATTAAGATCCAAAATTATAATAATGAAAGATGGATTAACTCATATTAATATTACAACTTCATCTCCCTATAGGAGTTTCTCCATTTTTTGTTGAATTCATACAAGTTACATGATAATTACTTTCTCATTTTGATGGAAAAAAAGAAACTTAAAAGAAAAATAGACCCACATCATATAGTTGTATTCCTTCTTTCTCGAGCCATGATGCTAGGCTTACATATATGCTCATAGAAAGCAAGTCATGGTGTGACAAGATTATAACACTCGTTTGAAATCTTAGTTCTGTGATTAATGCAACAGGTTTTGCAAGTTTAAGTACATTATCTTTAGTGTAAATTATATTCACTTTTTTTTTAATGAAAATTATATCCTCACTCTTTGTAATTTTAAATTGTACACAAATTTATTTTTTATTTATAAAATTATTAATACAATTTATATTTTATTAATATTTTTTCTTAAAAATTCATAAATATCTTTATTTAATATAATATAAATTATTAAAAATTAAAATTAATGTTTATAAAAACTTAAAATAAGTGAGATTAATGAATTTTTAAAAAAATTTAAAGAAATATAAGTTTAAATTTAAAATTAGATAAAATATAAATATAAATTTGATAAACCTTAGAAAAATCATATAATTTACCCTATATTTACTTAGATAATGTGATGGTGCTTTTTTTTAAAAAAAAAGTTACTTAAATTTATGGTTATGTCCACCAGATTTTGAATCTCCGTATCTGACAGCTTATTAAATCCCAATGAAACTTGGGCAGGAAAATGAATGGTGTGTCTATTACAAAGCGCTAGTACCGGTCATCTTGGCAGTGGCACCCACTGAATAAAGCAGTACACAGTACATCCATGTGCATTCTGCATGTGTCGGTTCTTTCTAAGAAATAAGAATACGAGGCAGCGAGTGTCGGTTCTCCGTGTGGATTCAGGTGTCTGTTTCCTCACTTTTTTTTTCTCTCTCTCTCTCTTTAAGTCGTCTAGAGTTACGCAGCCACCTAACAAAGCCCCATTCCTCATTTGTTGATTCAACCCTTTTACCGTTTTCAGAAAATGGTTGTTTCAAAAAGCAAAGTAAGATCTCCAGGGAAAGCATGTAAACAAATACCCGTCAGGAACCTTTTCATTAATAAAAAAAATGCGATGGTCCAATGTTAAGATATAATCCTAATCACTGCATAATTATCTGTTAATTTATTTATCTGCTACCTCACAGTTATATTATGTACGTTCTTGTATCATAGCCTACCTCGTGACACTGGTGCGTTTCGTGTGTGTATTTCTTGTTAGGTTTTGTTACGATTCGTGGCAGACGTTTATTGGCTCTGTATACGTGTAAAGCTTGTATATATAATGATCTCTTATGTAAGCATGATTTTATGCTTCAGAAAATTCTTTCTAAAACAGAATACGTAGCACTCTGTTTTTTACGATCATTTTCTTATTTTTCAACTTGGTATCAGAGCAATGACGATGCCGTTGAGATCATCCATAGCCGTTTCTTCCTCCAGACAACAATTTGAGGAACGTCAGAATACCCATAGCACCATTCTCAAAGCACCTCCAATTTTTAATCCTTCCAATCAGAGTTGTTCGGTCAAGCTGGATCGAACCAACTATTTATTATGGCAGTCCCTTGTTTTACCAATAGTTCGGGGGAATAGATTAGATGGATTCCTATTCGGGACCAAACCTTGCCCACCTGAGTTTGTCTCTGAAGAAGCAGAGACAAAGGTTAATCCTGAGTATGAAGAATGGATCGCTACAGATCAACTACTGCTTAGGTGGCTACTTAATACTATGTCTTTAGACGTGGCCACACATTTAATGCATTGCAGCAGCTCAAGTGATCTTTGGAAGGCTGCCAAAGATCTCTCTGGAGCACATTCAAAGTCGAGGATAACTCTGTTTCGAAGTGAATTCCAGCGCACACGCAAAGGCAGTATGAAAATGGAGGAATATCTCAACAAGATCAAAAGCATTTCTGATAACCTGACCTTAGCTGGCAGTCCGGTTGCTTTACCCGATTTAGTTACTCAAACTCTCACTGGTCTCGATTCAGAATACAATCCCATCGTTGTACAACTTGCGGAGAAAGACAACCTGAGCTGGATTAATCTACAACCTGCGTTGTTGACCTATGAAAACAGGCTAGAACAACTGAACTCCTTCTCTAGTTTATCACTTGCTAATCCTTCTGTGAATATTGTCAAAACAGATAATTATCAAGGAGATCGAGGAAGTTGAAGAAATTCTGGTCGAAGTGGGAACAGAGGATTTCGGGGCCGAGGTAGAGGAGGACGTGGAAACAAACCTATCTGCCAAGTGTGTAACAAAGTTGGCCACACTGCTTCATATTGCTATTATCGCTACGATAAGAATTACATGGGAAATTCTTCAAGATCTTCTCAAGGAAATTATCAAGGGCCAACTCAGAGAAACAACACAGCTGCATACTTCGCATCTGCACATACACTAAATGACCCTGCCTGGTTTATGGACAGTGGTGCCACAAATCACGTAACAAATGATCCTCACAAGATCGAAACTCCAACCAACAACCATGGTATGACTAGTCTGACAGTTGGAAATGGTGAGACAACTCCAATCATTCAAACTGGAAATTCTATATTTAAGTGTTCTAATTCTGCTGGCTTCCTAAAAATGAAAGACGTCCTTCTTGCACCTAAAGTGGCTAAAAATTTGATGAGTGTGTCCAGACTAGTTAATGATAATAATATACTAGTTGAGTTTGACTTTGTTGGCTGTTTTGTGAAGGACAAACGAACAGGGAGAATTTTACTCACATGGACTCTTAAAGATGGCTTGTATGAGATTAACTACCCAGTTTCTGCATCAGCTTTTTCATGCTCCCCAGTTCCTGCATCAAAACTCTCATGCTCTTTTACCAATAGCTGTTCAGCTTTTCTTTCAATTAAACAAATGTGGCATCAAAACCTAGGACACCCATCTACTCGGGTATTGAATCAAATCTTACAAGAATGTAATATTCCAATTAGATTAAATGAAAAAGAACCATTATGTGAGGCCTGTCAAATGGGAAAGTCACACCTTCTTCCTTTTCATACATTTGAATCACGAGCCACTGCACCACTAGATCTAATCTACATGGATCTTTGGGGCCTTGCTCCTATAGAGTCCACTAGTGGACATAGGTACTATATACATTTTGTGGATGATTTTAGTCGATACACATGGCTCTATCCATTGAAAACTAAGGGGGAAGCACTAGGTGCTTTCACTCAGTTTAAGAAGTTGGTTGAAAATATATTTGAAAGGAAAATCAAAACAGTTCAATGTGATTGGGGAGGAGAATATCGTAGCTTTGTCCACCCCTTACAAGATTTTGGCATAAATCTCATACATCCTTGTCCATATACCTCTGCACCAAATGGAAGAGCAGAGCGTAAACATAGACACATAGTTGAGATTGGATTAACATTACTTGCTCAATCTCATATGCCCTTGAATTATTGGCTTGAAGCCTTCCAGACTGCTGTCTATTTAATAAACAGGTTACCCACACAAGTCTTGCATGGATCCTCACCTTTTCTGCTGCTACACAAGACTAAACCAGACTATAAGTCTCTTCGGATTTTTGGTTGTGCATGCTACCCATGTCTTCGGCCCTATAATGAGCACAAGTTCCATTTTCACTCTCAGAAATGTATTTTTATTGGGTACAGTGGAGCACATAAGGGCTACAAATGCCTCACTTCCACGGGAAGAGTAATCATATCTCGACATGTAGTATTTAATGAGAATGAATTCCCTTCTGCACTTGGGTTTCTAAACACAAGACAAGACACTAATGTTGAATCTGTCCCTATGCCGTTTTTCCCTGTACTTAATCCAGGAAGTAACAATAGTCAGTTAGGAAACTCTGCAAATGGAAACTCCTCACAGTCTAACAGCCATAACAAGCCTATAACAGTTTCTCAAGAGAAGTCACACTCCTGTCCAGATGAAGATATTAATTCAGTTCAACAAGCCTCTACTACTGATAGCAGCAGTAACTCTCCTAAACATACCAGTCAAGCTCAACCAAACAATCACCAGATGGTTACTCGAAGCAAGAGTGGAATTTTTAAGCATAAAACTCCCTTCGCTGGCTCGATTCAAGGAAATGGAGAGCAAGAACCAACCAGCGTAGAAGAAGCCTTAAGAAGTCCAAAATGGAAAGAGGCAATGATAAGAGAATATGATGCTCTAATCAGGAACAAGACGTGGGTATTAGTTCCCTTCACTGGACAGCAAAACTTGGTTGATTGCAAATGGGTCTTCAAAACCAAATACAATTCAAATGGCTCTATCACTAGGAACAAAGCAAGGTTGGTTGCAAAGGGATTTCAGCAAACTCTAGGAACAGATTTTAATGAAACCTTCAGTCCTGTCATCAAGGCTGCTACCATCAGGGTAATTCTCACTTTAGCTGTCTCCTTTGGCTGGGAAATCAGGCAGCTTGATATCAACAATGCGTTCCTAAATGGTCTTTTGGAAGAAAATGTCTTCATGAAGCAGCCCGCTGGTTTTATAGATCCACAAAAGCCACACAGTGTATGTAAATTGGTGAAAGCCATTTATGGACTCAAACAAGCCCCTAGAGCTTGGTTTGACAGGCTCAAGAACACCTTGCTCGAATGGAATTTTTACAACACAAAAGCAGACTCTTCATTGTTTGTATACCGCGAAGGAGGCACGGTCATCTTCATACTAATTTACGTAGACGACATTTTAGTCACTGGTAACAATGAGAAGGAAATAAAGACGTTTGTTCTGAAACTACATGCATTATTCTCTTTGAAAGACCTTGGATCCATTCACTACTTTCTGGGTTTTGAAGCCTATCGGGACAAGAATGGTCTATTTTTGAAGCAAGAAAAATATGTTGCTGATATCTTAGAAAGGTTCAACATGAGTAATGCCTCTGTTGCACCATCCCCTATATCCACAGGGAAGACGCCTTCAGCCTTTGATGGAGAGCCACTGAAAGATCCTAAACAGTATCGTAGTCTCATAGGAGCTCTACAGTATCTAACAAACACACGACCAGACATCAGCTTTGTAGTCAACAAACTGAGTCAGTTCCTGAGCAAACCCACTTCAGTCCATTGGCAAGCTGCAAAGAGAGTGTTGAGATACTTAAAAGGAATAGCTAGGTTTGGGTTGTGCATTAAACCATCTGACTCTTTTGATCTGATTGGTTATTCGGATGCAGACTGGGCATCATGTCCTGATGATCGCAAGTCCACTGGAGGGTTCTGTGTGTTTCTTGGAGATACGCTAATTTCCTGGTCCTCCCGAAAGCAATGTGCCACAACCAAGTCCAGTACTGAGTCAGAATACCGTTCTCTTGCTAATCTGGCAGCAAAGATATCATGGCTTCAGTCCCTACTGGCAGAAATTGGTTTCCCGTCACAAAATATTCCCATTGCCTGGTGTGACAACACAAGCGCTCAAGCCTTAGCATCCAACCCAGTGCTGCATGCACGAACCAAGCATATAGAGATTGACATGCATTTTGTTCGAGACAAAGTTCTGGCTAATGAACTGTCCATTCGGTACGTACCTTCCGTGGATCAACTTGCAAACTGCCTAACCAAAGCATTGAGTCATTCACGTTTCTGGTCACTGAGAGACAAACTCGGGATTTGCTGTTCACCCTCTCGTTTGAGGGGGGATGTTAAGACATAATCCTAATCACTGCATAATTATCTGTTAAGTTATTTATCTGCTACCTCACAGTTATATTATGTACGTCCTTGTATCATAGCCTACCTCGTGGCACTGGTGCGTTTCACGTGTGTATTTCTTGTTAGGTTCTGTTACGATTCTTGGCAGACGTCTATTGGCTCTGTATACGTGTAAAGCTTGTATATATAATGATCTCTTCTGTAAGCATGATTTTATGCTTCAAAAAATTCTTTCTAAAAACAGAATACGTAGCACTCTGTTTTTTACGATCATTTTCTTATTCTTCAACTTCCAAAATTTTGACTGGTCGCGTCCTGTATGCCAACTCAACTTCCAGTTGAGTTTTAGTCCCAAAAAAAAAAGTTTCAGTTGAGTTGTTCAAAAATCGAACGATTCAATAATATAAAAAATAAAATTGATTTAAAAATGTTTTTTGAATTTAAAAGTAAAATAGAATCCAGTATTTTGTTAAAAATTGGCATGAAAAGGTTCCATAAAAACCCAGATGCGGGGCCAATGTGTTCTTTATTTTGGTTATAAGAGTCCTCTGGGTGCCAATTTCTTAATGTATCAGTGAATTCTTAATAGTCCGAAAAAAGAAGAAGATTGGAAGAGATCTAGCTAGAAGAGTGAGAATGGTAGTAACACTCAACAATGGCTTCAGCATGCCCATAATAGGACTGGGTGTGTGGCCAGGGGCGGATCTACATGCAAAGGTGTGGGGGCAATTGCCCCCACAAGAATTTTTTTTTTAAATTAATATATATGGTAATTTTTTTTTCTCTCTACCAAAATTTAAATATTGCTCCCACAAAAATAATTTATTTTAGTAAAAAAAATTTCTTGCCCTCACTAACTAGAATTTCTGGATCCGCCCGTGTGTGGCGCATGGAAGGTCAACAAATCAGGGATCTCTATTATTAATTCCATCAAGATGGGTTATCGCCATTTTGACTGTGCTGGTAAATACTTTTCCATTTCATCCCCTTTTTCATGGGGTTCCGCTGAAGCATGCATTCACTTTGATGTGTTCATAAAGCATATATATAACTGCAGCTAAATACAAGAACGAAGCAGAAGTTGGGGAGGCGCTATAGCAGAGGCTATTCATAGTGGGCTAGTGAAGAGGGAGGATCTTTTCATTACCACCAAGGTTTAATGGTTTTAAATATTATATATCTATCAAATATCCTGATGGATTATTTTGTTATTAATTTGTTTTTCCCTATTGGGATATTTACAGCTTTGGAATTCCGATCATGGACATGTAGTTGAGGCGTGTAAAGACAGTGTGAAAAAGCCGCAGTTAGATTATCTGGATTTCTATCTTCTTCACTTCCCTATAGCCACACCCCGTACCGGTGACTCCACTTTTCCCAAATTTCATGCATTCACTTATTTTGGTTCCTGTCACGTTCGTGCTGCATGCATGCAGGAGTGGGTACCACTAATAGTGTTTTGGGTGAGGATGGGGTGCTGAACATAGACACCAACATATCCCTCGAAACTACCTGGCGTGCTGTGGAACACCCAGTCTCATTGGGGTTGGTTCGCAGCATACGGATCAGGTGCAATTGGGTCCACTCTTAGATCGGTTCTCCTAGATTTTGATTCTGGTTTACAAAAGAGTTGATGTTGAGATATTTGCAGCTACTGTCTGACAATTAAAAGAGGTATTTGCAGCAACTATGAAGAGTGTCTAACCAGAGATTGCTTAGCATATGCGACGATAAAGCCTGTTGTGAATCAGATATTTTCAGCGTGATTCTCTCGTCAAATTTTGCCAGAAGCATCAAATTTGTGTCACAGCCCACACACTCCACTAGGAGGTTCCACGGCAAAGGCAGAAATATTTGGTTCGGTTTCATGTTTGGATGATCAAGTTTTCAAAGTGAGTGAAGTTTTCAAGCTGTTAATAATGAATAGAAAGTGAATAAATGCGTTGATTTTCCTGCAGGATCCGGGAGAGAAATAAAAAAAGAGTAATGCCCAGATTGCTCTTCGGTGGGGGATCCAGAGGACCACGGTAGTGATTCCTAAATCATCAAAACCAGAGAGATTGAAAGAGAACTTGGTGGAATGGAGGCACTTGATTTCGAGCTTTCTAAGAAGGAAATGGAGCGCATCAAGACTATAGACAGGAAAAATGGAACTAATCAACCTGCGAAGTTTTGGGGCATTGATATTTATGGTTGACCAAAGTCTCTTCATCTATTTTTCTAGCACGCATTATCGTCTAAATTAGCTGCTTGGTACCGGGCATAGGCCAATCTTTCAGGCCACCCTCTGTACTTTTAAATACTCTCCTACGTGGTCAAAACATTAATAAATTTATTGCCCTTCATTGGAAATACCATCGTGGAATAGTATCCATTAAATTCCCCAAATTATGAACGAATTTATGTAATATATATATATATATATATATATATATATATAATGTTTAGATAAAATTTAAAAATTAGATGATAATCACATTAAATTCCCAAATAATTAATAAAATTGGATGATAATATATTATAATGTTTGCATAATTTTATTTATAAAATTATTTGTGAATTTGTTAAACTTATTCGACGAGATAAATTTAGTTATAATTTTAAATTTATGAATTTATATTTAATTTATTATTAATAAATAATTATTTATTTATTAACAACGTTTAAATAATAATATGTATAAATAATTTTTAAAAATATTATTTTTATTATATATTATAATTTAAATATTATTAATAAAAAAATTATTTATTAATAATATATATAAAAAATTGTAATAATTTAATTAAAATTAATAAAATTTAAATTTAAGGTACAAAATATTTGGAGAATAAAAAAAAAAAATAGAATGCAGGGAGTATCTTGAACTCGAACTTTTAGCGAAAGAGTTGCCCTGGACTCACCCAAATAAAAGCATGCCGGCGGATGCAGCTGACAAACTGAAAAATATCTGGCCGCTGAAGTCGACAAAAGGATTAGAAGAGAGGGAGAAGCAAAATGGCAATAACACTCTACAATGGCTTCAAGATGCCTATAATCGGACTGGGTGTGTGGCGCATGCAAGGACAGCAAATCAGGGATCTTGTTATTAACTCCATCAAGATCGGTTATCGCCATTTTGATTGCGCTGGTATATTTTTCCAAACACCCACCCCTCTTTTATAGGCTTCTTCAACTTTGCTGATTTATTCGTTTCTTCGATTTCATCTTCATTTTCTTTTTTGTGGTTTTTTTTTTTGTAGTTTAGATTTTGAATGATTTTTTATTCGCTAAATTCAGTGAAAAGTTGCTTGATTTGCCGATAAGTCTTATCCGCACTGATGCTGTAAATTATTAAAATTCCCCTCTTTTTTTTTTTTTTTACTACTTTCCGTGTCTCTCATCTCGTCTACTAATTGGGTGAAACGGTTTTGAAACATTCTAAAGCCTAAACCCCTCCCCTCTCTTCTCTTTTCGGTCTGTCTCAGTTGTGGATATGCTTGTGAGTTGTCGCTCGTAGAGGAGTTCTTTGGTGGCTTACTGGCTTAATTTGTCATACGTTTAGATTTACTGTTTTTCCCCTGTATGCGTTGAAGCATTTAAATTTTAGTTACCATTTGATGTGTTCATAAAGCATATGGTGGTTGACAAGATTTGAATGCATTGTAGCTGATTACAGGAACGAAGCAGAAGTTGGAGAGGCTCTTGCAGAGGCTATTCATACTGGCCTGGTGAAGAGGGAGGATCTTTTCATTACCACCAAGGTTTGTTTTGTGCCAAATCCTTTGATTGCCTTATTTGTTTAATGGTATTTGTGATGTCGTTTCTCAGAGAATAACTGTAGCTTCCTTTGGCATTGGAAACTGCTTGCAGCTATGGAATTCTGATCATGGACATGTAGTTGAGGCGTGTAAAGACAGTATGAAGAAGCTGCAGTTAGATTATCTGGATTTATATCTTGTTCACTTCCCTATAGCCACTCGACATACTGGTGTGTCCGCTTTGTTATGTTTGGCTTGACTTTTTCTTTTTCTGCATTTATAATAAACAGCACTGTTGAATGCTTCTTTTTTTTTGGTTGGCTTCGCTACTGTAGGAATCTAACTAAGCAATATCTTTTTAAAATGGCATACAGAAAATACAATGAGCCCTAACTCCAAAAACTTGGGGTCAGACATTAAACCTCTTTCCAAAAGTCAAAACTATTTTAAATCAATTTTTCTTCATCCAGTCTCTCTGTTCCTCATATGGTTCATCTCTCATTTTTCTGGTTTGCAGTTAATTTATCTACTTTTCCAAATTAGTGTCTATCAAATTAATTTGGTTGAAGTTTACTAGTGATTTTAAGCACTCATTTGGTTTCTGGAAATTTTCTCACATTCTACATGCATGCAGGAGTGGGTACAACTGATAGTGCTTTAGGTGAGGATGGGGTCCTGGACATCGACCCAAGCATATCCCTAGAAACTACTTGGCATGCTATGGAAGAACTTGTTTCATTGGGCTTGGTTCGCAGCATAGGAATCAGGTGCAATTGGCGCTGCTAACAATCTTCACTCTGCTCCAGTAGATATTCTGGAAATCCTCTTTAGGACTTCATTCTGTGTGATAAAAGTTATATGCAGTCAGAATAGGAGAAATCAATATTTATTTTTTGATGCATAAAGAAAGGAAATACAACCAAGCTTGTTTTTCATGCATCATGACAATCTCATCATTCACACGTTTTCAAATGCACTCTCCAAATATTGCACACCAGTTTATGTTTTTATGGAATGATTGAAAACTTCCAGTCTCACATGTTTCACATTACTCTTGGTTTTTCTTGTCTGCAATCCAGTTCGTATCAAAGTATGTTATTGGTTTTAAACTTCTGGTGAAATCTATATACAAAGACATAGGGATGTATCTGATGAACCATAAATATGGTCAATGATGATCTTATTTTGATGTATATTATAAGTACTTTCCGACGCCTATATTTTTCAGCATTTTAGTCTTCAGATATTTGATTCCATCTATTAAAATTACTGCCTGACAAAGCTCTATTTGCAGCAACTATGATATCTTTCTGACCAGAGATTGCTTAGCATATTCCAAGATAAAGCCTGCTGTTAATCAGATTGAAACTCATCCATACTTTCAGCGTGATTCTCTTGTCAAATTTTGTCAGAAGCATCAAATTTGTGTCACAGCCCACACTCCCCTAGGAGGTGCTGCGGCAAACACAGAATGGTTTGGTACAATTTCGTGTTTGGATGATCAAGTTCTGAAAGTGAGTTACGAATTTTAGTTTCCAAACACATATGCTTTAGCAATCAGCTATTATTGTTGCTACACAATAGCCATTTTTTACAATATAGCTAATCAATTGAAAGTGAACCGATTAGTTCATTTCCCTTTTTCCAGGGTCTGGCTGAAAAGTACAAAAAGACTGCTGCCCAGATTGCTCTTCGCTGGGGCATTCAAAGGAATACGGTAGTGATTCCTAAAACATCAAAACTAGAGAGATTGAAAGAGAACTTCGAGGTATTTGATTTCGAGCTTTCTAAGGAGGACATGGAGCTCATCAATGGCTTGGACAGGAAGTATCGAACTAATCAACCTGCGAGGTTTTGGGGCATAGATCTTTATGCATGAGTGTCCTCTCTTTTTAACATGTGATATGATTCTCGAAATGTTTAAAAAACATCATAGCTATTGGACATCCTAAAGACTTGAATTGGAACTACATTTTGGTATAGGCTAATCTTTCAGGCCATACTCTGTAGTTCGTTTAATTAGATTATGTGTCCTATTCTCTTTGATGATTGAAAAATTAATAAATGTATTGGCCCTAATTAACCCTTCTGCACTAAAAAAGTGGGAATACTATTCTGCTGCTTAATTTGCTTATCTACTTGTTTCTCCAATCCCCATTCTTCTGTTGTTTTTGGGATCCTTTTTGTCTTTGAAATTGTGGGTAATCTTGGGGTGAGTTTAGTTGAGAACACTTAAGAGGAATTTTTATAAATAAAAATTTATTTGTGATAATAAATTACATATGATGTGATTATTCGGTTAAAATAAATATTACTATAAATGAATATTTACTTGTAAGCATTCTAAATTGAGAGCCTGCTAAGAGTAGGTTTAACAGCAAGTAATGGAAGATTCTTAGTATACTTTATTTTTGACATTCAACACAAGAGAGTCTTACTGAACAGCTTATTTAACATTATAGACCATTCCTCCCTATTTGGGGAAGAATAAATGGGCCTTGGATCTTTCAGAAGAACGTATCAGCTCTATCCTCTACTCCTCTTCCACCTAATTCAATTCTCATATGAGAGAATGACTTTTCAATCACTATTATCGTCCTCCCTTATTCTAAGTAAACTACCAAAAGATTTTATTTCTGTATTCCCCTAGAAAATGCCAAGCAGTTTAGCGAAGGGAAAAATGCAAATTTTATTTTCTAATTTTATTATATATTTTTTTCATTTTTGATTTAAGTATTGAGTCACTTAAATAATTCATATGACAAAATTTCAACGAAATTATATGCTACAAAATTTCAATCACTATTATCGTCCTCCCTTGCTATCTGTACGTACTGCTATATATATCCTTCAGCCACAATTTAATGTCTAGTTTTTTGGGATTGAATTTTTCAAAGTAATCAATTTAGTTCGTATATTATAAATTCTGCTTTTTAATTTTATTCAACTCCCTATATGCAATCGAAATTTGAGTTTGAAGCCACCGCCAATCTTTCACGGATGGGTGCTATTCTTGAAACGACCTCGTGTGCGTACAATGCAGGACAAAATGGGGCGTCGCTTTCACATTAAACGGGCTTGGCCATAGAAGTGGGCCGTACGAAGCCTTATCTTTTCTTTTGAGTTGACAACATGCAGTGGATAAGCTCCTTTTTCACATGAGTTGAGGCATTAATCCAATGCCACGAGTACATGGAAGGCAAACTCCTGCAGCCATCAACACGTGGCAGCATCAAAGGCGAACGACCATTGAAGTCAAACCCAAGACGTCACAAATCAAGTGGGACCCAGAGTACCGAAAAAATAAAAGCGATAGGAGCTACGAAATGCAAATCACCACCCTTCACCCGGCCGTGAATGATGGGAGCGGGAATCCCGGTAGGCCCCTCCTCGCCTTTTTCTTAAATCTTTCTTCTTATCTCATACTTATTTTATAAAATAAAAACTGACCGGAACATTAAAAAAATTATATAAAGTTATCCATCTCCTGCCACCTTTCTTGGAAATAAAAAGGCAACAATTTTTTATACACTACTTGAGTTCCTGGTCACCATAAAATAATCATCGAATCTTAGGGCTGATTTAATTGATGATATCGAAAAAAATAAAATAAAATATTATTATTAAAATTATATTTAATATAACTTAAAATAAAATAAAATATTTATTATTTTAAATATTTAGTATATTATAAATAATAAAAAAATAAAAATAAAATAAAAATATTTTTTAAAAATAAAATTATTAAAATAATATTATTTTGACTTTAAAATAATGTAAATAAAAAAATATTTAATAATATAAAAATTTTATTAAAAATATTAATAGTATTAAAAAATAATTTAAATATTATTTATTTTATTTTAATTTTAATTTTTTATTTTAAAGAGTAATTTAGATTTTTTTAATCTCATTTTATTTTATTTTCTTTTCTATCTATTTTTAAAATTAATATGTATTTTATGATGATTATATTTTATCAACCAAACACTGCATCTGATACTCTCTTTATTTCTACCAACTAAATAGGACTTTAAATATGATAGTTGCAATTTTTTTTTGTAATAAAAAAATATTTATACAAACTTATTCTTTTAGGATTCTCTTAAAATATGTATTACTAAAATCCATTTAATATATTTTTAAATAGTATTTGAATCATTTTAAACATATTTATCAAAATTAAGATATTTATAAAAAAAAATCTTATTATAATTTATCCTCAATAAGTATAATTGGGATTTGAGGATATGCAGTTAATATATTATTAATGAAAATTAAAGACAATCTTATCTCGCGTTACTTGACAACTACTTATTGAGAAATTAAAAAATTTAATTCTTGTTTCATGTTAAAATAATTAAATTAATTGTTTTCGATAATTAGAGAACCAAAATTGACAAAAAATATATTCCTTAGATTGATTTTAAATGTGAACGATGATAGCATGTACGACTGGCTAAATTCTCCGCTTATGATAAATTAAAATATTTGCATATACTTTTTTTTTTTTTTGTTAACGAAGTCCACTCCCGGTTTCTAAATTTTTTTCCAATGTAATGAATTCAAGATCCGCAAACTAATAGTCCATAACGTTTCTCAACAACCCCTCCCCCCTTTTTTTGAAATTGCTGCCGTGAGCTACATATAACAGTAACCTTCCTATGATGAATTTTTTTTTTTATAAATAAATTTTTTGAATTTATCTTTTATTATAAATTTTTAAAAAAATTTAATCGGTCTCCTTTCAAATAAATTTAAAAAATTTTAGTTTTTTATTTCACTTTTGTTAGAGTGAATATTTTTATCTCTATCTAATTGAAGTTTTAGTGGTTTTCTTATTTTAATTCAAGTATATTATAATATTTTAAATTTTTTTGACATAATTCAATAAATAAATGAAAGTTATTATGTTATCAGTGACACTTTTTCATTTCAAAAATTAAAAAATAATAAGATTTTTATTCACTTTTTAGTTAATGACATTGATTTATTATTAAATATATAAAAATTTATGATTATTATAAAGGTCCTTGGATTTTATTTTAACTGAAAATTTCTATTTTATCAAAAGAAACCAGAAAAGCAAAAGGGAGAGGAAGAGGAAGAGAAGCAGGGGACAGGAGCCGGAATTGCTGCATTCTGTTTTATTTTTTAGGAGGATTTCATTTTCATCAAAACGAACACGGTTCATATACAACGTTGGGTTTGCTAAGTTTATGAGAACAAGAACGAACTCAAAACTCCTACTTCTTTCCACCGCTCCTTGACATTCCTCGGTGCCCATCCCCAGCATTCGTGGCCCGTTAGCAATTTGAAAACGCACCATACGAAAAAGTTTAATAATCATTGAGGTTTTGGTGCCGACAATTGTTTTGACTATCCATAACTTGGAAGATCGATGTAGCTTTATCAACTTTTCTTTTTCGTCCATTTTTTCCTTTTTGTTTTTGTTATGGATGTGACTTGTCTCTTCTCTTATTTTCCATCTAATGGACCCCAAATTTCATCTTGTGTAAACACTATTTTGAGTTGTAATTCCAAACACTTTTTTCCGGGGGTAAATTTCTGGTACCCGCAAGTAAAGATTGTGTGACTTTTGGTGCCCATAATAGCCGACCCTGCAATTCTGTATCGCAAAAATGGACCTATTTTGCTCCAAAATGGGTATTGAATGAAACACCGACCACACTCCTTGGGTGTTCCTAATCTAAAATTAAAACAAATTAAAGACCCATAACGCCATTAATCAATTATATGCATTTTTTGCACTCTATATATATGTTGATTTTCAAAGTATCCATACAACGCTTAAACAGTGATATTAATTGTTGAATAAAAACGTTTAAATTATATAAAGCTTAATAATATTATTAAGCAAGTAAAATACTGATTCTGTATTTTGAATGCGCTCGTATAAATAATTGAAATTAATAATAAATATATTATAAAAACCTTTCTTTTTGCTGATGGAATACTACATTAATAGCATGTAATATAATGTACGTTGAGAAGATAGTAACATGAAAAAAAAAAAAATCAAAGCCAAGGAGTGATGGCAGTTAATTAGTTGGTGGCCTAAATTCTGAGGCGATCATATATATCGGGCCAACGCATTCACGATCTCGAAGGAAATCATTTACATTGGTTTATTCATAGTATTTTAATGTTTCTATTTACATTGATATCATCTTAAATGTTCTCAATTAACATTACCAACCTTATATAAGACATCATTATAACTTATAATTGCCTTCTTTTTTCAAAGCGGCTCGATTTCACTACAACTTTAATTATATATCTAATTTAAATAATAATAAAAAAAATACAAAAACCACATATAGTTAGTTAATAAAAGATTCAATTTGAAAAATTATATTATTTCGAATTTTCTAAATATGTCAAGAAAGATAGATAATAAATTTTAGTTAATTTTTATTATCATTTTTTTTGGCACGACAATAAACTTCTCCAATTTCTATTGTCTCACTAAAAAATATATTATAAATATATATTTAATATTAAATTGACTTATTAAATATTATCATAGAGCATCTCAATATTTTTGTCTACAACATAAAAAATAACAACTGTCGAATTATCAAAAAGAAATTTAAATTATCTAAAGTATTTAATAAAATAAAATTAGAGAATAAAGTATATAAATTAATAAAATTTAATGTCAAGTGTACTGTATTTTTTTTTTTCTCTAACTTTACTTTAATGGTGGTGCATCGATTTTTAAAGGTAGCGATTGAAATCTGCTTTTAAAAAAGTCAAAAGTAGGAACAAAACAAACGAAACTAAAAGAAGAGAAGAATAAAAAGGTAAAGGCAGAACCGGAGCGGGGCTACCGTCGTTGAGCGTTAGCGTCAAAGAGATGTGACATTGATAGAAAGAAATTTCGCCAACCCTGGGTTTTCTCTGTGTCTGTGTGTAAAAGAAAGAGGCTCTTTTCCGGGGATTCAAATATTATTTATGCTTTTCATCTTAAAATTCATCCAAACGTTGGGTCCTTCCAATGTTGCTCCTCTTTATATATTAGTTTTTGTTTGGAGGAACATACGACCAACACATGGACAATATATAGAGTATCTGCTAAGTAAACTAAGGCACTAAAAAAGTAGAAATAAAAGCAGGTTTTATTTGTTTACTTTCCATCTTCCTTGGTGTTCACCGTGTATATATTGACTAATGCATATAAAATTATTGTGACGGTGGCATATCTTGAAACTCAAGTTTCGTATAAGCAAATCAGAGTTCCTCTCTAAAAACATACTGTCCTAAACTATCTTAATTACTCAAATCTATATCTTAAAGAAAGCTAAAACTAAACCGTGTATAGATATATAGGGTGGTGGTATTAATTATTGACAAAAAAAAATAAGAATGCCATTTTTCCCTTTGTCCATTACAAACTTAGAGAATCAATCCTTATTCATATCCATGGAAATATTGGGAAAGTAAAGCATATATATGGACAAAATTCCCTTCACAAAATTAGAAATTAAGAGAATAAAAAAAAATTTCTATAATTGTTATTATAATAATTATTATTATTTTCGATTTTAAAGTGGCCGGCCCATTGGAAATGCAATGGTAAGGAATATAAATAAAATGGTGGGCGATTTTCTTTTACGTTATTAGTAGGCGCGTGGAACCGGCATAGTTTCTACACGAGCCAATTAAATTAATTTTTGGCAAAATAATACTGTAATTTAAGAAATTGGAAAAAATAAAATGCGGAAGAGAGTCGAGAGACAAATGAAGTCGGAATGAAATTGAAATGCTGACGAAATGCAAATTCGGCCAAATGAAATTCTTATTAAATTCACGCGTAGTAGTCATGATATCCGTGTAGTAGTCATCGTCGTCGCTGTAGACAGGGAAAGCAGAAAGAAAGAAAGAGAGAGAGTGTGAGAAAAAGAGTGCTCTTTTTTCCTCTCTTCGCCGTGTTATTCTTCTTCTTCTTCCGGAGAGAGAAAGAGTGAGTTTTGGAGAGATAAGCGCCTGCTCATTCGGCATTTCCGCCAGATAAAGTTAAAAGCTTGAGCTGGATTTATGGACGGATGCTACTATTAATGGGTAGTCTTAAGTTCCTTGTTCATTTGCGCATGTCGAACATTTCTGATTTCCTTTTTGGTTGAAATGAAGATACTTCGCAAGGTACCTCCTCTTGAGCTCCATAACTTGCTATAATTTCGTAAAATAAAAGCAGGACAGGGCCATCCCTTTGAATGCCAAAAGTTTATTCGGACATATTCATGCTTATTGTTTGTTTCTGATTATGGGTTACCATTGCAGATTACGGGGATTTGATTCACTGTATTTTGTATTCTTTTTGGTTGGTGCTGAAGTGGGTTGAGCTAGAATTCAGGTTTATCACCTTGTGTGAAGGTAAGAGATTGTGTTATTGCGGGTTATCATACATACCATATCGTAGTTGCCGAAGGAAAATGGGTGACACTGAAGAAGCCAATACTGACATGATGCAAAGGCTTCAATCCTCATTCGGAACTTCTTCGTCTTCGATTTTGAAACAAAATTTAAGTATGGACCAACTTACCGTGCCCCAATTCAATCCCTCACAAATGCGCGCGCGGCATTTTCAGCAGAACTTTGGCGGGGATGGTAATAAAAGAGTAGGCATACCACCATCGCATCCCCACCAGATCCCACCCATCTCGCCATATTCCCAGATCCCAGTGTCGCGGCCCACGTCTCTGCAAATGAGTTCACAGAATATTAGCCCGGGACCTACTCATTCGCGATCATTATCACAGCCATCGTTTTTCTCGCTCGACTCTCTGCCTCCATTGAGCCCGTCTCCATTCCGTGACTCCTCGTCAACGTCCGTGTCAGACCCAGCTTCAGCTGATGTTTCAATGGAGGATCGGGATGTAAGTTCGCATTCTTTGTTGCCACCTTCACCTTTTACAAGGGCTAATCTTTCAAGGGTTGGAGATAGTTTACCCCCTCGTAAAGCACATAGGCGCTCTAACAGTGATATTCCATTTGGGTTTTCTACTGTAATGCAATCTTCACCTCCCCTTATCCCGCTAAGGAGTGCTGGTGGATTAGAGCGGTCAGTATCTGGCAGAGAATTTTCAGGTGCAGCTAAGCCTGCACAGTTAGTCAAAAGGGAAACAAGCTGGGACAGAAGTGTGGACCACAATGCAGAGGGATCAGGCGAGAAGAAATCCTCTGAAGGAGAAGCTGTGGATGATCTTTTCTCTGCATACATGAATTTAGATAACATTGATGCACTAAACTCTTCGGGGACCGATGAGAAAAATGGTAATGAAAATCGAGATGATTTGGATAGTAGAGCGAGTGGAACAAAGATAAATGGAGGCGATAGTAGTGACAATGAAGCAGAAAGCAGTGTTAACGAAAGTGGGGGCAACATGCAAAGACAGGGAATGCATTCTTCAAGTGAAAAGAAGGAAGGGATGAAAAGGAGCGCGGCAGGGGATATTGCACCTACCACCAGGCACTACAGGAGTGTCTCAATGGATAGTTTCATTGGGAACTTGAACTTTAATGATGACTCCCTTAAACTGCCACCTTCACCCGGAACTCGTCCTGGACAGATTTCGCCCAGTAATTCAATTGATGGTAATTCAGCTGCCTTTAGCTTGGAGATTGGAAATGGTGAATTTAGTGGGCCTGAGTTGAAGAAAATTATGGCGAATGAAAAACTAGCTGAGATTGCTATAACAGATCCAAAGCGGGCAAAAAGGTGTCGTGCCATTCAATTTCTCTAAATCAGTAACATAACGTGACCACTAATCAGTCCTTGATACACTGCTTGGTTTTTTTCAGAATTTTAGCAAACCGGCAATCAGCTGCTCGTTCCAAAGAACGGAAGATGCGATACATTTCAGAACTAGAACACAAGGTTCAGACTCTACAGACGGAAGCCACCACACTGTCCGCGCAGCTTACCCTGCTACAGGTGGGAACATATTTTTGCGCAGTAATTATTGACATTGTTGCTTAACTTGGTTATTATTAACATTGTTTTTTAACTTGCTTCCTCCCCTTTATCTAAACCCAGAGAGATTCTGTGGGTCTCACTAACCAGAATAATGAGTTGAAGTTTCGCCTTCAAGCCATGGAACAACAGGCAAAACTCCGAGATGGTATTTCTATCCTTTTTTCCTTGGCGTTTATATTTTCTTTCCAAATTATCTTGGTTAATGAGTTAGAAACTTTTGTTTTCTGGGTGACGATGGTAATAGCTAATGGCTGGCTTGTACAAATAAACTTTCTCATATCGTACTATATGTGCATAAATAGTATACTTAAGGAAACTGAGAATAAGCTGAGATTACAGTGTGGCCTAAGAGTGGAAACGGCTCGCAGTTAGGGATGGTAGGATTATTTTAGTTTACTATTTAGAATCTTTTTCAGTTTAACGCTGATGAGTTGTGAGTTGTGTACTTTGATCAAGTTGAAGATATCAACATTATGGATAAACTAAAAGTAACACATATGATTCTACTATGTAGAATACTGGTTTGTGTTTCTTGGGCGAGGAGCAGAAGCTCATACATTTTGGCGAGTCATAATTTGTCCACTGTAATTTTCTTTGCTGATCTTATTGAGAGGAATATTGAGATAATATATTTGTATTTGTTAATTGGATATGCTTAAGTAGTGACCGTTTATGGCATGATGCTAATGGTGTTTTGATGTTGTCCACTTATTTTTGATGCATTATGACTTTTGGCTATTCGTATGGCAGATTAATTGTCAGATCTTTAAGTATTTGCGGAGTGGTGATGTATGTAGAAGCTAGAAATGCGTTTAGGCACTAGTTTTACTCAATCTGCACTTTTCTATCAGCATTATTTTTTGTGGTGGTGGGGTTGCAAGGGTTTGGTTAGTAATACAAGTGTGAATTAAATAGTCTATAGTCTACTTTTGGAACAAAATGTATGCAAAACTTCATTGTTGCAAGAGAATGACCAAGCAGAGGAGTTTGATGGTTATCAATGGCCTCATGAATTTGCCATGTTCCATATGGGTATTGAAACTAAAAAAATTCAGGAAATACAAGTTGACATGGTCAGCAAATACAACATAGTACTGTTGATGGAATTTTACAATTTGGAACATATGTAATAAAATAGACCAACTGCATTGAGTGCTAAAGATATTCCAATGGATTTCAGCCGAACAGGAAAACAGATTTGGGTTTTGAGTTAGAGGGCATCCCTTGGTGAAGGGCATTTATCTGATTCTTTGCTGATCTGTTGTATTTGTATAATAAAGAGCTGGGTAGTGGTCTCCATCTTTGGGGACTGGTTTAGGAACTTATTCAACTACATTGCAGATAGTCGTGTAACTTATTTATATAGGTTACTTCAATATTTATAATTGAATAATGGAGATAATAATTGACGGAGCAATCCCCTTGTAACATCAAGCTGTCTTTTGTTCCCTAATCTGCACTTGTACCCCTCCAGCTGAATTTGACTATGCATGAGATCACATCTGCTTACGTGCTCTTTATGTAAAGTACTAATTTATATTACTGTGTTTGCAAATGATCAAGCATCCTGGTAAAGCTGGAATGTGCGGAGAGCAACTCTGTTTGCATGATTTTTATTTTGATTTCATTAATATCCTTTCTGGAGCTGAGCTCTTTCCTCTTTCCCTGACTGACTGCTTTGCATAATTCTGAGAAGTTATTTGCTTCCGCCTTCCTGCTACGTTTTCATACTGATTTAAGTGTAGCTTCTATTTGCTCCAATAGATGAAATCATTGATTTCTATATACTGATAGCTGTTCCTGCTTTTATTCTAATCTCAGCCCTAAATGAAGCTCTAACTGCTGAGGTTCAACGACTAAAGATTGCTACGGCTGAATTGAATGGGGATTCTCACCCTTCTGGCTGCTTGATCCCACAGCATTCTATTAACCCCCAAATGTTCCAGCTGCGGCAGCAATCACCGGCATCCCAACCAAACATTCATATGCAACAACAGCAGCAGAATGGTAGTGCCACTTCAAAGACCGACTTGAAACAATAGGCTATGAAGAATGTTCTGCACCTGAATGGTTCGTGCTGCTGGCTTTCAAAATTTACTGTCATTTCACTGCACTTATTCATAGTTTTGCATTCCACAAAAGTTCTCTTAAGCTGTGTGATGATGATTAGTTTGATCTCCGTTGCCTGTCCAGCTCGGACCACGGTTTGAAGCCACATTCAAGATCTAATTTCAGTAGTATATTTAAATTATAGCTCAGATTTAATTTCAGTAGATATATTGAATTGTAAACATTATTTGGACAGGATTTGTTCTATGATGACATTCCAAGGGTTAAAGCACTGTACAAACTTGGTTTTTTGTAAAGGAATGACCATCCCATTATGGTTCAGCTCATTGTTGTTTTTCTTTACTATTAGGAATGAAATCGTTTCTGCTAAATGAAGGTGGTTATTATATATGATAATCTGTGGAGTAAGGTCATAAGTTATTTTTCGAATTTGAGAAAGAAGAATGATTCATGTTATACTTATTTATCCTTTATAAATTAGTACTATGGAAAAAAATATTCTGCTACTCTTGAATAATGGTGTAAAGCCGAGGAAGCAGCAGGGAATTGCATGCCTACCACTTTGTTGTGCTTACCACTTTGTTGCCCCTTCCGATCAATTCTCTTGGAAATTGAGGAGGATTTCCCTTCGAATTGTTAATTCTAACCTAAAAGCTATTAACTTAGTTCGCAAAGGTACATATTCACCAAAGTCTGTTTCAATTCAACTATACGCGTTATGACTTGTGAACGAATTCCAATCTCCAAAAGGTTGTGTTGTACTGCTTTGAAGCTTCTTATTTAGAATTGTGAGTTCTTGGAATGCGTTTGATTTGAGGAAACGTGTGCTTTTTATTTTTTATCTTTTTTATTTTAAAAAATATATTTAAATTATATTTTTATTTTTATTATTTTTAAATTATATGATTAAAAAAATAGTTTGTATCATTTGAAATAATTATAAAAATATTATTATTACAGTGTGTTTTAGTGATAAAAATAAAACATTATTAAAAATAAAAATAAATATATTTTTATGATTATTTTTAATTTGTAATAAATTTAAAAATTATAATATTAACCAAGGTTTTGAAAACATAGTCTGGTTCTCTATATTACCTCAAATCTTCTCATTATTCCATTAAGGTACTTACATGCTCATATTTAATTCAAAATTTTACATGCTTTTTTTTCTTTTTCAAATCCAAGGTTAATGTTCAAACAATATGTACAAAAGGGAAGAAAACAACTATCAAGATAGTTTTGGAAAAAAAAAGTACACAGAAAATTATATTTATAGAGGTGAGTCACAAATGTGTTGCTTATATTTACCTTTATATTTATATTTTAATTAAAAACAATCATACGTACCTGTCAGGATGGCCGAGTGGTCTAAGGCGCCAGACTCAAGTTCTGGTCCTCGTGAGAGGGCGTGGGTTCAAATCCCACTTCTGACATTTTGCCTGCATTTTTTAATTATGAACTTCAAAGTTCAAACTGAGGCCGCTGTGTAAGTGCCTTACGATATACCCTTTTGTAACATAATTTTGGATATATTATATATATTTTTAATTCCATTTTAACAGAAACTTGTTTGAATTACTTTAAATTTTTATACAATTAATATGCAAATAAAGTTTATTAAATAAATGCATAGGGGCAGCTCTGCTCCTTTCCTCTTTTTTTTTTCTTTTTTTCTTTTTTTGTGGTCACTAGCTCTGCCTCTTTCATGCTCCATTTTGCAACTCTGGATTTAAAAAAGGTTGCTTTAATGCTTTTTAAGTGCAGAAACCAGCTGATCTATAAGTTCATTGCCCTTTCTTTAAATCGGAAGGTTCTGCCTTTATGGGTTGGCATGTAGATTTTCAAGTATGCATGCAGATATTGTGCCTTCTGACAATCTTAATGGTCAGAAAATAAGAAAGTTAGAATGCTGATTCAAATAATTGCCACCACGCTGTCGTTTATGTCTCTTTTGAAGTAACCTGTTACTGCACTAGTCATAAAAGATGGCGGTACAGATGGAGGAACTTAGTCCCCGGAAGAGAAGAAAACCTGGATAAAATTTGATCCTGATGGGGCAGAAGAAAATGAAGGTAACCCTTCATATTCAAAACTTTTTGAATTACTTTTTACATAAAAAATAATGGCCTATTTAAAGTTCTTATACTTGCAAGTCTTTGCAACTTAGCTTCATACTGGTTCACTAGGAATGGGTTTTGTATTTCGTCAACATAATGCATTATACGTCAGATATGAAATTCCCGGCAAAATGATGACAATAGATGATTATAATGCACCAACAGAAGACCCAAAAGTGAGACAATTGGCTGATTTTCTGTTCAAACCTCTTGAGATAAAAGACGTAAGATACTCCTACATTGAAACAATTATTAAGCGAGGAAAAGAAGTCCTGAGTTCTCATAGTACTGCTCCAAATTCTAAATAGCAAAAGCTCCAAAACTGAAGATGCGACCAAAACATGTTTTAAGCATTGGTCTTCAGACTCAAAATAGTTAGATAGTTTGACATCGTCACTGAGACACTTACTACTCACCATACCGCATACAGGGTAATTTTAAATTATAGAAGTGTAATATCCAAAGTACTGCAAAATTATAAACAGGGCAATTGTCAGAGACCAACGGCCTTCACCCCTTTTGGATTTGGGCTTGCTTGAACCCAACCCCCATCTATAGATTCCAAACTCCCATTTAAGCCATCATCCACAAAGTCACCAACCCTCTTCACTTTAAGCTCTCTAGGTTCCACAGGGTAGTTCCCAGAGAAGCAAGCATAACAGTAATTAGGAGAATCATTGCCCAACAACCTCTTCAAGCTATCAAATGGCAGAAAAGCAAGTGACTCTGATCCAATAAAATTTCTAATTTCCTCCACACTCATCCTATTAGAGATCAACTCCTCTGAACTTGGTGTGTCCACCCCATAATAACATGACCCTATAATTGGTGGGCTAGCAATCCTCATGTGAACCTCCTTGGCACCTGCCTCCTTTATCAACCTCACGATCTTCGAAGATGTGGTTCCTCTTACAATTGAGTCATCCACAACCACAACCCTCTTACCTTCAAGCACTGCACGAACTGGTGCGAGCTTCAGTTTCACACCGAAGTCCCTAATCTTCTGAGATGGCTCAATGAAAGTCCTTCCAACGTAGTGAGACCTGATTAATCCCTGCTGAAAAGGAACCCCAGCTTTTGCAGCATAACCAAGAGCGGCCACCACACCAGAATCTGGAACTGCTATCACAACGTCACAATCAACAGGGCTTTCAGTAGCCAGTATTTCCCCAAATTTCCTCCGAGATTCATACACGGATCTTCCAAAAACCACTGAGTTGGGGAGAGCAAAGTATATATGCTCAAAGATGCATTGCTTTGGCTGTGGATGAGACATTAAGCAAAGGGATTGGAGCCCATTTTTATCCACCACTAAAACTTCACCTGGGTACACATCTCTCTCATATGTGGCTTCAATCAGATCAAGAGCACAAGTTTCAGAGGCAAAGACGATGGCACCATTGCTTCTCCTTCCCATAACCAATGGTCGAAATCCAAAGGGATCCCTCACTGCAACCAGCTTATCCTCCGTGACAAAGACAATAGAATAGGCCCCTTCAATCTTCTCGCAGGCATCAACAATCCTCAATATGAAAGGTCTGTGCTTTGAGGTCGCAATAAGATGGAGCACAACTTCAGTGTCAGAACTAGTGTTGAAAATCGATCCTTTTTCTTCAAGCCCGGCCCTTAAGGAGAGATAATTCACCAAATTTCCGTTATGAGCAACCCCAACAGAGCCGAAGCGGTACCCTGCAACGAAGGGCTGGACATTCTTAAGCATCGATTGGCCTGCGGTAGAGTATCGAACATGCCCAATAGCCAAATTTCCAGGTAACTGATCGAGCTTAGACTCGTTAAACACATCAGAAACAAGCCCAACCCCAGTGATCGATTGAAGGACATTGTTGTGAACGGCTACAATCCCAGCACCTTCCTGGCCACGGTGCTGGAGCGCGTGCAGGGCCAAATAGCAGAGACGAGACGCCTCGGGGTCACCGTAAATACCGACCACACCACACTCCTCGCGGGGCTTTTCGTCATCATCACAGTATGCTTCTAGGCATGGCTTAGTTGCGGATACAAGATCCGAAATTGGATTTTTAGACGAAACTGCGAAAGAGCTTTTGTGGGTCTCCGAGGCGGCGTGAGAAATAATGGGTATGGGAAAGGTGGTGGGTTTTGGGAGGGTTTTGTTGCAAAAACAAGTAACGGTGTTAGATGTGAGGAGAGGGAGAGAAGAAGCTTTCGAAAGGGAGGATGAGACAGAGAGAGTAGAGAGATTGGCTGCAGCCATTGGGTAGCGAAAAGTTTGGGTTGCAACACACGAACAAAAAAAGATGAGGAAGACTCAGAGGCAATGTAAAGTATAGGCACTTCGTTCTAGGTTTTGGTTCAAAGCGACCTAGAATCCCTATTTTCTTTTCTGTTTTTATAGAAAAGGAAAGAACTTTTTTTTATTATTATTATGTAATTATATTAATACTAAAAAAAAGTGAAAAGCTGTTCTATGATTCTGTTGATATTATTATGACATAATTAGAATTGAGATATTTGCTCTCATATCTGTTTTCATTTTGTGTAATTACTAATTAACCAAAGGTATTGAGAATTCAGAATCTCCATAATCTTGCATAAATTGAGAAATAAATAAAATTGCTTTAATAGAATAATCATATGGCTAAAAAGTAAGTCGAATTATTTTTTGTTTTTTCTGGTCAGGCATTGATCAGTGCGGCGGTCGCGCCAAGTTGCGTAGTCTACAAGATAAAAAAAAAAATTTTGTTTTTTTTTTGTGAGTTAATTTTTTTTATTATTGTAATATTTTTTATTTTATTTTTTTATTAATAAAGATATATAAATATTTAATTAAAAAAATAAAATTTATTAGATAATTTTTAAATATTTAAAGAAATATAATTTTAAAATTTTTTTAACTTATGTATATACATAAAAAATATTTATAATATTAAAAAAATAAGTAAAGAGAGAAAATATAATAAAATTAAATTAAAAATAAAATTTTAAAGAGAGGCAAAATTTTTGAATAAGAAAGATAAATTTTTAAGAAATAAGTAAAAATTTTAAAATTTTAAAAAGATTAAATTATGATAATTTTTTCTAATTCAAAAGTTAAAATTCTTAAATTTAACATCTCTACTCATACATTGAACTTTCACCTATGAACAATTTATATAGAGTTTTTTCACTTCACATGAATTTTTAACAAGTCAATAGGATAGTCTAAATAAAAAATAAAGTATAGACTTAAATTGGGATATAAAAGTTGAACTAATAGTTCACAAATCATGAAAATGTGACCAAATCTTCCATGAAAAATATAATTTTAGCCAAAATAAAGAAAATAAATAAGAATGAGCTCAAATCTAAGAAAAAAAATAAAAAATATGTGAGAAAATACTAGTGTAATAATAATCAAGATTAAATCACATGACATTAAGAAAAAATATTTAGATCCTACATTTATAATTTCAGTAAGTTTGTTATAATACATGATATTAGGACAAAATATCTACATCCTACATTCATAATTTTAACAAGTAGGTAATAATACATGATATTATGACAAAACATCTATATCTTACATTCATAATTTTAAAAAGTAGGTAATAATACATGATATTATGACAAAACATCATTATCTTATACAAATAATTTCAGTCAAGTAAGGGAGACTCAATAGTTAAAAATTTTCTACCTAGAAAGGCAAACTTATCATACTTAAGTGAGACAAAAGAAAAAAGAAATGAATCTCTATTTTAAGAACATTTTATCATAATTTTTAAAATATAAATCTCCTTTTACTATGCATATTTTGACTAAGGGAGAGAAAGACAAGAACATGAGTTGTCTTTCCTCAAAAAACAATCAAGTGTATCCTAATTGTGATAAGGTAGACCTATGATTATGAGAGGTGAACAATTTGATAGTTTATTTAAGTGAAACCCACCTTTATAACATGATAATTTTGTCCAAGTGAAAAAGAGAAAAAATAAAAGCAAGGTAGAGTGAGGAAATGAGAGAAAGAGAGGAGAAGAAAGGAAAGAAAAAGAATGACAAATTTAGAGGATTAAGTACTCAAAGTAAGTTAATTTAATCTCCACTTGAATTCATCTTTTCTCTTCATTCTTGGGGTTCAAAACTCACAATCTTTCTATTATTTAAGCTGCTATAAAAATTAAGGGAAAGAAAGAATCTGACTACTTTCTTTAAGAGGAAACAAGAAAAAAAAATTCACTAAGTTAAGGAGATCTTTAGGTAGGTTTTGACAATATCTCTTTTTAAAGAAATTTTTTGAAATTTGTAAAATTTATATGAGATTTTAATCTTATAATTTTTATGAAATTTACAATATTTGCTACTTTAATGATTGGCTATGGATGCTGCTATATCATGTTACATGTTGATCTTGCATGTGATGAATATTTTGAATACTTCGATTGGTATGAAAATTTCTACATAGATATGGCTATGGGTGGCAAACATTTAGGGCTTTTATGCTGCTGTTATGTATATTTAAATATGGTAAAAATAGATGGAAGATGGTTAGGTTAGTAAATTAAGTATGACCTTAAACACCTGGACGAAGACCATGAGAAAATTCTATTGAAAAACACTCTTAGTGATGCATGATTTGATTCTGTTTTTCTTTTAAAGTGGATGATGGAATATATTAAATTAAGTAAGAAATATTATTAAATAGTGATATGAGTAATTCTAAGGTTAGGTGAAAATTTGGCAGGAAAATAGAAGATGAATTAATAAAAAGATGAACTAAAACTTTAAGAAAGGTTAGGTTAAGAAAACTAGATTTTGGAGTAACTAGGAAAACTTCTATTTTTGAAATTCTAGAAAGAATCAGTTATGAATTTAAAAAAATGGTTAACATAAAAACTGTAAATACATATCTCACAGATTTTTAGCCACTGAAATCACCCAATTTGAACTTTAAATCAAGAAAATATGGTCTGATTAGTAAGCAATGGTCAAAAAATAGTTAATCAAGGAAAAATTTGTTAAGTAAGTTTCTGTGTTTGAATTTTTGGACAAAATCTATAGGGAATTAAAGAAAACTGTTAACATAATAAATATAGATATATGTTTCACGGATTTATAGGTTCTGAAATCACTTAATTTAGAGTTCATATGATGGAGATATGACTAATTAATGAGTAGAAGTCAGAATTAGTCTAGAATCCAGGGTGGTAAATATAAGTATTTTTATTTTCAATTTTCTAAAAGTAATTTGTAAAAAATCTGAAAAAATAATAAATATAAAAGTTGTAAATAAGTGTTTTAACTTTTTATAAGTTTTAAAATCACCTCAATTAGAGTTCGCATGAGGGAGATATAATTGAATGAATTAGGAATAGTCACAAAACACGGTCAAACCGTGTTTTGAATTGCTTCAACACGGGTAGACTATGTTCAGAGCTATTTTTGAGTACGCTTGAAGTATTTTTCAAGTATAGCCGTGTCCTGAAACATGGCCAAACTGTGTTGAGAGCTGGTAAGTTTAATTTTAATATTTTTTTTCTACCCTAAATGAACCTCATTAACTACAGATTAATAATAGAAATTAAATTGATGAAAAATGCCCTATAAAAATTTGTGAGAACATATGTTGGAAATGATATAGGTAGGAGGAAAGTAACTAGATGTCAAGTATAAAGAAAATGAGAAGATGAAAATAATATTTAAAAAAGAAGAAGAATCTTATAAATAGAAATAATAAATAACTAGTGTATGCCCTAATTATTGTCATTGCATAAACTTCTTATCATCTTAAGTGTGTAATTTTGACATGAAAATATTTTATAAAGTGATATTAAAAAATGATTATGATCATGACATGATTGCATTTTATCAATATTTTTGGTAGTGATTATGCTTTGATGATAAATTATGGCATGTGAGTGTAATGAGCATACTTGTTATTGAATCATATTTTTGACTATCAATGTGAAAAGAAAAGAAAAGAAAAGAGACAAACACAGTCACATAGCGATATGTTTGGTACACCAATAGGGAATACCCTATTAACGGCTATGATTATGTTAATGAGAAAAGAAAGAGAAAGTGTGTCATGTCGGACAAAACGAGAAAAATCTATACTGGAGAGTAGAAAGTATTTACCTTGACGGGGGTAGTTTGATATAAAAATAAGTTGATAGTCATCATATGATATTTTGAAAATAATTATTTATGCCATACATGTCATAACTGTATGATTTTTATGTACATGGATAAAATGTATTCATGTGACCTAAAAATATTTGTTGTAGTTTATATAGATAAACATGACATGACGAGTTATATTGATGATAATTATGATTTATTGTTGAATCTATTAAAATTTAATTTTTACTATATTTTCATATTATGTTCAAAAAACTAGTTATATAGATTTTTTTTATGACTCTGATTTTTAATGCACGTTGAATTGAGTTACTTTATGTTGGACAAATTTTAAAAATTAATAAGATATTTGTGGTCGAGTTGGTTAAGATCTCGGTAAAAATGTAACCACCCGCGTCCGTATATCTGAAATTGATTAACATGAATGAATAATATGTAGATATTTATGTGTTTGATTTTTTGTACGTATGTTTTGATTAATGATGTGTATGTGAATTTAGAATTGTATCAATGTTAATGATAGACTTTAAACTTTAATTATATTTGATTAAATTAATTAAATATTATTTTAAGTTAAATAATTATAAGAAAAGAGGTAATAATTTTATAAGATTTTAAATATATATATATATATATATATATATATATATATATATATATATATATATATATATATATATATATATATATATATATATAATTGTTACCGCCACTATAGACATCTTTGGTTGGGCTGGGAATCTATTTGAATAGAATTTAGATCCGTATTTTACCACTCCTTGCTTGTTTTATCCACCTTACATAGAAAAAGATAGCTGATATTCCATCGACTAACATTAAGAATTCATTCCATACTTTCATCTCATAGATTCTTATCTTAGCCAAGTATGAAGATAGATTATTTATCAAGCAAGACTTAATGAAGATAAATTTTTGATTTTGTCAAAAATTGTAATTTAAAATTTGTGCTTTCATAAAGAAAGAATCTATGAAAGAAAGCGTAACGCTTATACCTTTTAAATCGATGGCTGTTTTACCAGTTTAGCTCTGCGATATATGAATAATTGGAAGAAACTAATAATAGGTTAGGTGGGTGTTGTGTTTCTCAATTCTCATTGAAGGTCAAATCCAAAAGCGCATCTGCCATTTTGTCTTTTGACAAAGGAGAAGAATCCTTAAATACCACTGAGCCATATGGACAAGAAAAGCATACACTTTATTAAAAAAATCTCTCCTTTTTCTTATCTTTTAGTCCATGTCATTTTGCAATCTAGTTGTAAATTATGCTGCATGCAGTATCATCTTTTGAGCAAAAGATAAAAACAAATTTATTCTTGTTCTTTTTTTTATTTGGACAAATAAAAAATTATAATACTTATTATACATACATTAACTTTGAAACTTACAAAAAAAATTCGTAAAAAAAGAAGAAGATAAAAATTACAAATTAACTTCCACTTTTAAATGATAAATAAAAATATAAATTACAAAACAAGACATATTCTAATTATTACTACTAACATTATAATTTTTTTTTATATTTAAATACAATTAACTTTAAAAGAATCATATTCTTTTAAAAAAAGAAAATACAACTTCTAATTTTTTTTAAATTATGACTCTTGATGTTGTAAATTCTTTCGACCTTAAAAAATTATATATCTAAAATAAAAAGACGTGAATTTTTTAAAATTGATATGTACTAGATAATTTTTATTAAAGAGAACAAACTTTTTTTATAAAAGAAAAAAATACTTTTTTAATAAAAAAAATATTTCCCTAATAAAAAAGATATCTTCTCTAATAAAAAAAGACAAGAAGAATTATATAAAATAAGTTAAGAAGATAGAGAGAGGGAGGGGGGAGAGGAACCTACCATTGGCAGTAACCTCTCCAAGCAGCTGCAACGCTAGTTTTTTTAGGGAGAGACGCGGCGTTGGCGTAAATGGACAGGGCCTAACAACTATGAAATTCTCTGGGTTTTCAACAAAAATGGACATGATGCAGTTCAAAGTTTAAGCCTATATTTAAGTTGGGATTTATTCACTTATGCCCCTAGAATATAAAAGAGCAGAAAAGCCAACTTCAAGTTATAAAAAAAAATTGATTTCTTTGAATCTTCTCAAACGTCGTCCCCCAGAATAGCAACCCCAAACCCTAGCAGAGCGCCGCGACCTCCAAAGCCAGGAAATGTTATGTGAGTCGCAGCCCTCTCCCCATCTCCCTCTTTCTTCTTGCTCTACTTCATAGTTATTATGTATTTACTTTTTTTAGGAAAAGTTTTCCTCTCATTAGGAGAATTTTTTCCTTCCATTAGGGAAGTTTTCTCTTCTTTTGTTTAAAAAAAGTTAAAAGCTTGAATGTTTACATCTTTTATGTCCAGATCTACAGTATTAGATTCAGATCTACATGTTTGATCTTAGATCTGTGTAGAAAAAGTCAGATCTACAGTATTGTTCTTACAAAGGAGTAGAAGAATATTGAAAAGTGTTATCCTTCAAAGAAGGTTGGGAAATGTGTTGCCTCTCTATTATTATAACTCTTTTTTCTTTTTTTTTAGTATGTTGTAATAGCTGTATTTTAGATTATGGAGATGTAATATTTGGTATATTAGATTTTAAGAGGTGTATTGTCTTTATATTTTCTAATTATAGTACTAATTTATTTGTATTTTGTCTTTAGAAGTTGTAAGATTTATTAATCTTACTTTTGTCTTTTGATTGTTGGCTTCAATACTTTTTTGATGTATGAATAGTGGTATTCCACTTTGTCCCAAAAAAAAAAGTTATAAAAAAAAAATAAAAAAAAATGTGTAGCGTTTGATTCGATCCACGAGGATACCGGAGTTATCATCCCCCAATTTCTAGCTTTCATTTTTCCTCTTAGGAGGCTGCTTTCCTCTCCTTCAGGTGAGGCTGCTTATCCCCTATCTAAGGGGAGGATCTTTGTTTTTGAGTTGTAGAACCTGGAAAAGAGGAGAGAAATCTGAAGACAAGGTCACTCTAAACATCTAATGGAACAGAGTGAGAACAACCAAGGGAAAGAGCTGGAAGTGTCGGATGATTTACTACAGTTGGAACCCGATGGCAATTCTTCCCAGAATATTGCCAACAGGTGTCTGGTTGGGAAGGTCATAGTAGACAAGAATCTGAACAGAAAAGCAGTAAAGTCGATGATATGCAAGGGATGGGGGGATCCAATAGGACTAACGATTATGGATCTGGGGACAAATACCTTCCTTTTCAATTTTGAAAAGGAAGAAACAGCGAGGCGGGTCATGGAGGAATCCCCATGGAACATAATGAGTCATCTCCTTAACCTTCAAGAATGGACACCAGAAGCTGCATTCCAAGAGATGGCTTTCCTCTATGCCCAATATTGGGTCCAAGTACATGGGCTAACCCTTGAAAACCTGAACACAAGGAATGGCTTCATCATAGGAAACAGGCTGGGAGAAGTGCTGGCTGTGGAAGAGCCGATAGTAGAAGGAAGAATCTTAAGACATTTCCTAAGAGTTAAAGTGCTTAAGAACTTAAAGGAGCCATTTACCACTGGATTTTGGGTTCCCAGAAACAATACAAGCAAAACATGGATTAGCTTAAAGTATGAAAAGCTCCAGGAGTACTGTTTCAAATGTGGAAGACTAGGGCATGAAAAGAAAGACTGTAGAAGAGAGGAAGATCACTCAGGGAAGGAGAATACAGGTCAAAGTATGGACCAGGCCTAGGAACACAAACAGATAAACCGTTGAGCTTGATAGCCAAGGAGAGCCATTGGCGGAGAGACCACGACGGCGAATGGTGGCGCTCAGGAGGGATGGTCAGCCCAGTGCAAATGACAGTAGTCAACGGCACAATGCACGAAGAAGACAGCTGCAGAGGGGGGCAGAAAAGAGGGGAAAGGTGCAGCCAGTCTATAACACAGGAAGCAACAGAGACTAACCATAAAGGAGCAGAGGAGGGAAGCAGTTTTTTCACAGAAGGGGAAACTGAATGCAGCAAAGGGGAGGAGGAGGGAGTTTTTTTACACAGGAATAGAAACCCTAAAGGGGGGCAGAAAGAAAGCATGCAGGAGCAGACTATAAACCAACAAAAGCCGGATATGAGAAGGGGAGTAGGCAGCATGTGTCAAGCCAAATGAGGAAAGAGGAAAAGTCAAATGACAGGCTGGGCTGTTTCATGAAAGCAAACCCAACAGGCATTAAAAATAATGAAGAAGGGCCCAACAAAAATGAAGCGGACTTATATCAAAATAGGCACAGCCCTCCTGAACCCCTACTTGGGCCAATACAACCACCAGATAAGGAAGATTTCTGGAAAGAAAGAAAGGAACCCCTCAGGCCGAAAGAAGGAATAAATGAGAATAGACTGGTGGACAGAGGGGCCCAAAGGAAGGAAGCTCCTCATTATGGAGACCAGGAGAAGCTTTACTATCACTATGCAGAATCCTTAAACCCCACCATGGTCAGGAAAAAATGGAAGAGAAAGAAAAAAAAAGTAGAAGTGAATCAAAAATATTATGTTGAAGCCTCTTCGGATGATGAGACAGAAGAGGAAGATAACGGAGCTGAGAAAGTGGGGGATGTAACTTGGGCCCTAGAAGTAAAAAACCTGGCAACGGCTTTTGTAGAATTCCTAAGCCTGAAGAGAGGAAGAGCTGCTCTAGAGGACAGTCCACCAAAATATGGTACCCTTGACCTAGAGGAACATGCAGGGAGAAGAACAGAAAACAGAAAAAACCAGAAAAAGATAAAGTGCAGGGAGCAAATATCAGATGATAAGGAAGGAGAACAGAAAGCACAAGAGTCTATTACGGCTGAGGAGGCGGGCCTTACCATGCCCCACCGTCCAAAGTGACTACCATAAGCTGAAACTGTCGAGGGGTGGGGGTCGCCTTGACAGTTCGCGAGCTCCGAGACTTATGTCTCAAAAATAGACCCTCAGTTGTGTTCTTAATGGAAACAAAAGCGAAAGAGGCTAAGATAGAGAACCTTAGGAGGAGAATGGGGTTCGATGAGAAGGTTGTAGTTAACCCAATTGGGAGGGCTGGAGGACTATGCTTAATGTGGAAGAATGATGTGGAAATTGAAGTTATGGATAAGAGCCAGAGTTTCATCCATACCAAGATCAGAATGGAAGAGGAAGTTAGGGACAGTTACTGCATCTTCATTTATGCAAACCCGAATCAAAGGAGAAGAAGAAAACAATGGACCAATATTGCAGCCCTTAACCCTAGTAAGTTTTTCCCTTGGCAATGCATTGGTGATTTTAATCAGGTTCTATTTCATGATGAGAAATTGGGGGGGGGGAGGCAACCAAATAAAAAACAGATTGAGGTGTTTAAAGACTTCATGGAAGAAAATGACCTGGTTAATTCTTACATTAAAGGATGTAAATATACTTGGTGTAATATGAGGGAGGAAGGTGGGGTTAAGGAAAAAAGTGATAGACACCTTGCAAATGAGATTTGGCTGAGGAGATACAGATATGCCAAGGTTATTGCTTTGCCAGCTATTGGGTCAGATCACAGCCCCCTTATCCTAACAACTAAACCCACTTGTAGAAAGAGAGGATATAGTTTCAAATTTGAAGCTTTCTGATCAGAACACCAAGACTTTATTAAGGAGGTAGAAATGGGCTGGAACAGTAAGGAGTCATCAGGAAACCTGGCTGATTTGGCTGGAAAAGTCAAGGAAATGGCTGGGCACTTCGAGGTATGGAGAAAAAAAATTTTAAAAGAGCAGATTTTCAGATTTCTAAGAAGAAGAGAAGACTCCAACAGCTGCAGAATGGGAACCAGAATAGGGTGAATGTGATGGAAGAGAAGAAAATTAAAGATGAAATTAATAGGTTATGGAAACAAGAGGAGAAGTTCTGGGCACAAAGAGCAAGGGTTAAATGGCTGGAGTGTGGGGATATGAACACAAAGTTCTTTCATAGAACTACTATGCAAATAAGAAGACAAAACACGATTGCCAGAATCCAAGATGGAGATGGGAAATGGGTGGAAGGGGATGAAAATATTCAGGAGGCTTTCCAAAACCTCTACCTTAAGCTATTTGAGTCCTCCAACCCCAGTGATTTTACAGATTTAGAAAGTGTGATCCCAAAAGATATTACCGAGGAGATGAATGAGAAACTCACTAAAGAAGTGACTGAAGAGGAGGTGCAGAGGGCGATTTTTAACCTGGGGGCGATGAAGGCCCCTGGCCCAGATGGAATGAGTGGGATTTTCTTCCATAATGCATGGGATATCATAAAGGGAGATGTTATCAGAGCAGTGAAGGGCTTTTTTGAGGTGGGGTAGTTACCTAAAGACATCAACGAAACACATATAACCCTTATCCCTAAAGTCCAGCACCCAGAATCAGTGGGTCAATTCAGACCGATTAGCTGTACCAACTTTAGTTACAAGATTCTATCTAAGGTGATGGTCAACAGGATGAAACCTATTATAAATAAGCTGATATCTCCTAATTAGAGTGCATTTGTGAGTGGAAGATTGATCCAAGACAACATCCTACTTGCCCAAGAAGCTTTTCACACGTTAAAGTGTAGCAGAAATAAAAAAAACCACTATATGGGCCTCAAGCTGGATATGAACAAGGCTTATGACAGACTGGAATGGGATTTCCTGGAAAATGTAATGAAAGCTATGGGTTTTTCGGATGGATGGATAAAGCTGGTTATGCAATGTGTCAAGACAATCACTTACAAAATAAAGATCAATGGAAGTTTAGGCCCTACCATCTACCCACAAAGGGGCTTAAGGCAAGGGGATCCCCTCTCCCCCTACTTATTTATTATGGCTGCTGAGGTCCTATCTAGGGGAATAACTAAAGCCACGGAGAAAGGAACAATAAATGGGCTCAAATGTGCAAAAAACTCCCCAGTCTTGTCCCACCTTTTCTTTGCAGATGATTCACTAGTTTTCTTGGCAGCAAAGGAACAACAGGCAAAAAAGCTGAAGGAGATAATAGAGGAATACTCTAAGTGCTCAGGCCAAATGTTAAATCTGGATAAATCTGGTTTAATTTTTGGTAGAGGTACCCCAAACGACATCAAAAACAGCATACAAAGAGAACTCAACATCCCAATTTGGGATAATCCGGGAAAGTACCTAGGAATGCCTGCTGTGTGGGGAAGGGCAAAGAAGAATGCACTTGACTGGATAATGGACAGGGTCAAACAGAAGTTATCAAGCTGGAAAATGAAGTTCCTATCCCAAGGGGGAAGGGAGGTTTTAATAAAAGCTGTGATCCAAACCATCCCCACCTATGCCATGTCTACTATACTATTTCCAAAAAATTTCTGTGCTAAACTATGTTCCGAGGTTGCAAAGTTTTGGTGGAGGAGTGGAAAGAGTGAGAAAGGAATCCACTGGATAAGTTGGGAGAAGATGACTATGAACAAGAAAGAGGGCGGTATGGGGTTCAAGGATTTTCGATGCATGAATATTGCTTTACTCGGTAAACAAGCATGGAGATTACTTGAGGACCCAAATTCCATGTGGGCAGATATTATAAGAAAGAAGTACTTTCCCAAAACCAACCTCCATATGGCAAAACGGGGAAGATGCAGTTCATGGAGTTGGCTGAGCCTATGGGAAGGAAAGGAGTTTCTTTTTAAACATGGAAGATGGAGGGTAAGAGATGGTGAAGGGATATCTATTTGGGAGGACAGGTGGCTGAAGAGTGGAGTTCTAATAGGGAACAACACCAATAGTAGTTTGGAGAAGGTTGCTTCCTTAATTGACCAAGATTCTAAGACCTGGAAAACAGAGATCCTCAGGGAAATGCTCCCTATACAACAGCAAAAGGAAGTCCTAGCTACACCCATTCCATACCCCCCCAACCGGATAAGTTTCTCTAGCCTATCACAAGTGAAGGCAGCTATAGCGTCAGGAGTGGGTATAACATAGTAAACGAGGAGGAACCAAACAAAAACAAAAATAGGGCATCCACTTCCAACTCTGCTCACACAAACACCTAGGGAAAGATATGGGACTCCCCAATCCCCCCTAAAGTCAGGATATTCATCTGGAGAGTCATTCACAATGCTCTACCTAGCCTAGAGAACCTACACAAAAGAAGAATAATCCCTGATCCAATGTGTCCTATTTGCAACAACGCACCAGAGACTATAGAGCACATTCTACTGAAGTGTGAGTGGACTAAACCAGTATGGTTCAGAGCAGACATACAAACTCAGACTGGAATGAATAATGGAATTAAAATTAGGGAATGGGTCGAGACCAAGATGAATGTTTATGGGACTGCACAAGGAACAGATGGAAAGGAAATCTTGGCGAAATGCTTTACTGTTATGTGGCTCATCTGGAAGGAAAGGAACAAATTCATGTACGACCAGGCAAGAATTGATCCTTACAGACTTGTACAGAAGTTGATTTCTTGGATACCTAACCTTACCTCCCTAAAGCAAAGACATATAATCACAAGGGAAAACAATAGAAATGCATAAGGAGAAGAAGTAGTCAGGTGGAATCCCCCACCAGAGGGATGGGTTAAAATCAACACAGATGCAGCTTTTTCGAAGCATAATCCAGAATGTTACGTGGCTGTAATCGTGAGAAATGAAAGGGGTTTGCTCCTTACTAGCCACGCCAAGCAATCGTTCGCTCACTTAGTCTTGGAAGCTGAGTGTAAGGCAGTGGAGGAAGCCCTACTACTGATCGATAACTTATAGCTCACGAACGTCATAATAGAGACAGACAACAAACAATTAGCGGAGGTTTGCAATAAGGAAAGACAGATCTGGAATATAGAACACATACAAAGCAAGATTGAAGCGTTTACCTCGAGTGGGAGATGGATCAAGGTTTGTTGGATAAAGCGAGAGGGAAACACAGTAGCTCACTTGATTGCACAACTCTTTGCCCGTGGAACCCTCAATAGAAGCTGGATCATCAATCCTCCGGGCACACTCAAGGAAATTCTGAGGAAGGAAGCTGGGGAAGGAAGATGTGATCCTCCCAGGTAGCACCCACGATACAGACATCACTATCATCGAACCTTCTAGATTTTTTCACAAAGTGTGTAGCTTCGTTTTTCGTACCCATGATGACGTTTTAGATTTTATCTGAGAGCTAGGCTTGTTGTATATGACAATATGGGCCTCTGGGTCTCTCAGTTGTTTTTGGGTTAGTAACCCAATCTAGTTATATTGAAGTGAGGCTACGGCCTTTTTGTCCAAAAAAAAAAAATGAGGATACTGGAGTTCACCAGAGGTTTTTTTTAGGCTTGGGCGCTGGGCTGTTTGGGTACTTTATCTGTTCTGGGCCTCTGTGGCAATTACCAAAAAAAAAAAGGTTTAAGCATTGATCAAACGACAACGTGTCATGCATTTTAGTGCTGTAGAACAGTGCGAGTCACCTTCTCCCACACTAGGGTTCGATATTGGTGATTTGTGAGTCTAGATCTTCTGCGTTCGCAGTAGCATCCTCCGGCCTCTCTTTGCTCTCAAGAACTTCTGAAGGACAGTCATCCTATGGCGCCCCCACCAGGACCTTATTCTGGAACAAGCACCTTAGCTTTGGTAACTTCCAGTTCCCCTTTTTCTGTTTGTTTCTGTAGAAAATGGGAGAAAATAATGCGCTTAAATAGAGCGTTAGATTAATTTTATGTCATTTTTTTTCTTATTAATGTTTGACAAAATAAAATGGTTATAAAATGAATTGAAAAATCTCGTGAATTGGTAGGTCGCTCGAGCGTCTGCTTTCTCTTTTGGTCTCGTTTATGGAAGCATTAAGCTCAAGTACCTCAAGGTATTACAACGAATCGTTCATATTAATGCTTCTGATTTTTGATTATTTTGTTTCTTGTTACAATGCCTTTGCATTCATGTTTTATAGCTCGTCATGTGTTTTTACTGATCTGATCTTTAATTGCTCTAGAATGCTCTAAACAAATTCATCTAATTTAATGTTCTTGGAAAAGAATTGGAAATCAATTTTGATCTGAATTGCACTTCGCATTGTTTACCACAAACAATCATATTGACCCTGGATCAGTTTTGAATCCTCTGAATTGTTATAGACTGTTACCCCATACATACAATTGTGCTCAACTTGTTTTCCCTATTAATCCGATCTGATTGCTGATAATTTGTTTACCAACTGCATATAGCATTGCTCTTTGTATTGGTGTATCTAAAGTCTAAACAGGCGACCTTTCCCTTGAATAGGGTCTCCCTTGCTTAGATGACAACCAGATTTTTATTGTCTCCTTTGAGGCTGAACTCGGTAGATTTAAAAATTGTGGTTTTATGAGTCAAAAAGTAGGCTTGCAGGTCATTACTGAAGCCTCTTTTACGCTGATCTGCAGTGTGTGAGTGATGTTGTGGGCCATCATCTTCATATGGTTGCTACGTAGCTCCCTATTGGCTGATGTCCCCAGTATTATTCCTTATTCTCTCCCACTTTCTAGATCAGGGAGGTTTTTGCTTCTTAGAGTTGAGGGTTATTTAACTTGGTTGCACATTTTATGATGAATGTGTGCTTTGTAAAACTTCCGTCAGCCTGTTTGCATGGAGTCATTGATGTTTAATTCTCATTTATTTGGTTGTTTCAACTCATAGGCAAAAGCCAAGTCTCAAAAGAAAGCTGAAGCAAAGGCTCATCATTGAAAGCAATGACATCCCTACAACTCTGTCCCTTGAACCGAAGAAAATACAGCAATAATTCATGACAAGAAACTGTATCATGTTTTCTCCCATTTTTTTGAAGCTTTCTGGATTAAGCTTTGGATAATGTTACATAAGTTGAGTTTAGTGCACTATGGAAAAATTATTCAATGATCATACTTTCACGTTGTTATAATAATCGGCCTGCCTGATTTTGAGTTACTGTATTGCAAGCTGCTTGTAGTATCCTAGTCGTCCTCCTCTGTTTTTTAGCCTGAAAAAGATGAACACGGAATTCTGCACCCATTGGCCTTCAGCATTTACTAGTTTGATTGGTCTTCACGCATTTTGAAATTTCAGCTGTATTCTTAAATTTTGTCTCTTGTGGAAAATAACGTGCAACATTTTCCTGGGTTTGAACAGATCATTTTCTCATGCTTGGTGGTTTATTTGAAAACAGTATGACATTGTTGTTTCATAAAGCAAGTATTGCCGTAGGAATATACGCAGTTTTATGATGTTTTACTTTATTTTATGACAAATAATGTGTATAACCAAGAATGGCTTCTTGACAAAACGTTCCTTAAAATGTATCTTTTCAATCTTGTAAATTTGTGCAAAATAAAGAAAATGTATGGTTTGCATAATTTATATGGGTTCAAAGGACAAAGTATCTTTACCAACAAGGCTCAAAATAATGGTAGATAATTGAGTTCTTTAAATATGTTGTTGTGAGTTCAATTCAGGTTGTGTATAGAAAATGTTTTGTTGGTAGAGATATATCCACGATTTCAAGGTTTCGGAAAAGATTAGTCTTCGGTGGTCGGTTGAAAAAAAAAGAAAGAAAGTGGAAGTAGTCTTTCAAATAATGACTAATGATGAATATACTATGATCAAATGAGAATTCTAGACGGATTTAGATAGCTGTTATTTAATGTGGTGAAGATCTGTGTTCAAAATTCAATACCAGCTAGTCATGTGTTCACTGCTGGACACTTATCTGACAACAGAGTAATCATTATATATTCGACTCATAAATTAAGTTTTAAAGAAGGGGGAGGGTGGTTAAAGGTAAACAAACGAACAAAGCAAGATTTTGTCATTCTGAATATCTAAAGCGTTATAGAAAGCACAAAAGTACACCATTAGGTGCTCACATCCTGGTTTGCACTATATCACATGACTATATCCATACAAGGAAAGAACGAATCCAAAATTCGGGGGAATGAATCTGATGACAGAATCAGGTTTCATGTCCAAATAGTGTCATCAGCAAGAAGTTTTGCTGTATCCAGTGATAAGCATTAATGAAGTCTTCCCTCTGCATATAAGCAAGTAATTTAGACATGAATGTATGGTTAAAAAAACTTATTTCATAATATGCTACAACCGGCCAAATCTGGGATGTATATACACACATCGCCTTGTTTGTAAAAATTGTAACACTATAGTAATAATTTATTTGCAGAATGCTAAAATTAAATCACAGTAGGGTTGTCCAGGGTATTTGCCTGGTATAAGTTTCATTAAACCTTACCTGCCAACAAGCAAAGCTCCGTCCAAATACAAAAAGGTACAATGCTGATCCACTAGGAAGCAGCAATTCCACATAACTCATGCCATGGTTAGGGTCTTCACCATCCTAATCTTTGTCATCTTCATGTACTGCTAAAGCATCCGATTGCTCTTCGTTTTGGGTCTCTACGTCCTTTTTCTCATCCTTTATTCTATCCAAAATTGCAATCTGTAGTGGATACTGCAGATAAGTATAAATTCATAGGACACTCAATAATAGAATTGCCTGCTAGTTGCTCACACATTAACAAGAATGCCATGTAAGGGAACAAAACTAGTTTATCAAATATTGTGCAATCCGTAATTTTATAATCAGAAGCCAAAAGAGGAGCTGGTGACCAAAGAAAAAGGAAACAGTTGAATGGGAGTAAGAGTATGAGAAATTGTCCATACAAGTGGGGAAAACAGTCTATATGAGCCATCTTACAGAAGAAATAGTTTTCATAAGTCTTCGAATACTTCATGTTTATATTCCAGGCTGTTGCATAAGGTATCTCAATTTGAATTAAGACAATCAAGAGTGTCTCAAACTTAAGAGGAGAATCTAAAATACAATAAGAAATTTAGCTCTGGGCAAAGAAGAAATTAAACTATGGAAAGGAACAGGACAAAAGGAGAAAAGACGAACAGAAGAAATACAAGTCACGTAGTTGACTGTATAGCTACTGTATTGTGGTAGAGATAGGTTTTTCTGTTCCATACTAAGATGCAAGCTTTCTAGCTCGCTTTTTGAAATTGCTTGGTGAAATAATATATTCTGATTTATACAAAAATAAATATTGCAGTCAGACCAATATAAATAATTACGTATATAACCATATAACAAAAGTTGATGTACTCATCTCACCCTGCTTCCTCCCTCTAAGGATTCATCCTCTATAAACCGTATCTCAAGAGTTGGCCGCAATTTCATACACCTCCCCAGCTCACCTTGAACATATTTAGCCTTTGACTTCAATCCAGGAATTGCAACTTCCTTTACTCTTTCATCTCCAAAAACAGATACACAGACCTTAACCACCTGCATATGCTGAGATAAGACAATCAGTAGCACATAACCATAAGTTCACATCACAAGATAACTCCTGTGACAATAGCCAGGAACTAAAATATTATATATGTGAAAAATGAAATGAAACAGACGTTTTTGCCTTCCAATTATATCAGAAAACATGCTACGTCAAGGCAGTCAGTGGATACAAGTCCTAACAAGATGAATATATAAATGCAATATCATTTGATTATATTGCTTTATCTACCCTGGAAATGAGAAATATCTCCCCAATTGATATACCATAAAAAATATTGCATGATTTCCAAACAAGCATAATGGGAACAAGAAGTCGGGCCTGACCTACTTCTGAAAGACATGAAATGCCCCCGTAAGGCTACCTTCTAGTAACAAAGAATAGACACCGAAGTCAAGTTGCCAGCTTCCAGTATTCAGTATTTCAGTCTCACGGTTATGCAAGATAAAAGATTTTTCTCCTTCATATCGAAGTCTTACAGAGGGCAATACAACCTAGAAACCAGTATTTCCAAGCAATTATTTATTAAGACACAATTCAACCACAGCATGATGGAAAACAATCCTTAAGGTTCGTAGGCTATCCAGTTCTTGCTTTGAAGTATCCAATGATTTTAATACTTTAATGGGTATACCCAAAAATAAGCTAGCAAAATTCCTTCTATATAAACAACCCTTAAATTTACCAAAATAAAACTTCACAACATTGCCACACAGACAAATTCACATATAGTATACCTGCAAATCAGCTGTGATTTGGACTTTGCTGACGGTGTTGAGGGAGGAGAGGTAAGCTCCTAAGGAAGCTTCAGGTAGAAGTGAATCGAGCAGATATTGTATTTTCCGCTTATCACTTTAATGTGTGATGTTGCCATTGATCAAAGATGCAATCATCTCTTAAATTAGCAAAGAATGACCACATGATTAAGAATGATTTGTTCAAATTTCAAGACTACGTCAAAAAACATACGAAACCTCATGAGCCAATCCTTTAAATTCTTTTTCATTTTTGTTGTAAAATAATTGAAAATTTCTTTTAGCAAACCTGGCATCTGATGGTATGGAATAATTCCCAGTACCATGAAAAAGAACTTGCAATGTTTGGATGTTGAACCATTACCTCTGGGGAAAACCGTCTCAAGGATTCCTCTCCTTCCATTATGCTGTCAGATAAAAGATAGAGTTTTGGGGAGGAATAACACAAAGAAAAGTAGAGAATAATGTATTAATTTAACATCAACTCTCTCACAAAATTTATAGTGTCTACTTTAGAAAGATAGAACGACGAAGACCTCTACCGTGGAAATAATCAACTAAGTTAAATAAATTGTGCCTGCAACAAATTAAGCGAACAATGCGAAGTGTCAAAATAATAAGCATCTATGTCAAATACAAGATATAAAAGTAAGTTCTCAATTAAACAAGACTGCACAGCAATCATGTTAGCATAACTGGAAGAAATAACATCAGAGGTTGAGTCAGATTTTCTATATATATTTCTGTCATTATAAATGTCTCTGCTCACATGGTTAACTAGAAAAGCATACCTCCTTCAATAGCATGAGTCCCGATACTTGGCCCTACTCTAAAATATATATATTTTTTTTGCTTGATCGTGGAAAAAAAAAACTCTCAGAAACATCCCTCAAATAAAGTTGGGTCAGTAAATTACAATCAAAATTTGCATTACTATTATTAGATCCTTACAACATCAGGAAATAAAAAATTAATACAAAGAGGTCAGTAATATTTTACAAAAAAAATTTATATCAAACTTCGATAATCTACTGTTTAATGGATCTTTCTAGGGAGATCTGAACATCCTCTGTTTGTCAACGTCTAACTGTCCCTTATCAAATCAAATTATAGATGCAATTCTAAAGAAATTCATTTGCATTTCTCTTAAAGATCTAGTATTTATAAACATAAGAAATTCTAAGGTTGAAAGGATCTTCATTTAACTTTTTACCCTCCAGATAAACCAAAATCAGCCTTGATCGGGTAGACACTCCAAGAAATACTCTCTCCTTCACCAGCCTCTTCGATTGCCCGCTCCACGAGTGCACAAGCAGCAATATGTGCACCAGCTGGCTTCCCCATTAGGTAAATCCTATGCAAAACTATTCATCAGTGACCATAAGAACACATCATTCCTCAGAGAAAGAAAAAATAGGATACCATGACGAAGATTTAGTTTGCAGTTCAGAGATCAAATATTAACTTGTTTGGGTCACCTCCATATTCTGCAATATTGTTGCACACGAATGAGATACCTTGAGAAGCATCATGTATCACATCACTGATGGTTCCCTGAGGATAATTTCTGCAACAAAAGACCAATGAGATAAAAGGTGGAAAGATAGAAGGCACTTACAGCAGTCATGCTGTTGTTAACCTAATGTACATCTTAAGTAACAACAAAGGAGTATCAGAGTTCAATTAAAAAGGATTTGATGCATCAGTGTAATGGATGGATAGAATAATTACTAATATAACCAATCCTTGGGCACTCATTACTAGTTAATTAGGTAGACACTGGATCACAGACAAATTTATTACTACTTATTGTTAACGAATGAATGTACCGCAGAGATTTGGCATATCATGAGATAATTTCCAAATAAAAGTATACTACACAAATTTAACAGAGAAAAGCCAAAGTAATGAAAAATTCGAAATAGTTTTCACGAGAATGTGATATGTAGTAAACTTGTAATGTTAAAGCTGGAAGCTATAGTGGTATACTACTATACAGCTTTAAAACATTAATAAATGAATAATGAATCAAAATTAATATTAAAAAAATCAAGCATCTTTTAGAGCGGCAAATTCATAATGGAAGGTCTAATGTGTAGGCAACACCACTCTAGCATGGAGTCCGTCAAAATTCTAGATTTCAGTAAATAGTGTTTGGAGAAGATAAATAATTTTATTGCTATATGACACAAGAAAGTACTAGTGGCCACTGTAGAGTAAACGATTCATGCAGTTGTACTGGAAATGAATGGTAGTTTGCAATTAAGGTACCCAAAACTTGGAATAAATAACTAATTAAATAGCAGTCGACCTGATGAACCATCATGACAGTGAAGAGTGTGATAAACATAAAGCCTTTCATGCAAATTTTATTTGATCATTTATATACCTTTATCATGAAATCAGGAGGCTGTAGCCTTTAAATTCCATAATATGATACAAGGTTACAGAATGTGTTTGTGTGCTAGTGTGAAGCTATGACCCTTGACCAAACTAATTATCTCGAAGAATAAAGTCATAAACTGCATTCCTTAAGTAGGCTCTTATTTCTGCAGAATTGATTTTTCACTTTATTCTTCTTTTTGAAGTATGAATTTGCATTGCACTGCACATCACTTTATCTAAACAACATCAAAATGATATGATGGCCAAGTAAAATTTATATTTGCCTGTAATTTTGAAGAAAAGATAAGCACACTATTAAAATGTAGGATTTCAAAACTTTTCCACTTTGTACCGATATTGCACATGAACCATTTTCCTTCATAATTACTAAGGACCCGCGCACAATCAACATATATGCATAAAAGAATTGAAGAAGCTAAAGAAAGAGAGAAGACTAGAGAAGACTTTTGGAATGCGTAAGTAACTAGGCTTGCTATATTTATAATAGGATATTTGTAATAGGAAAAATCTATACGAAGCAAGCAATGTGGGACTGAAGGATAACAACTAACCATACATTTTACACTTAATTCTAACAAGAATAATAAATTTGTTTAATAAAAACGTAGAAAGTGGGATAGCTAAGACTTGAGAAGAATAGGATTTAAGGTAGAGAAAAATAGGAGTTAATTATCTAAGAAAAAATTCTGGTATTTTTCAGCTACTTTTATAACCATATACAACAACAACAATCAAATTCTTTTTCGTTAGGTGAAGTCGACTACATGGATCAAACGTTGTCATAGTAGCCTATTATAAATGAGATCAATAAATAGATTGTTAATTGTTAAATTTTTCTTAATAGTTTTACTAATTGTTTTCTTTGACTTCTTTCTATTTTTAACTATCAGATTACTCTTCATTTGATTTATACTTTTTAGTAGGGCTTCTACAAATTTTCTTCACACATGGTCAAACCACTTTAAGCTAAATTCTACCATCTTCTCTACAATAAGTGCTACTCTAACTTTTTTTTTAATGTGCTCATTTCTAATCATATCTCTTCTAGTGTGTCTACACATTCAGCGTAATATTTTTATCTTTGCGACATTTAGTTTATCTTTGTATTGTCTTTTAACCGTCCAATAGTTAATACTATACAATATAGTAGGTTTTATAACTATACGATATAATTTTTCTTTAATTTTGAGTAACACTTTTCTATATTAATAGCACCTGAAATCTTTCTCTATTTCATTCATTCCGCTTGAATCTTATGATTTACGTTTTCCTTTATTTTATCGTCATTCTATATAATATACTCAAAATATTTAAAACTTGTGACTTATTTTAATTTATTTAACAATTTTGGTAGGTGGGGGCTTTTTTTTATATCTTTAGAACAAAAAGTGAAAATGGAAAACTTCCAGAGTTCTTCTTAGTGGTAGATTTAAGAATTTGCAACTAAAAACTTAGTTCAGTCAAACCGCATCTATCAGCTAATGCAAAATACTGTTGCAAGCATGAAGTATAAGCAAACATCACCGGTAATATCTAGGCAGGCTACCATAATGTCTCTCTCTGCTAACTGTTGAACTAAAAGACTTCCCCATGCTTTGTAACTGCACAAATAAAAGTGCTTCAAAACTTTTAAGAATTGAGTCAGCAAGAAGTGGATGTGCCATTCTGCCTATATATATATATATATATATATATATATATATATATATATATGTATGTATGTATGTATGTATGTATGTATGTATGTATGTACGTATGTATGACTTGAGTCATCTTTAATAATTTTAATGGAAGAGCATGTAGTCCTCCCCCTCCCCCAACCTGAAAAAAAATCCTCTTTGGCTTGAGTGCTGTTTGCATAAACATGTATGAATTTTTATTTGTTAGGAGTTGACAAAAAATTAGATCTCAAGAGCATCTGACACTTGAAAAAGGAATATTTCTCTATCAGAAACCAGCATTAATGCCTTCTAACAAATTTAAGCTAAATCATATAGAATTACACATTACATGTCCAATAATCCAGGCCCTGCCAATAACAAAGGCAACAACGAGCTTTCGACCATTATTATTTTTAGGTAGGTACAAGTCAAGCCTGCAGAAGAATATAAGCTATTAATACAAAAACCCACAAAATTACACCAGGTGTAGAAATTTATAAATGCAGAAGGGAAAACATAAATAAATACCTATTTCATGGTTTATCTCCATAAATTATGTTCCTGCATATCTGACTGGAGAAGAAATAGTAATATCCAACTACAATACAGAAAAAAAAAGTACTTATGCTCTGAAAAAGTGGACTGATGAACAATGTTAATGCATTCCAGTCCGAATGTCGACATATATTCATGAGAAAAATGCCACTAATCACCGAATTCAGACCTTGAATAAGAGCACAAACAAAAAAAAGGCTGTCATAGTAGTTGAATGATACTGATATCCTTTCAGCAATGTCTTTTCTCTGAGTATCTGTCAAGGCATGAAATGCTTTTCCTTCAATAATGTTTGGCTCAGTAGCATCTGCCAGTGAACCAAATATTCCACATTCCACAGCAATTTCTTTAGCAGTTGCAACATTATCAACAGTGACCCTTCGAACCTACAATTTACAATAATACTATATCTAGTCGTGCATACCCAAAATATCAGTGCTGTATGAAACACAGAAAACTTCACATGCAAAGTATGTTGCATTTCAACTGCAATTGCAATTTGGCAGAAAATAGAAAATTTGGTATTTGCAATCTTCAACGCATGAGAAGAATTGACTCTAGGGCTATGCTTGGTTGGAGTGCACATGAATATACCAAAACTTCTGAAGAAATGGTTCAGAAAGGTTCTCAACAGTTTTCTGATGCGGTGAGGATCTAGGAAAAATAGGTACAGTAATATAAAACTACATCTAATCTATGTGATACCTCTCATTCATTCATCTTCCCTCCAAAATTTAAGAAATCTATCTGATTTATCCACTATACAATGCTATGTGACCATAAATATCCAACAAATTCAATCTATATTAACAAGACAAATTTTTTTAATTAACGTATGTTAAATATCATAATTCTCAGGAATTACCTTCTATTTTGTACAAAGAACATAGCCAGAGTCTAGCAAACGTGTAGTTCTATTTTTCCATAAAGAGAACACTGTCATCTCACCTAAGCCACTATCTTAAATACATGCTACAGGTTAATAAAATATGGCAATTGCTTTTTTTTTTTGGTAAATTACTTTTTTTTTTATTGGGTAAATGGCATTTGAATTTAAACCATGTTATTTGAACATGCTCAAGACCTATCTATTTACAAGTCACACTTTCATTATCACAAGCATAAAATAAATGCCTTCTGTCCAGCTTTTTGGCAGAGTTGCACTGCATCCTTCACACCAGGTCGACAAGGATCCTGCATTTCAATGCACAAAGGATATAAGGCAATAATAAGAACATACAAAAATGGTAGAAAATAACTTGTGGAAGCATAATTTTAGTGAACGACACCATCAAGTACACGTTTTCAACTTTCAACTAGAAACTTGAATAAGTCTAAAGATACACAACCCCTTAATGAAAAAGTACCTCATAGGTAGACCATTGCGTGGTAATGAAAAAGCAGAAAGGGGCAGTATATAAAATACACCATAAATAAATCCCCTGCTGCCTCTCAAGCACATGAAACAAAGACTGGGCATGGCATTAAAAAATTAGTATATATCTTCTGATCAGTAAAACAAGACCATCCTCCGATAATGACCAGTGAGCAAGTTCTTCTTCACTAGTTGGAACATTCTCGATCTCATATAATCCATATGCAATGGAAACACAATGCAGAATATCAGCAGCCATGTCTTCAATACCTGTTTTAAAAAATTGCATCTGCTAGCCAGGAAATTTTCACTTAGACCTTTCTCAAAAATAGCAAATAAGAACAAGTTAGTGTCAAAATTCATCCTAACAGCTCATGTAATATTTGCATTTATTTCGTTTTAAGTTTGTATGTGCACATTCATCAATCTATTGAAACTTCTCCCAAGACAAAGAAATCATATACCAGTAGAAATCGCTAAAATGACAAGAGGGAAAGATGGGGAAACTCAGAAAGATAGTTCCTAATTACTCAAAGCGGATTAGAGCCCCAAAAAAAATTAAAATAAAAGCCTCAATTACTTAATATATAGCAACTTTCTCAAAACTTCTCTTCATCCATCTCTACTAACTGGCCATTTGCATCCATATAGGTTGTACAACATGCTAGTACTATTTCAACAGCACCTTTCCAATGTATATGAACTTGAAAGTCAGGCAGAAGAAAATAATAAAATTATTGAGAGTCAGCACACATATATGAAGATAAAATCCACCTCTTTTTGTCTATTTTATGCTTCTAAAGAACAATCACGTTCATAAATCTCCTAACAGTCCTCAACTAATTATGCTTCATGCCTGGCAAACTTATGATTGTGCTGCAACTTTCTTTGACCACGTTCCTCTGTTGTTTGTAGCATATTTTCCAAACCGTTCTAAAATACAAAGCTCGAAAAATTTTAGAAGTCAGCAAAACACAACAAGAACCAAATCTGATAGGAGAAAGAGCAAGAAACTGAATATAGCATTTGCAAAAACCCACCAGAGAAGTCAAGATTCCAAATTCACCCTTCTAGATTGGAGGAAATTTAAGACGAATCAAGTAAAAGCAACAAGAACTGTAAATTGGTATCTTTTTAAACTTCAAGGGACTATGATTCACATGAGCTCAGCTTATCACCCACAGTCTGATGGACAATCCGAAGCCTTGAATAAATGTCTGGAAATGTATCTACGTTGCTATGTGTATGATCAACCTAAAGCATGGCTGAAATATTTGTCGTGGGCCGAATACTTGTATAACACTGCATGCCACACTTCCATTGGCATGACCCCCTTCAAAGAGATGTATGGCAGAGATTCTCTCACTCTGTTAAAATATTCACCATCCTCCACTGATCCATTGGATGTACAACAGCAGCTATTGAACAGAGACTCCATACTTCAACAATTAAAATTTAATTTGCAACGCGCTCAGGCCCGTATGAAACATTATGCCGATACTAAGCGCACGAAGGTCCAGTTTGCGGTAGGTGATATGGTTTTTGTGAAACTGCAACTTTACCGGCAATCATCAGTTGGTATTTTGGGCCCTTTCCAGTGATTGAAAGGTTAGGAGTGCAAAAATCCACTCAGTTTTTCATGTTTCATTACTCAAGAAATGTGTTGGTGACCCGGAAACGCAATATATGCCCTTGCCACTAACAATTAGTGAAGTTGATTATACTGTTCAGCCATTGCACATTGTGGATTCTCGTTCAGTTTTAATTAACGATCACTGGGTCACTCAAGTGCTAGTGTAGTGGGATGGCTTACAGCAGCCTTCGTGGGAGAATTTGCCTATATTCCTTAAGGCCTATCCTACTTTTGACCTTGAGGACAAGGTCCATCTTAATGGGGGAAGTCATGCTATGACTACGTCACAAGAATTAGTTAAAGGGAAGAAACACGTGGCGCAAGAAGATCAGCAAGACCACTATTTACGAAGGAGCCAGAGGGCAAGACGACCCACATGGAAGATTCGAGAGGAGGAAATATAACTGAATTGTATTGAGCGTAATGGGGGACGTTTTTTTGATGATTCTCTGCCTGTTACCTTTCTTCTGAAACTATCCCTTTCCTCATTCTCCAGTACTTCTTTTGTTCTGCATGTACTTCTGAGACTTCAAGTCCTTCTCATGGGATGGAATCACTCTTTTAAGTTTGAATAAACACGTATTACTTCATTTCTTGTGAATTTACTCTTTATTCATAACAGCATGGCATTGCTCTAACTTAGAAACCAAACCTCCCAATATGGGATTTGCTTTATCGAAAACAAAATGAACAAAAATGGAGTCGGTGTTTCTGAGATTCCGTTGGGCTTCTCAATGATTGTTGTGAAGCTATGTATTTACTATAATGGGCTTTTCAATACTGGGCTTACACCACTTATACATGGGCTTTGTTTTACTCACTGAATTCCATCATATATTCCCAAATCTTGGACTTTGTCTGTATACTAGTCAGGAAAATCAATAATCATACAATAAAAAACAAAGTTCAGTTGATTTTGTTCTTGATGTCTGTCTTCTATTTTATTGTTTGGAACTCTGATTCATAAACAACCACTTAATTTGACCTGAGAAGCACACAATTTTTTTTCTTTTTAAATTTGCCCACTACCATCAACCTTATTTATATATCTTATAGTATTTGCACTACATTTTGCGAAGTTCTCTTCCCTTCTCCCATCTGTAGGATTCGTTTCCCAAAAAAATAAAAGAGTTTATAAGGTTAATTAATTAATTAATTCCAAGATTCAAAGTGAAAGTTTTGTTGGTTTATGGCCATAGAAGCCGAAAGGCGTTAATGTTATTCTCATTATTTAAAAAATTTCGATTTCTTCAACCGCATATAATTCTTGCATTTTAGATGGCTCCTAAGTTCCTCCAGCCTCCAGGTGTTTAAAGTCTGTTCACAAAATGGATGCCATCCCAATCCCATTTCTTTTCTTTCAAGCATTATTAATTATAAATAAGACTCATATTCTCCCAATCATACCGCTATATGATTTACTTCTTCCTCACTTTAACATGTTGATTCCAAAGCCACTAAACCATTTCTTTTACTACGAAATGGAAGACATACTTTGAGATTACCTTCTTTGAAGGATCATGTACGATGCAATCCGCGACAATCAAGAAGCGCAATCAGTGGGCTAAGCCCACACGATCCCTCTCTATTCCCATTCACAAATGAGGAGGCAACAGACAGACACACAAAACAAAGGCGTAATTATCTTCAACTCCAGTGGCATTTTCCTTCCAGCTCCCCACATTTATATACTCGCCCCACCTCCTCATTACTCATCAACACTTAAACTGTCCTTCTCCATCAATTCCACACCCCGCTTTTTTCTAAGCTTTTCCCAACCCAAACCGCTTACCCCCATTAAAATGCCGCCGGAGCCCGGAAAGTGCAGCAAAATCCGACACATTGTCCGAATCCGGCAAATGCTTCTGCAGTGGCGCAAGAAAGCGCGTATAGCGGCGGTTCGCGCGCCGTTCGATGTACCCGCGGGCCACGTATCCGTCTACGTGGGCCCTAGTAGCAGGAGGTTTATCGTGCGCGCGACGTACCTGAACCACCCCATCTTCAAGAATCTTCTGGTGCAAGCGGAAGAAGAGTACGGTTTCTGCAACCAAGGTCCCCTGACGCTCCCGTGCGAGGAATCGCTGTTCGAAGAGGTGCTGCGGGCGATGTCTGGATACGGTCCGGGTCAATCGCCCAGGTATTCGAGCCTCGAAGACTTCCAGAAGCGTTGCCACATGGATGTCCGAAGCAATTATGACTTTGTCGGGGAATCGAGGCCGTTGCTTTACGACGAGCCCATCTGCTAAGCTAACTCGGGAGTTGCAGTTGATCCGGTCGGGTTATTAGAGATCAAGGCCCTTGTTTGCGAGGACTAAGACTAACTACTTTATAATTTTATTTTACCTGTAAATTTTCTCACTAATTATTTATTTTTAGTGAGTTTTTCTTACTTAATTACTTATATTAGTGAGGAAAGCTGAGAGATTATCTGTGTCCAGGGCATGTTTTCCTTATTTAAAAGGGATGAAGCGGTTGCTATGTATTGTAAATTATGGGAATTAATCAAATTAGATTTGAAGGCAACGTCTTAATTTGCGTTCTACTGAATAGTTTCTTAATCTCTTTTTCTTGGGCAAAGAAATTTGGATTTATTATGTGCTGGTTGAGCGTATATATAACTACTTGTCATTCTTCATGAATGTCTTGCTGATTAATTGGGTTTTCTGAAACATCGCCACAAATATGTTAATTAATAATATTGATGTTAGTAGAAAGGATAAGATAATGAAAAGAAATGGAGGGGCTTTTTTCAATGGTGGAGTGTTTTCTTTCTTTTCACATTTGAAGTCTACTGTCGAAGCCTTACATAAAACTCATACCCGGTGAGTTGTCATCTCATGCGCCAGTTCTCGGAAAGCACAGTCAAGATCTTTAGCATTGGTGAAATATAAACTGTGCACACTTTGAATTTCTGACATATAATAAGCAAATTCTTTAATTATTAAAACATAAATTTATTTATTACTAAAAATATGAAAAATTAATTAGTTTAATTAAAAAATTCATTGATATCATTATTTTGATATGATGCGTTTAATTTATACTAAATAAACAAATTCTTTCAAAAGTTCGGACTAATCAAAAATTGTTTGAATACTCAGAAAAATTCTTTAAAAAGTGACAAATTAAATCAAGGTTTTGATTATTTAGTAATCCAATAGACCCTCAAACCTCTACCTTTTTTTTAAAAAAAATTATTTCCAAAATAAATAGTTTGTTAAATTTCTATAAAAACTTGAAAAGATGATATTTTAAATTTTCCCTTTTTTATTTTTGTTTCTTTATCTTCCAAAACCAGCAGCATATAGTTGTTTACATGATCAGGCCTAAATGGGATGTTGATCTCCTGCAGGGAAATTGCTTACAAAGATGTACAACAGCCATATCATATCTCCCAATTTAAATGCCATTTCATAAACTTTTCAACTATCAATCTTAATTAGCTTCAAACCTGGAAATATTTATTATTTTATGTTTAAATTTTTGACCTTATCAATTAAAAAATTAGAGTAATAATTTCAGGATGATGAGAAACAGTCTACTCCAACTTAATTTAGATTCTTATAAAAAATTCACATTTCCAGCTACTAGAATGGAAGTTCAAGTTGATTATCCAATCACTTGTAATTCTTATCCAAATATTGACATAAACATCCCTCGGGCCACTTGAGAAATTTCGTGGGAGGAGTAAGCAAAGCATAGTAATAGCTAGGTTGCAATTTGTACACGGAGAACCTTCTATCAAGGAAAAGGACTAGGTTGAAAATTTAAACTAAAAACAAAGAAAGAAAAAAAGAAGAGAAGAAGAAAAGTCACACTGACAATGATTTCTCATATGGTTCTTCCAAGGCTGCAACGTAAAGTCTCATTCTTGACTAATGAACAAGAGAGAGAGAGAGAGAGAGAGATTGCATTAAATAAAAAAAATGAATTAGTTCAAAGAAGAAACAGGTTTATGTAGAAAGAATTAAAATATTCAACTTATAAGTTTTACGTTCGAGTTTTACGGTGGTCTTGGTCTTACTTGACAGATGATTTGTAATTATTAGATTGGACATGCTTTCTTCAACCTTAACCTTGGAATGATATAGTTTTTTCTGACTTTAATATTGTTTTTGTACCCAAAAAAATAAAAAAAGCTGAAAATAGAAATTTGGATACTTTATTGCGAAAGAGACACAATACCGTGTGCTATTTTTTAAAATAAGTGTGACCAGTCGACTGATCATTTAACCAATTGACTGATATTTTTTAATCATTTAATCAATTGACTGATATTTTTTACGATTAATCGATTAGTTAAACTGTAAAGGGAATGTTGTGCCTCCCTCTCCCTCTACCACAGAAAATTCAAATTCTGAAAATATCTAGGTTCAGTGAATTCATCTTGATTTGAGAGAGAGAGAGAGAGAGAGAGAGAGAGAGAGAGAGAGAGAGATGCATATTTTCAGGTGTGAGCTAGAGACTGGTTTCGATCATTTAATGGATGTAAAATGTCATGGAAAAACGATTCGAAGTCGCGTTCAGCTTTAATATGTCAAACTGCCAACGGACGACAGATCTTATAGAATACCTCAAATCTTCCCACTTGCTCTGTCTTTTGTAATATTTTTTAAATTTTCCCCGCTAATTAAGATCACGGGTTTAGTTGACATCGATTATTAAAGAAAAAAAGTGCTCAAATATATAGACTGTCAACTTATAAGGGAATAAAGTATCATTTTATTTCTTTTTTTCTTTAATATAATTGAATTCAATTTTCTTATTGACTGTCTAAATCATTAATAAACTTATTAATTTACTAATGTTATATAATCACAATTACTAGAGCTAGCACTGAGACTGAAGGTTTTTATAAAGGAAAAGCACAAAGAGTACTCTATATCCATTTATACAGCAAGACAAGCCTTTTTTAATTATTAGAGAGTGAAAGCTGATTAATTGGGCTTCTTGCTTAGAATTAAGTATTTGAAGGACTTAGGCGTGGAACTGAATGGCATCTTTTTCTTCTCAATTCCACTTTTGAATGATGTTCAAGTTCGTGTACGTGCTCTCATCTCCCAACCCTCCTCCAACCATATCCAACTTTTCAATTTGCATGTTCCGTAATTTTTAGCAAAAAGAGAAAATTAATAAGATATTTAAATAATATTTCTTTTATTTGATTTTTTTTATTCCAAAATATAGAGAGATCAATTATATAAATTCAGCATAACACCGACTTTTGTTTCTTTTATTTTCCAATTAAAGGGTGAGAGAAATTATTATTATTATTTTTTTAAAAAAATGGGATTACAAGCATAATACAAGCACAAATGGCAGTAAAAAGAAAACAAGGTACCATAAGCCCAAAGTATGAGAACAGTGTATCATTCAATTCAGGTGCATGCATTTACATAAATTCATGCATTCTACGTAGCCAATCATGTATATGGATTTTAAAACAAACCTTTATCGAACGTCTCTTGGCCTTGGGGAAGCCCGGCTACGCCACGTGGGCTCATATCATATGTTCCTACAGGTTGCCTTCCTCTAGGGTATTCATCACGTGCTCTCCTGCCCAGCAACTTCAATGGTGGGACCACAAAACCACCTCTGATCAATCACTGATCTCCCCCATCAGAATCCTGTTAAAAATTGAACTCATTGTGAGTGAGATCGCAGAGCCCAACAAATTTTTAATGTAGTATAGAGTTTGAAACTTAAGATCGGGCTTAATCAAACTTATCAATCATTTAATGAGTTCATAAATTTATCATTTATATAATATGTATTTGAAAATATAAGACTAAGATATATTTTTAATTATATTTCTATTCTCTTTAAAAATTATGATATAAAGTTTGGATAGGATATTCTCAATCTGTTTCAAAATAATAATAAATTTTATTAATATTATTATGATATATAATTATGTATTAGACATTAATCTTATCTTATCCTGTTTTATCTGATCTGGTCATCGCCAAAATCCATGCTTTTATGATCTGATGGATGCTATCTAATTTGATTAGATGGGGAGAATCAATATTAATGTACCCTCTATATATCATTCATCACTAAAAAGAGTTTGATTAAAGTGCAAATTGTTCATCTATTCATGAGAATATGCGCTGCCACTTTATGAAAACTTACATGTTCTATTGATCCAAATTACGCCATTTTTAAATTAATATTTACCCAACAAGCTAGGTACACACTTGTTCAAAATATCAACAGAAAAAAGAAAAGAACATTTGCTTAATTTCAAAATTAATATTTTCTTAAAAAGATTAATAATACATTAAAAAAAAAAGTTAACTCATTTGACAAAAGAGGACATAATTGCCTTTAAAATTGACCTGCAAAATGACCTAGTTGGATACAATTTAAGGAAGAAGGGACTTCAAGTGAAACCTGGAAGATCTCTTTGACCATAATAATAATAATAGAAAACAAAATGACTTGGTCGGGATAAAATTTAAGGATGAAGGGAGTTATGTGAAACTTGGAAGAGATCTTGGACTATAATAATTTTTTTTAAAAAAGTCGCCTATAACAATATTAAAATTAGAAAACAAGTTTGTTTACTTGATGTGTGTGAATGGTACATCATGCCGTGCTGCAAATTGAATTTAAGTACCCCACACGCCTTCCCTCGAATCAAAACCCACATTTCTTTTCTCCCCATAGGAGTCGTGTTCGTTCTTTCTTAGCTCAGTTTCGAGAGAGACCAAAAAAAACAAAAAAAAATTGAAAATAACTATAGAGATCTCAAGAGACAAGAACAAGAGTGGAAGCAAAAAGTTGAAAAAGAGAAATAAACATGCATATATATACCAGAGATACAATTAATTTTAATTATTTGCACTAATTCATGGCTTAAAATAGTGACTTTGCAATTAATTACTCAAGCATTATTTATATATATTATAAAATACTAAATTAATCTTCCAGACATTATTACCAGTTTGATTTTGAAGGATGGAGTGGAATAGTCCAATATGGTCTCTTTCCAAGAAATAGCAGAGAACGTGGGTGGCGCACTTTAGGACAAAGTTATAAGGGTAGATCCCAAATCTTTTTTCCCAGTAAAAGACAATGACCTCCTGAACCATTCTTACGGGATTTTGAAACATTTGCAAACACAACGAAGATAGGACCAATTGCCTTGAGATTTAGCATATTTGAAAAGTTTATAGGTATACCGCAGCTGCAGATAATTATGTCCCGTCACGAATCTCCATGAGATTTTAGCTATAGAGGTTGGCTTACACACAGAACTCACTCTTGCTACAAAGCTAAATATACAGAGTCACAACTAAACTAGCAAATTTTGAGCCACTTGCTTTGCTTCCTTTAATTTATCGAGACCTTCAAATATGTTTTATTAAAAATTATAATAAAATTATTTATGACTTTCATTTAATAATTATTATGAAAATTTTAATAAAATTATTTATCAGAGAGAGAGAGAGAGAGAAGAGGGTGAGAACAAGGGCAGAGGAGCAGTTATGGGGGGAGATTTTATTTATAAAAAGGAAAATTTCAAAATGATTTTGAGGAGTAGGAGATATTCTTTTGTGGTTAAGACAGTTGGTGAGGCAGTTATAGGAAGAGGGCGAGAGTGTCAGAAGGCCTTTGTGGCTGAAACAAAAAAGAAAAAAGGAAGCATTAATAATTAAGAGAGGACCAGCTGCAATAGGCAGCCTTTGCCTCCCTGTTGGTCCTTTTGCAAAAAGCAACCCAGTTTTCTGTCAACGTTTCTTTTTATGCAACTTGCTTAACTTTAATGCCTTAACCATGGTTTCTAGACTCTTTACTTCCTTCGAAGGCTCAAACCCTTTCTCTTTTCCCCACAAAAGTATACGTTCCCCTCTGTGTATGCCTGTGTGAGGGAAGCGCCTTGCAATTCATGCAACTCAAGTGTAGGTTGGATTGGTATTACACTTTTACTCCTTTTATCCCTTTCAAGTTTCAACTTGCGAACCCACATTAAGTGAATCAGCCTTTTAACTGTTCCCTTTAGATAAGAGAAATTGTACGGCTAATACATGAGCCTCACACTGTATTATCTGAGGATCGCATGCCCGAAGAGCATATATGCAGTCTCATCACTAACAGCCTCTCCGGAGATTGGCTCAAAATTATCATCCTCTTTCTAATCTTTCTCAATTAAAAGCTGAACTAAAGCAAGAGACAAGAACCTTCAAATTTTTTTTATAGATACAAGCCTAGGGATACTAAAAGTCAGCATGGTTACTGAACCAGAGGTTTTAAGCAACTCATCCCAGTCTTTGAATTTGACAGATAATTTAATACCCTATAAAGTTAACTTTTTTGGCCATGACAAACTGAAGTAAATGAAACGAAGGATATAAAATTAAGGGTAAAATATATTTTGCCATTATGATATATTGGTGTAATTATAATTTGTTCTCTTTTTTTTTTTAATTTGAATAATATTTTTTCTATTTTTTTATATAGTTGTAATTCACACTCCTACTATTAATTTTGATGTTAAACTTAATTTTTAAAGGTATAAAATGTCTAATTTTTTTAAAAATAAAAATAAAAAAAATTTATTTTTAAAAGATAATTTAGACATTTTAAATTTTTAAAAGTTGAATTTAACATTAAAATTAATAATAGGGGGGTGAATTGCAACTATATGAAAAAATAAGGAGGATATCATTCAAATTAAAAAAAAAAAGGACAAATTACAATTACACCAATATTTCAATGTGATAAAATATTTTTTTTTTAAAATTAACTTATATAAGTTTAACAAAGAAAAAAGAGCAGACTTCTCTCCTTCAAGATTGAGTGTGCAATGCGAAGCAGTTTGGTATTAATCTACGGGAAGATTAGAATTGGTCAGAGATGTTGGAGTTTTTCAATTAACCTACATTATCATATGAATTTGCTCCTGGTACAAAGTTGTATACCTATTGTTCCTTAATCATATGAATTTGCTCCTTCTACAAGGTTGTATTACCTATTGTTCCTTAATAAAGTATTCTTGTTATGTGGGGCATTTTTCTATCTTTCCGGTGAGGTAATTTAAAAGGCAAACCCAATAGTACCCCAGAGGATCGGTACAAACTTAAGTACTCCACGTTCTCTGACAAGCTATGCATGCTCTAGTCCCTTTTCTTTATTCACTTTTATGGAATATACATAGTTTATTATTGGGCCTATTTTGTGTTGTCTATGTTGCTAGTGCTATCATCCGCAGATCATATTTTGGAGAACCTTGAGCATATCATTTTCCACCGTGAGAATGAGAGGAAGGAAAGGAAAAAAAAGAAAAGAAAAAAAGGAGGGGGCGGGGGGAGGGGTGGTTGGCACAGAGACGTTGAAGTAGAACAGGCAAATAACTCGCCAGCTTTCATTGACATTACTAACTTCTCTCACAGGGTAATGCATAGAAACTCTTGTGAGGAAAATCGCGAGCCTTTATACAAATTTTGAAATGCTCACGGGTCGAAAGTTAGTCCCATAATTAACATAAAAACCCAACTAGGGATGTCAAAATACCCCAAAAAAAAAAATCAAAGAAAGAATGAGACAAAAAAGTAGATCAAGAATGGTTGAGAATGATGAAGAGAGATGTTTAAAAAAAGAGAAGAAAAAGCTGCAGCTTCATCTTGGTCATCTTCTTCGAGCATCAAGCAGCAACCGTGTCCTTTTTTCAACTAAGCATTGATGTTAGAGACCGGAAAACCACTTCTTCACAGGGAATAGTGAGACCCATATCGTGATCGAAGCCAAATTCTTCTTCGGCTTGTCGAAGGAGGGATTGGAATTCTGGGTGAGTCAAGAAAGAGATTGGGACAATGTACCTACTTCTGTTTTCACCAACGTAGACAGCGAAATGGCCCTTTGGGACGTCCAGAGGGAGGCCATCATCGTCATAGCCTTGTTTCTTCCCCAGGCTTGAACATCTCTTGAGGATTTGCTTAAGGACTGCAGTTTGGGATAGCTTGTTTGATTTTCTGATGGCCATTTTTAGTGAGAGCAGGGATGTGGTCTAAATCAAGTTGCGTGTGCAGGGGAGTTGAGGGATGGATAAGAGAGTGAAGAAGTAGAGTTATTGGTGGTGAAGGGAAGGGGGTGGGGGTATTTATGAAGAGCCTTGGTAAAGTAAGGGAAAGAGAGAGCTGTCATGTGGAGTGTGGGGGCAATAGACAGACCACGGGAGTTTTGGGTATGTGTAATTGTGCAAGGACATGGTGGAGCAGAGCCCACTGGCTAATGCTATGCTATGCTGGTCCTCCTAATGTCAGCATGGACCCAATTCCCAGCCTTTATTCTCCTCCCCTATCACCCTATGTCTCTTTTGAACCTTGTCATGCATCAGCACCACCGAATTTCTTTGTTTTCTTATCTTAAAAAGGGTCATTATTTAGGCATTTTGGACCAGGCTCGAAGATATCCTCTTCATAAACACTTTTTTAAAACCTGTCTTTCTCTCTCTCTCTCTCTCTCTCTCTTTTTTTGTGTGGCTGAAATATTGTAAAACCTTATATCCTTTCAATTAAGGTTAGTTATCATCCTCTCTACCTGTACTTGTTCTCTGAGCAGAAGTTTATTTTCCAGATTTATCATCATTCCCGGCTATATAGTTGTGCAGTCAAGTTCTCAACTGAGATAAGCTGCTAATGATGTGAAATTTTCACCGTAAGACAAACTAACATCAATCCAAATATGGGCTGTATTGAATCCCACTCTTTACTCGCCGTTAATCTCTCTCTCTCTCTCTCTCCCCCCACCTGAATTCACGGACCTACAAGCATAAGTGTACTCTTCGGTACAACCTGGTAGGTTTGGCTTTTTTGGTTGTTTGGGCTTGTGATACTGTGGACTCGGCGACACATGAAATAGACCTCAGACTCAGTGCAAACAAAACCATTTTTGCAGAAACCCATGTGTCTGTTACTCCTCCTTTCCAGGTTTTGACCTCAGTTTTTCATCTTCAAATGAAACGCACTTATCAGCAAATTATTGGAATAATTTAATCTATAGCTTCATGTACTTGCTCCTTTGCCTATCCATATTCTTGCATTTACAACTTTATCACTGTATTTTTATCTACAAAATTTGTCCATGTCCCACTTCCACATCACTCAGTGTCTATGCACTCTATAACCTCTACCAATTCAAATACTAGATCCAGATTGCGAAGTATAGCTTTAGACCAAACGAAATTGGATAGAAGGAGCATATGTAATTTTCTCTGTTTGATCGGTGAGAAAAAAAAAAAAGGACTAACTAATTATTTACATTTTGCTTGAAGCTGCTTCAACCCCTTCCACTTCCATCAGTATTCGATTATCATATGTGTTTGACTAGTACTTACTTCTCTTTCTCGTCTAATTATCTGAATACGAATTAATTAAGAGCAAAGCATTGCAGACAATTCGTCAGGGAAGTCTGAATATGAACTTGAGGAGGTTGGTCATATTCAACGGGATTGGTTGTTTGGTTCTTTCTTGGAAGCCCTTCATATTAAATGTTGGAGTAGAAAAAACAATGAAACGATAGGTTCAAAGCATTATGGTAATAAAAGCTAGTTCATTCTTGTCAATTTATCAACCAACAAATTGGACTATTCACTACTGCAATGTTTGTTACTAGAAATAAGTGTCTCAACTATGTAGGGCTTCCCATGTGGTTCTGCCTAAGCCGCCACAACCACTAGATAGGCATTGGCCATAGCAGGACTATAATCAGGCATAAATGTTTATATCTGATGTGAACCACTATTTTGGTCTTAGCTTGCCTTCGTTTTGCTTCGTTACCTTAACATGTCTCCGAGGATTAGAAACCTAAATTGGCTTCAGTTTCTCAGTGCCAAACACTATGAATCTTTGGACAAAATATAATTTCTATTTTCACAGGCAAATATTCAAACACGTAAAGGGCTAATATTTATGACACACCCTTTAATCTATAGTCTAAGATATCCTCTAGAATCTATTTTTAACAGCTTATTTGCTACATCAATTTCATTCGTTTTTTGTCATTATTATTTGGCAGGAAAAAAGCAAACACTTTTAGGTTTTGATTCGTATTACAGGCTAGAATACATAGGAAACCAGTTAACTGCATGTCGCCATCACACGAAAGACTCTTCACGTTCTGTGAACGAGATTAATCTGAGAAAGAGGAGGATTAAAAACAGGGGAGGGACTAGAAAGGCCCACCGTTTTCACCAAATTGCGGTGCTCCGCAGAGCAAATCAACTAAGGGATATTCTTTTAAGTTGATGGTGACTTCACCTTTTCTTTGGCACATGAAGGCCATGTTGCTCTTGCCCCCAAGATCCTCTCCTCTCTCTCTCGTCAAGACAACTTAGTAAGGCCCTGTGAGATCATTTCCAACCATTTGTAACCTCCGACTAGGAACCTCACATCAGCTCTAGTGCTTCTGTAATTGGTGAAAACATTTCACCAAACTACCTTTGTCCTTTCTACTGGCATTTTGCTGAAAAACTTGGAGTGGAATCAAATCAATGTTCAAATGATAGCCCTTAAAAGATGGGAATGGTCTATCTTAAAATGTTCTAGAGAAGGTTGGAAATTGGAATCAGAGAAAATTATAGCACACAAATATTGGTTATTGGAACTTTTTTTAAAATGAAAAATTAATGTATTTTTTACTTGGGCTTATTTGAAATACGTGCAAACTCAGATTATTTTCTCAAAGTTCACAATTTTTTACAATTATGTAGGTGAATTTATTTGAATTTAATCAGAAAAACAATATAAAGAAGATCCCATAAATTAAGCAGGACCAGTTAAATAGTTATATACAATAGTAAAAGCAAAAATTGTGGAAGCATTTCTCTCAATTGAACTGAGCTAGGGGGGGGGGGGGGATCCAGAACTAGCTGGTCAGACCGATATCAATAGCCATGTGCACGTTGGGAACCTTCCCTAGAAGAAGCCTAGAATTGGATGAGCCAAATTTAATAGGGGCAGAGTAGAGAAGGACCCACTTGGGGTCACTTAATAAGAGAGAATGTGAAAGCCCAGCGATATAGGGTCGTACCTGATACGATTCGTTTGAATGTTGGGACAGTCACATGCACGGCCCATCTCAAAGGCCACAGTACCTACGGAAGTACCTTACAAGGGCCCTTCTAAATAAGAGACACACTTCGTACCTCAAAGCAATCCTCACTCAAGGAGAAAACCCACCAAATTTAGCTGGTGGGAGTTGGATTTCACTTCAATGGCAAACCCTGAAGACCACTCGTACAACCACCTCAATCCGTACAATTATTTTAGCCTAAGATAAAGGGCCCTACGACAATCAAGTCAAGTTCAAGAAATCATGATGTTCCAACTGAAGGAAAGAGAGGAGGAAAGTAGCCACAATTGTACTCGAGATATTCGTAGTTTCCAATCATTAAGATATCTAAGCTTTGGTTATACAAATTACTATATATTATTATGATAAATTTAGAAAAAAGGCATATTACAAATTCTAATCTTTTATGACTAGATCATATACATTTGGACTGCTCACGTTTATTGGCAGAGCCAAACTAAAAAATTTACAATGCTTCAGAGACTAAAAATGAGAGAAAAATAATTCAGCTAAAGAAACAGTTTGATCATGAGGAATATATAATCAGTCCATTCTTTTGTCATCACATTTTTATGATAACACAATAGAAAAGAAGCCTCCATTATCCTAATTATACATCTACGAGTCTGAAGAAGATTTGAACTGCTGATGCTGCCCATTTATCAAACTTATCCTCGTCTGAGCTTAGCTTTATGAGCTTGAACCTAAGACATCGCAAATAAATAACCATCAGTTGGCTCAACAATTTTGTTATAAGGTTTAGAGGTTAGGACTATTCTCAGTCTTCAAGCAATAGCATATGCACAAAAGTACAAGAAAATGAAATTCAACTGCCTGCTTTTGGCTTCTCATTGTCATTAACTGCCATAAATACGGATGCTTGATATGAACTAACTCAGGGAATCAACAGCTTATCAAAAACTTACAAGGGAAACACCGTCAACTAAATAAAGCAATGAATTGTAAAACAAACTCTAGCTTAATGACAAAGGTCAAGTATCTGGAGAAAGGAAAATGGGTTCCTCTGAGTTAAGTAATCACAAATTAAAAAGTAAATCCTGAAAAGCTTCAGTGTTACGCTAAGATGTCTTACAGTTGATTTACTATTTGAAAATTGCATTATGATCTGCATTTTGATTCTTGTGCCCCACATAGAAAACTGTTAGAATTTAGAAAAATAACAATATATTGATGAATATAGATGCCAGAAATCAAATCTTCTAATGGCGAACGGGTGGAATTATGCAAAATGTTTACCCATTGAATAAAACTAGAACCAAGTTCTACCAGTTCAAAACACTCTGAACTGCAAGCCGTCTGGTTCCGCTAACTGATTGTTTGAGAATGACATGGCAGTGGCAATAATGTTGCCTGTTTTGTTCTGATAAAAAAAATTTGCAACTGGAGACCACGTAATCACCCTATTCATGTTCCAACTGCCAGTGAGATATAAGTTTACAGTCCATAATGTTCCTGAGCATCTAAGACAAGTATAAAATTCACATTCAAAAGGTTCAGTTTCATCTTGTTCTAGTTTATAGTTATCTCAGGAAAAATATGCCAATTGCCAAATCATTATTCAGCTCTAAATCTGTTCTTAACTGTTGTCTTATATTTTTACTCCCAAGCTAGCTGTGCATTCGCTCCCTGATCATAATTATCTTCAGAATTTGGAGCAGAAACCTATCTATCAGTAAGATTTGAAAGGAACAGTGCTTTAAGCATTTCCAACCCATTCAACCTGTCACTTGAACCCAACTGCAGCCAACATCTTTTCTTAACCCTCTTTCTTTAATCAACGCCCTCAACTTCCCAATCTCATCCCACATACCAAACCGGGCATATAGGTTTGATAGCATAATGCAGATACCAACATTTTGGGGATCCACCTCAAGAGCTCTCTGAGCTGCCAATTTGCCCAGCTCTATATTCCCACGATCAACACAAGCACTAAGGAGTGCTCCCCACATGGAGATGATAGACTTTCCCATTCTTTCATAGTGTTTCTCATTCAGTAGTTCCCATGCCTTCTGCAATTCGCCAGCCCTACAAAGCAAATCAACTAGGCAGCTGTAATGCTCTGGACCAGGATCTAATTTAAAATCATTAAACATAGATTCAAAATACTTGATTCCAACTTGTACTTGGCCAGTGCGACTAAAAGCTGAGATTACTGTCAGAAATGCTATCCCATCTGGTATGATTCCTTCCACCAACATTTCATTGGACAAAGCAAGTACTTCCTCGTAAAAGCCATTTCTACCGTAAACACCAAGCATTGAAGTCCATAACACAACGTCTCTACTTCTTTCTCCTCTAATTTGCATTCCAGCCAACTTGAAAACTTGCCTAGCCTTCTTTATCAGGCCACACTTGCCATACATCTCAATTAAAGCACTCTGGAGAAACACATCGCTCTCTATATTATGTACTGTATGGAGCATATAACTATGCAGTTGTCTACCCATCTCAATTGCAGATAATCCAGTGCAGGCACGTAAAGCTGCTGATAATGTATACTGATCATAATTCAATTTCAACGTGGGCATCTTTCTAATTAGTTCAAGTACCTGGACCCATAAACCAGCCTCACCATAACCTGACAAAAGTGCATTGGCACAGACAGTATTCTTCTCAGGAATTTCGTCAAACATAAGCGCTGCATCTTTTATATCTGACAATTTGGAGTACAAATCAATGAGAGCACAACCCACAAAAACACTGGATGACCAACCTGATTTTCCCACAAGGGCGTGTATCTGTTTTCCAAATTTAGCATCTTTAATTTTAGACGAAGCAGTCAAAGAGCTACACAAAGTGTACGTATCAAACGGAACTCCGTTCTTGTGCATGAAGGAAAGCGTTCTAAGAGCAAGAAAAGGGAAACCTTTCTGACAAAAATCAGATATTATTACATTGAAGTGTAATGGGGTGGTGGAGTTCATGCACTTGAATAAATTGGTCAACGTTCGAAGGTCGTTCTTAGGAAGGCATCCCGCGTACGTGGCTATGAGTTGAGAGTGAAAGTCATGCGAGACAAAGAGCATGCCTGTTGTGAGTAAATAACCATGGAGCTTTTTTATGGCTCCAAGATTCTTCCTTAGATGACATTGTTGCAGAAATTGAATTGCAGAATCGAATATTTGGGAAGATTTGAAAGGGAATACGTTGGACATATAAAATGGAATAAATCAGGATAGGTGCTTGCTACATTTGGAGATGATAATTCACCTTGCTTTTCTCCCTTTCAATCAATTAAAATCCTGGCTGCAAATCTTTTTCACCCCAGCGCAATTGAATGTCATGTCACTCAATCATTGGGTTGCTCCTTAAAACTTTAGAACAAATGTCTAGTTGGAAAATTTCTCATTCAATTTAAAAAGTTTTTTCTTCAGAGTTAGTCTGTAAATTTTTTGTAAATCTATATCTCTCAACTAAGAAAACAAGAAAATTGAAGTTATTTATTTATTTATTTAAAACCTATTTAATTTGTTAAAAAAAAACACTATTTAGGGAATAGATTACTTATCTCTTGCTTATTTTGTTTTGAGTAATATTTGTGGCAACCCTTTTTGCTTAAAAAAACAACTTTTTTTTTTGTTAGGAATATAAAGGTTATTTCATAAATCAATTACTAAGAAATAGAATGTACCACTAGCCTCACATTTTTATGGGATCATGGCTTCCTTTTCCTTCTTATCTCTCTGCCTTCAATGGCGCAGAGGAAATTGGAAAGGGGTCAATGAGAGATATTTAATAATTTAAGAGAACAAATGGTGTGTACTCCATGACTTATGACTTGAATTTCTTATTTGATGTAAAGACTGACCGACCAATTGGTCCGACAAGAGAATTTAGGAGACGTAGACAGGCAAGTCTCTGGTCAATTTGATATACGTGAGGAAGATAAATGTCTGCAATTTCTAGATAGAAAGATATGAATGGGCCATAGAGATCAATTTAGTTTTATTCGGATATACTCAGATTTACAGATTAGAAGCAATATGGAATCCACAACCAATGAAGTCGAAAGTTGTTTGTGCAATGACGTTTTTGATACATGGTTGAAAGGCAAAAACAAAATTATCTGATCTCTTCTAATTCAGTTTTGGCCGCCTATCGTAGTCTATGTAAGCCAGAGATGAGACCAATGAAATTGTATTCTCTGAAAGGGATTGTGAGGCCACCCATTGGATGATTGAACCCGAATTCTTCCTCAGCCATACTCAGGAGTTCTCGAAACGAAGGCTGGTTCAAAACTGAAACTGGTACTATGAATCGCTTTTTTTCATCCTCTCCTATACATACAGCAAAGTACCCACATCAAGTGATGTCGTACCTGCTTGATTTGCAAAAGGATTAGATATACGAAGAATGTGTTTAGAGCTCACGACATTAGCCAAACGAATAGCCATCATTATAGAACTGGTCAGAACATAGAAAAGGTTCTTGTTCACAATTGAGTTGGGTGAAGAAAAGTTTTGAATATTCTGTGTATTTATAAATTATAGATAGAAGCCCTAGGAAAAACCAGTAGTGTAGAGGAAACTGGGCAGGTAAAGGATCACATGGTTCTGCACTCCCACGTCACAGACGCAAGCGTGTTTATGACCAGGACTGAGGGTATGTTCCAAGCACATTTTCTGACCAGTTGTATTAGAACAACGAAGAGGTGGTGGCCCAACAAGAGAATTTATCAGATATAGATAGGAAGCCTCTTGCCTAAGATAGGACAATATAAATCAAGATAGTAAGATAGTGTGCCTAATATAGACACGAGACTAATATTAAAATATAAAATATGAATATGTAATATGAGTATGTAATTCAAAATATAGTATAATGTCTTATGGCCATCACTCTTGGAGTATAGCTGGTGGAGGAGATAGTAAGTATCTCTACATATTAATCACTTGCAGATTGGTGTGACTCAAATAAGAGATCTCTGCTCTTAAATTTATTCATAGTATTAGATTTTTAATTTGAGATATTTAAATAAAAATTTTTAAATTTTTTTTTAAATTTTTTACTTTTGTTTGAATTAAAAAAATATATTTTAAAACTGTTCAATTTGTAATCTTATATTATGAATAAATAATTTTTTTTTATAATTTACTCTATATTTTTTATTTTTTTTTAAGTATTGATATTTCATATAAGTACTATCACTATATAAATTTAAAGTTTTATTTTAATAAAATTTGATTCGTTAAAATTATTTATTGAAGACTTATTATTTGTAAACGTATTTTTCACTTACACAAACTAATTATTTGACTAGGATACTGTTATTATATAAAGATTGAGTCTCGTGAGGCGGTTAGGCCAGAAGTTGCAGAGAGAGGCAGAAAATAGTTGCGTCTTAGACACATCTTTGGCTAGAGATACGGCATAGTCGCCTTTGTGTGACAACCACAACTTGGAAGACAAGGACCCGTGAAGAACATGGGAAGTCCCTCCTATCGTAGTCTCCATCAAATAGTACCATGGTATTGTTTGCTTAAAATTATTGGAGACAAGAACACAGTTGTAAGCTGGCATCAATTATTATTCATTGACAATCACTTTCTTCTTTTTATCACTTCAACTTCGGTTGTGGATAGTGGGTAACCTTGAAGGTGACAACTTCATCTCAAGTGTTACTCGTAGGTAGAAAATATTAACTGTTTGAAGCCTTAACAGGGATGCCCACACTCCCAATAACCAGGTTCATATTGCTCCAACTCTCACAGTAACCCTACTAGGTCTCATATACTTCCACTAGTTCTAGCAAGTATAACTCGGTTAAGCAAAGAAAACTATACAATGGAAGCATGAAAAGGCACTTTGTCCATTGGTTAAGTGGTAAGAGAATATGTAAGCACAAATTGACATAACCTGAGCTTCAAGTATTTCGCATTCATGATTATAGTGAATATAGAGACCTTCCCTGATATTGGCAAAAAATAATCAAGAAACATTCGTGTAACAGTTTTGAACGGAAACATTTCATTTGAATATCATCTGTTCTATCCATATTCCATACATGAAACTTTACAGTTCACAGCATCTCTGTAACAATGTAATCCTCCAGATTCAAGGCTCTAGAGAACTACTGGGGCACCTATGTTGTTGTGTAATTATGTCTTGAGAGCTAGACGCTGCTAGCTAGCAAGTCAATGCAGGCTTTTGAGTTTTGTGTGACCGTGCCTTGGATGAAGAAACCCATAACTGTTCTTCCCGTGGGAGACAAATGCTTCGATAATGAAATCATTATCCACAAAGCAAGTTCATCGTTCTCATGCTCTTGAGGACCTGCAGTATAAGTTCTGCCAATTATCTTCATAAGTGCCGGCAGGATCCTTTTGCAGCCACATCCTCATAAAGAGAAGCATCTGGAATAACAAGTGGCTTCTGTGTAATGATTCAAGGTACAAAGTGAGAAGTGAGATTGGTGAAAATGTCTTGTCTGCAGGGAATTGTGAGACCACCCATTGGGTGATCAAATCCAAATTCTTCCTCAGCCTTGCTTAGCAATTCCTGGAATTTGGGTTCATTTAGGTACGATATAGGTACCACAAACCTCTTCTTTTGCTCTTCTCCAACGTACACTGCTATATATCCTTTTGGTACTTTAGCAGACGTTGAAGTCGCTTCTTTACCACTGGAAAGAGACCGGCGAAGGATCTGCTTAGCGTGAGTCATCGCAGGCAAACGGATAGCCATTGTTGCTTTGGTGAAATTGAAGTTTGCTTATGATATGGGAGAAGTGGGTTTGTTTGTTAATTGTAGGCAATGTGAGAACTTGGTGAGGTTGGGGGATGTTGTGTGTGTATATATAGAGATGAAAGGGTGAGGGAGCAATGGGTGGTATCTGCAACGAGTGGTGTACAAGGCAGAGGCATTGACATTGGCGAAACATAAGCATTTGAAGGATCACATGGCTGTGTCTTCAAAGACAGTACCGTTCGACAGACTTCATATGTGTTGGTACACATCATGCCCGACACTTTATGTGAAAAACCAAATATCTGGGACCCACTTATCCAAGAAGATTGAGTTCAGACAATTTCTTGTTGATCGACTTAGAGGGAGGAGATGTATAACTTGCATGTGACTCTGTCCTGTGATGCTGAAATGAGGAATTAGTTGTTGCCATATCAGAAAATGCAGAGAGAGAAGTCTTGCAGCGGCAGCTCCTCTTGTAATATGGCTATCTCCTATTTTGCTATCAAGTTGCTTAATTGGACTATGATAGAAGATTATACTGTTTCCTTATCGTTAAGATGCTATTTAAGGTAGATTGGTAGATAACGAATGCAGTGTTCTTAATTGTAACTTGGTTACATGTTTAAATTTGGACAGAAGAAAATGGTGTAAACTTCAAAATTCCTGATGTCTTTTTCACGGAAGGAATCGTATCATTTTTTTTTTTTGGGACAGGACGAAAGAAATTTTACTCCATGATATTACAAATTTTTTGGCCGTTCGAGCCCAATGGATCCCGCTACTGTGTAATACTAATTCCTCGACATTCGAAGGTTTAACATACGCCGGACCAATTGGCCAAAAAAAAAAACTGAAGATTAAATCTAGATAGAGCCACATTATTTGCCTATGATTATAGCGCGGCGTAGAACCAGACAGTTTGAACAAATGGTCGATACTAACTCCTGTTGGCACAGTAGAAAATCAAAAAGCTTTTGAATACTCATAAAAAACCTCGCATGCAATTGGTTGTAAACTCTACAAAAACACTCTCAGCTAGGAGTTTATAACTCGCTTGGCCTATGGCAGATTTGTGGCCACACTAATTGCTCATAATTACGTACGTCTTTGTTTTCTTAGTTACCAATGGAACAAACTTCAATTTGTTTCCTTTCCATTTAGCCATTTAACTAGGCCACGAAGTGTGTGATCTTGATTATACCACCAAGTTTATTAACATTTTCTATGGTGAGAAATTAGGCTAAAAGTTCAAAAAAGTCCAAAACACTACACTGAGAATTTCAGATGCTCTAGAGTCATAATGTCGAGGTCGACCCAATTTTTTCTTTTCTTCATGCAATAACTGCGACCCTGAAAAAAAGACTTCGAACTTCTTCCAGAGTAAGAAATATAATAGTCGTGCCTATATTTGAATTCATTGAGATTTGACATTTCAAAGAATTTTGTAATTATTACTGTTCATGAATTTCTCATTCAGATAACAACTTTCCACTCCCCCAGGGAAAGATAAAGGGAAAAGCAAAAAATGTTTTCTTTACAAAAATTGGGTTGGCTACTCTACAGTAGTCTAGTCTTCGGAGGCTAGCTAGCACCCAGTCAAGCGAGAAGTGATATGTAAGAAAGCATCTTCACTGCACGGAATTGTGAGGCCACCCATCGGATGATCGTATCCAAATTCTTCCTCTGCTTGAATCAGCAACTCTTGAAATGAAGTTTGGTTCAAGAATGATATAGGAATCACAAAACGCTTCATTTGGTCCCCAATATAGACTGCAAGATAGCCCTTTGGGACTTCGACGCCTCTTGAAGATGCACGGTTTGCGGCAAATGAAGATCTTCGGATACCAGGTAAATAGAAATCCATTGCTTTATGTTTATCTGAAGGAAAGAAGGAATCTTCACGTTTTTATTTTTCTGGTTGCCAATAACTGTGTGTTTTGGTGAACGCGAGAATGCCCATATATATAACTGTTAAGGGTCCTTGGAAGTGGAAATTGATTTTCCACTGAAATGATTGTTAAGGGACTAAACAGTACAATGGGGTCTACCGGGAAGCAAGGGGTGACGAGAGATCATATGCTTTTGTCTTGTGAGGTCTTTCCAAAGACCAGCTTGTATAAGGGTTTATAATCCACCTTCTGAAAGAAAGGCCAACAGAGTACCCCCTTGAAATGAGAGACAACTGCATTAGCTTTCCTTTTTCTAATGGTTGTTCATGCATTGGGATATGGCTACTCCATCTTGTAGACATGTTTCAAACATCTGGCGTGCTTTCTTAGGAGTGACATCGCAGCTAATATACAGCCCTCACTAATAACTAAGTGACAAAATATAAAATCTCGTTAAAAAAAAAATAAAGTATGGGCGGAACTTGGTTGATAGTTGCTACAGATGGTTTTGTCATATGAGGTAGGTCTATCCAAAGGACCAACAAGTTGCATGAGAGTGCATACCCCACCTTCTGAAAGAAAAGGCCGGCAGTTTACCCACTTGAAATGAGAGAAAACTACATAATTTTTGTTTTCCTAATGCCTGATCATTCATTGTGCTATAGCTACTCCATTTTGTTGACATGTTTCAAACATCTCTCATGTTTTCTTTGGATTAACATCGTAGCTGATACAAAGCTAGTAAGCTACCGCTAATATCTGTGTGACAAAGTATAAAATATATTAATAAGAATAAACTATGAGCAGAACTTGATTGATAGTGTTTCGAGGTAAGAGGAGAACCAGTATTAATAACATGGTCACTTGTAAGAATGACTACCATATTTCAGTTACATCAAATTGTAAGACGGCACCCCCTGAGAGTTCATCTGTACATATAGTTTGAATTCACAAACATGCCAATATATGCAATTTATATAATCAGGTCGTCAATGTGAGTAGTATTCAAAATATAAATATTTAGATCTTAGACATTAGCAGTCTTCCTAAAATAAGAGTATAGGAACCGTTACATTATATTATCTTACATCATGAGAGAAACTTGTTCTACATATATTTACTTTATACAAATTGTTTGATGATTTGGTCTGCTTGTTAAATTACGTATCTGAATTAAAAATTTTGAATATCTGCCTAACTGAAGTGAATTGTCTTCTGTAGAATATACTTTTAAAACAGTAAATTTGAGGGAAACATTAGAGTTATCTTTGATATTTCCATAAATTGATGTTTCCTTGAAGATAGGATGATTATCTTTCCCTTGAGGATATGACCAGAGCATAACGTTGATTGAACTATTGGCTATGACAATTAAAGTTGCATATAGGCAAAGGCAGAAGATAGTTGCATCCAATATAGTGTTTCCACCCAAAACTGTGACATGGCATTGTTTCTTTGTCACAAGTTGTTAGACAAGTCCTTGTGAAGAGCATGAGAGGTCTTCCTACTGTAGACAGTGATACAATTGTAAGATGGCATCAATTAGTGGTTGCTCCCTATCTTCTTGTGTACATCTTCTAATTTGAACGTGATGATCATGAGAGTCGCAACAATTTATCTTGTACCCCACAGATAGCTGATATTTTTCTTTAGCCTTAACACTTCCTATTCTCGGATACATACTGATATTATTCCATGGTTAAGCGATAAGTGGTAAAGCTGTGCAAAAATAACAGCAGCAGGACAGAAATAAGTTTTCAAAGTATAAGCATGATATACTTGAAATCTTCAAGATTTTACAATAATCAATGAAAACTACAAGTCTACAACAGCCTTCTATTCCTAAATTTCTCATTCAAATAGCATTTTTCCACTTTTAGATAAAAAGAAAGGAAAAATGAAAAGCTACACTGAGAAAGTGCCTTCTGTACAAAATTGTCTGAATTAATCTGTCTGTCTCTTTTCTCCAGAATGATTTATAACACATTCAAGCGAGAAGTAATATCTAGGAAGACATCTTCTCCGCAAGGAATTGTCAAGCCACCCATTGGATGGTTGTACCCAAATTCTTCTTCTACTTGACTCAGCAAGTCCTGAAATGACGGTTGGTTCAAGTATGAAACTGGAATCATGAACCGCCTCATTTTCTCTCCAACATACACTGCAAGATAGCCTTTTGGGACTTCCCCAGCCTTGGAAGCTACTTGGGTTGCAGAAAATGATGGCCGTCTAATACTAGGTAAGCGGAAACCCATAGTTCTTTTTTTGTTCTAATCTAACACAAAGAACAATAGAATGATCTCAAAGAATTTGTATAAGAAAAGAAATATGTGAAGTCTGAAGCTGTAGTATGCTACTTATGGATTTTGAGTTTGCAATGATGAGTATATATAGATAAAGTGGGTTGTGTGGACACCATTCTCCACTGAATTGAATGGTTAATGGTCTATTTGAAGGGGTCTAATTGGAGACAGGGGCCATGAAAAGTCACATGGTCTTGTCTTGAAGTTCCTTATCAAGAATTGCTTAAGATTTAGAGTCCATGCCCCACCTTTTGGAAGATCTGCAAACAGAGTTATCACTTGAAAATGAAAGAGAGATTTGTACTGTTGAGAACCTAATAATTGTTTATCATATGTAATGGCCTGCTATTTATGTTCAAGACATGCTCAAGACATCTCTCACATTTTTATTATATTGGTTAGTCAACTGATGGCTACTTTTACTAAATCTTCGAATCTAATCTACAAACCATAAAGTTTTGTTGATAGCTATTATATAGTATGTTTGGACGAGGAGAATGAAGGAAAAGTAAAAGGAAAAGGAAAGGAATGAAAGTTAAATTCTACTTTTGAAGTTCTTTTAATTAAGAGGGGAAAGGTACTGGAAGGGAGTCTATAGAATAATCCATTCCCTTACAAATTGTGGGGAAAGTTACCAGAAAAAAATTGCTTTTAAAAATATTTATCAAATTTCAAAGATAACTGTAATAATTATTCTAGTTTTTCAAGTGTGCTTATGGCCTGCCTATACATTTATTGTCCTTTTCTTCTTCCCTTTTACCTTTATAACATTTTATGCAGTATCTCTCTTATTTTATTTTGTCAAATCCAGAAATTGGGGTTAAGTCTTGCGTAGTTCTTCTTGGTGTCAGTGTTGACTGTTGACAAGTTTTCATTAACTGTGGTTCTATTTTTTTCATGATTAATTAAATTCTATGAATACCATGATGATTTGATTTTTTTAATCAATTTTTCTTGACATTGTGGCATGAGTTCCTTGCCATTCTTACTTATTCCTACACTTTTGAGCTAAATGTCAAACTTCATCACCAACAGAGTAAAGAAAAATGGGTGATGAAACTTCTCTAGTCAAGCTGGTGAGTAACTCTAACTTCAGTCCGTTGTTCATGGCTTATTGCTTTAAGATTTAATAAACACCAAGAAGCTTGAACTTTGACTTATGTTGTATATTGATTTCAAACTCAAATTTTATGATTAGTCCTTTTATATATAGAAATAATGAAGGTTTGTTTATTGTATGTTTTATTGATATCTTCATCTCTTTTAGAAATATAATTAGCAGTCTCTTCAAATTATCTGTACGCTTTCCATTATACCACAATGCTAGATTTCATTTATTCTCTATATAAATATATAAAGCTTGACATCATATTTGGAACGGCACAATGCTTCTGATAAAAGGCTGCAGATATTTAATGGTGCATGTATGACATAACATTTACATTTTCAATTAAGTATTTGAGAAAATCATGGGATTTTGTGAGATCATCACTTGGATAATAAACTCTTCTTCCTTTGTTAGATAAATCCTTAAAGCATGAAATTATATCCATAAATACATAGCCTCCATTTCTTTGGGCTTTAACAGCATAGTGCTTTGCAATTTCTTTGGGCGCTGGTCCAGCTGAACCAGCATTGAAGATCATAGTCTGATCAAACCTCATCAACTGAGTATTGATGATTACTTGTGCTTTTGAGGAGTTGTGACAAGCTCTGCCACTTAATTCAAGCGGCTGCATTCGCTATCACATGCTTCTGCCAGAGTAGAGAAAAGCATATGAAATCATGAGCTTGCTTCTTTGCTGTTACGGTTCTGATCTTAATTCTTCTCTGCATGGAATGGTGAGGCCATGCATTTAGTGATCAAACCCGTATTCTTCCTCAACCTTACTAAGCAATTGCTGGACAGTAGGTTTATCCCAGTATGATATAGGAACCAGAAACCTCTTCTTTTGCTCTTCTCCAACATATACTGCAAAATAACCTTCAGGCATTGAAGTGGCTTCCTTGCCTCTAAAAAGAGAGCAACGAAGTATGTGCTTAGCATGCATTATCAAAGGCAAACTAATTGCCATTTTTGTTTTAGAGAAGTTTAGTTTGATAGCAATGTGAAATCCTGGTGGGGTATATTGGATGTTGAGTGTGTATATAGAGATAGATGTGTGATAGAATTCTTTGAAAGCTAGAATAAACAAACAAGTGGTGGAAGCAACGACACAAAGCTTGGTGAGACATAAGCATTTGACGGGTCATATGGTTTTGTCTTCAAATTTATCGTGATGAAACTTGATTGTGATTGAATATGCATATATGTTGGGAGATATTATCCCCCATTAATTTGTGAAAAATGAAATTTTTTGGACCTTATGTGAAATTAAGGTCGCTAGGGGATCACAGGCATATGTGGATGTAAGAACTTACCTCTCAATAAGGGAATCAGGGACTAGTTCTTATAGAAAGAGAAGTAATTGTGCACAAGAAAATTCTAAGTTCTTAAAAAGAATAAAAAAGAATTATGTAGAAGTTACATTACGTTCTTTTCTCTTTTTGAACATGAAAGTCAGGTTCTTGATTTATCTGAAGAACCTGAATCTCTTATTTCTACATAACTTATAGAAATGACTACAATTTGTGCTAGTATTTAAATGTGGCATTTAGGATGAAGGGAACATTGGCTTCGCTTACCTCTGTCCAAACCTCAATTCGTTTTTATTTACATTGAACCATTGAACACAAACTTAATTAATAATTTAATAGCCACCTGAGGCTAGCTTAGGTGGTTTGAGGTGGGGTGGAGGTTTGGGTCAGGTCGAGGGCTCGACCTAATGTGATGAATGTACCAAAAAAGAGTGAGTTAATAGCTTAATAGTACTCTCTTTTCATTACGCATATGTAAGACAAAGCATCTTACCAACCCAACCAACTATTTTTATGCTTACTTATCTTAATAATTGATTTGGGAGGAAATTTTTTGCAGCTACAGGGATTTATTGAGACTTCCAGATACTGAAAACATTAAGGGCGGATTTGGCCTAATATACCATTTTTTTGTACAACAATGACAGCAGCATTGCTGAAGAAAGACTTCGAAAAGCATATGCAAGACAGTGTTTGTGTGCAGAATAATTAAAATTGGACAAAAATTCGCTGTACAAAATTGCCTCTATTAATCTACGCCACTCTCCTTCAGTATTATTTATAGCCCATTCAGGCGAGAAGTGAGGTCTAAGAAAACATTCTCTTTGCATGGAATTGTGAGACCACCCATTGGATGATCATATCCATATTCTTCAAGTTGGCTTAATAATTCTTGAAATGAAGGTTGGTTCAAGCATAAAATGGGAATCACAAACCGCTTCATTTTATCTCCAACATAGACTGCAAGATAGCCTTTTGGGACTTCCACAGCCTTGGTAGCTGCTTGAGTTGTTGTAAATGATGACCTTCTGGTAGCAGGGAAGTGGAAGCCCATTGATTTTTTGTTTTTCCACTAAGGAATTGTATTTAAAAAAAAGAGATGTTTGAATTCTTATGCTTCAAGATGCGAATGACTTGTGTTGCTTGTGAATCCCATGGTGAGTATATATAGATAAACGGGTCTTATAACTTGTGAAAACCATTGTGGGGTCCTGTTTGAGACAAAGGCTTATGATAGATCACATGGTATTGACTTGAAGGGGTGTCTACAAAGGATACTTGAGATTTGAGAATTCATGTTCCCACCTTCTGGTTCTGGATGATCTGCCGACACAGTTACAATGATGTGAGAGAGACTTATACAGCAGAGAGCATAATTATTGTTTAGCCAATGCAATGGCGTACTCTTGTGTTCCAGACATGCTCAAAACATATCCCATATGATCTTCATATTGATAAATTACCACTTACCAGTACTTGGAATTTTGTGTATAATCCATGAAATCTAGTAGATAGCCATAGAGAAGGACTGCATTTTAGTGACATTTTCCTAACTAAAATTATTAGTGCTTGGAAAGTGGGATTTATGAGATATGATCCTATTCTACAAGTGAGCCAATCATTTGATTAAAAACAGAAAAAATTTCTACTTTATAGTGAGTGGTGATTATATTTAGATGTCCTACATCCTTCCTCATGATGATATAAAATTTAGAATTTTGTTGATTTGCCTCAACGAAGATTCAGTTGGTAAGACCAAAGTTTGCAAGCTTCCGTTAAGAGAGTGTGACATAAGTATGAAGACATTGTAGTATTTAAGCACTTAGATTCAAAGGAATCTCTCAAGGAATTTTCTGAAAACCTTTTTAGGTTAACTAATTTTGAATTATTTTAAGCACTTGGCTCCTATATTTTTTATTTCCCACCCCGGCCACTGAGCTAGCTGCGATGAGAGAAATTGAAGTTGTTACAAAGCAACATGTAGTTGGTCTTCAACGTCAATCTAAACGTTAACGACCCATAAGTAGCATTGAATTCTGGTAAATACAGATCTGGTAATTGAACTTTGGAAATTTTGAGGCATACCTAAAACTTCAATAAATAAAAAAAGAAGAAAAAAGCTCTGGAGGAACCATAGGGCAATGTTATGAGCAAAATTTATTGCCATGGAAGTAGGTCAGTGGAATTTATGGGAATAATCAAACCTTTAATCTTAGTCCATTTTGAACGTGGCTCTGCCTAGAAATCACTCGTTTCTTCTTCTAAATTATGGGAATAATCTAGCTTAATTTTTCTCACAGCTATCAGCCTTGCTATGCTATGTGTTCAATTCAGACCAGGGGAAAGGTCCTTTTTGCAATAAAAAGTCAAGATTGCGTCTTAGTTTTCTTTTTCAAAAGAATACCCAGCCATGTACTAACTAGGTTTTAAAAATAAACGGAAACAGAGGAGCCACTTGAGTTGTTGAATTCCTTGTGATTAGACAAAAAACAGAGAATACTCTGTTGGTGAAGATCTCATTCTGATGGACAATTTTTTCTAGTTCACAAGAATGGAAAACAAAAAAATCTTTTACAAGGTAAGAGAATGCCTATGGTACAAAATTTCTACTAAATCTATGTCAGTTTCCTTCACTATGCTTTATAGCCCTTTCAACTGAGAAGTGATATTTAGGAACACATCCTCTCCGCAAGGAATTGTGAGGCCACCCATTGGATGATCATATCCGAATTCTTCCTCAGCTTGACTCAGCAAGTCTTGAAATGAAGGTCGGTTCAAGTATGATATTGGGATAACAAAACGCTTCATGTTCTCTCCAACATAGACGGCAAGAAAGCCCTTCGGGACTTCCACAGATTTCAAAGCTGCTTGGCTAGCAGTAAATGAAGCCCGTCGAATAGCAGGTAAGTGGAAACCCATTTCCTCTACTAGATCAGCTAGGTAGAGTTCTCAAATAGAAGAAGAATGTATCTAAGTTTTGACTCTTGAAGATGGCAATGACTTGTGGTGCTTGTGAAAGCAAGAGGAAGTATATTTATAGTTTCTAAAGGTCTTTGGAAACCCATTTTTTCCCAAGAAATGATTGTGAAAGAGGCTATAGTATGGAGTCCACTGAGAGACAAGTTTTCTGTTCCGCGAGAGATCACATGGTGTTGTCTTAGAGGTCTCTATAAAGGATTAAGTTGTGTGAGAATGCAAGCCCCACCTTCTAAAAGAGAGGTCAGTAAGGTGCCTCCTTGAAATCAACTGAGATATGCACTGGTGAAACCTAATGTTTATTCATGCATTTTTAATGGATACTCCATTTTGTAGACAAGCTTTGGACATCTCACATGTTTTCTTTATATTGATGCTCCTGCTGAATGCTGATATATAGCTACCAACTAGGATCTGGGCGACAAATTACGTCCCAGTTGATTGCTGTAGATCATAGTGTTTGGAGGCAACAGGAGAACTTGTATCCATAACATGATCACTGGCCATAGCGACTTGCAGATTTTAATTACATAAAATTGTAGGACAGCACCACATGAAGAATAAAAAACATGTTTTATTCAGACAATTAGATTCTTAATGTCAGTAATGTATATGTTTAGTTTTGACGTTAAATTGCTCTATCTAAGACAAGTCCGGCATGAGTTACACTCATGACATATTCCTTAACTTATCAGACAATATTCGTCTCTAAAATTGTAATTCGTACTGATAGAATTGGTTGATGATTTTCTCTGCATGTAAGAATTATTATCTAATAGAATATGAATTTATGAACCTCTGTTTACGCTTGAATTGTCTTCTTATGTAATATTTGAATCATCAATTTTTATTTTCTGTTGGGGGGGAGGGGGAACCATGGACGGATGGACCTATATTTATATTGCAGAAAGTAACTTCTTTTTTTTAACCTTCAGGAAAGAACTAGTGTTTTTTTTTTCTTTATTCTAAAAAGAAGACCTTACAATGAAAGAAGCTAAGTTTAACTTCGAAACTAAACCGTGGTTCGAAGGTAAATGGCAATTATGACAGTCAACTAATAGTCAATAAAGTATCTATTCAATATGATCAATTGATAATTCAGTTTAAGAATTATTACTTATAATAAAGGCCGAAGTTCTCCAATTTGATTTGGTAAACAAACAAGGGGAAAACGAGGAAATATATAGCATGGCTGAGAGATCCATTGCTGGGGCTTATCACCGAATCTTTGGATTGGATTCTTCTTGTTTTCGTCCAAGAATAGGCAACATTTTCTGTAACTGTTGTGAAGTTCTGGTCAATAGCTTAGTAGACGAGCACAGGCTTGTCAATTGTTGCTGCCCCAGGCAAAGTCTTGACTAGGACATTGGGAGAATGGATTACGGATTACCCTTGGGAAATAGAACTAAATTTGCAATGATGATAGAGCGGGAGTAAACACAAATTAAGGGAAGACATTTGTTGTGTGTTCCTAATTGGGAAGTGTTAATTGTAGTAACATCAAGCTTTTAGCAATTAGCATTGCTATAGTGTCTTAATACCCTCATCATCATTGCAACAAAACAGCCTTGTCTTCTTAAGTTTATCTCTTCATAATTATTGCTAATGCAGAATATTTTTGACAGAAAAAAATAGAGATGTTACTCTGTTCATGAATTTCTCAATAAGTAAACGAATATTACACTTCCCGGGAAAGGATAACAAAAAAAAAAAATCCTTCCGCAGCTAAGAAAATGCCCGCTGTACAAAATTTCCTCGACTAATGTATTCGAGCCTCGTTCAGTATGATTTATAGCTCATGCATCCGAGAAGTGATATATAGGAACACGTCCTCTCTGCATGGAATTGTGAGATCACCCATTGGATGATAGTATCCGAATTCTTCTTCAGCTTGGCTAAGCAACACTTGAAATGAAGGTTGGTTCAAATAGGAAATGGGAATCACAAACCGCTTCATTTTCTCTCCAACATAGACTGCAAGATAGCCTTTTGGAACTTCCTCGGGCTTGGTTGCAGCTAATGATGCTCGTCTAATACCGGCTGAGCGGAAACCCATAGTTTTTGTTGTACTGCACCAAGAACAATAGAATGATTTCAAAGGCTTTTTACAAGAAAGAAATATTTGAACTCTGATACTTCTGGATGCAAATGATCTTTGTTGCTTGTGGACTCAAGAATTACGAACATATAGTATGCGAAGGGTCTCTGGAATCCAATGACTGTATGATAGGGCCCACTGAGAGACAAGGGCCATAAAAGATCCCATGGTATTGTCTTATAGGTATTTTTCAAGGATTAAGAAGTCAAGAGTGAATACCCTACCTTATGGAAGAATGGTCAACACAGAACTCACTTAATTTTGAAGACAGCTTCATAGGTGGAACCCAATGTTTGTTCATGCATTGTACTGTACCACAGCAACTCCATTTCGTAGACATGCTTTAGACATCTCACGTATCTTCTTTAGATTGGCAACGTTGCTGACACACAGCTACCAAGCCAACTAATATCAGAGAGACAAAGATCAAAATCCGTAAATCTAAAGCATTTTGTAGCGTACATCCAATTGTTAGCAAGACCACGTGAAGAGTACATGAAGTTTGGGTCCATAAGTAGAACAAATAATCTAATCAGACATCCATTATTAGATTTTAGATATATTGCAAACATCATTTCTCAGATAAAAGCCAAACAACTTTTACATTCATACCAACAACCATGAAACATACTTGTTCTGTAAAACTGTACCTTGTACTGATCCGAATTGTTTGATGATTAGTTCTGCATGTGAAAATATTTGGTTAACAGGACTTTATTTCATGAACCTCTGTTAGACCAGCTTGAATTGTCTTAAATTTGGGAGGAATGAAAGCCTACTTATTCCTTAATTCCATGAAAGATGCGCATATGCATGCTCTTGACTTCAAAACTAGATAGAAGATTCAGGTTTTGGGTCTATAAAAGTTATGTTAGACTGTTAATTAGCCATTGATCTATTAAGTTAGCTTCTCTCTTGAATATAAAGATAAGTTGAAGACCAAATATTTTCAAATACGGAGATCCACTGGTAAACAAACATAAAGAAAGTATGGGTTAGGGTACCTCTTGTTTTCCTCCAAAAATGGGCAATGTCTTTCGTTGGCTTGGGACAATATTTGATGGGTGAAAAGGCAGTCACAAGAACATCATTTCTTATGGTCCTAAAACAACTAACAAGCCCATGTGAAGATGCCGCTTGACTAAGAGAATTGAAGAGTCAGAATAAGCAGAGAGGGAACACCAAACCAAAGAGAACTATTTGTGATATTAATTGTATGGTTTGATATCGGAAACCAAATGAACCACATATTATGAACTGGCAACAAGTGGCTATGAGTGGACTAAATTTGCAGAATATCTATTTGCAACTTCCCAATTTCACTTGCGTCTTACTTTTATGGATGTAACGTGATCTAATGTCACATAGGACTAAGGACTTACTTTAGTGGCCACAATGAAGCAAACAAGGCTGGTCCAAAAATCTTGGAAAAATCCATCGGGGACCATGGTAGATTCAGTGGCTAGTCGTACAAGTTCTTGACAGGAACAGAATGATGCTAGCTCTTCCTTTGTCAAATATAAGTAGTCATTCGAGGAAAAAAATAGTTTTATTGTAGAATTTGATTATGAAATATAGGTTTATTTTTAAGTCTCAAATAAAATTATTTTGTAATTCTTATTGAGAGTTTCCTGGTATTTACTTGCACTTCCCTACAAAAACCTTTGCGACCCCAAGTAAATTCTTGATTGGAATTTTAATTTTATGTCATCTAAACTTAAAGGGAAAGATAATAATTTCTTTCTCTTTTATTTTTTCTCAATTTTTCTATAAGATAAGAATATTAACTTTTTTTCGTTTAAATTGATAGAACAACTAATGACTGTCTTTAATATTCAGAATTGATTGAGATTTGCGCTAAAAATTTTCTATTATAATTTCTCATGAAGATGAACATTTTTCCACCTCCCAAGTAGGGGAAAAAAAAATACAAAGTAAGAAATTGCTTCCTTTACAAAATTGTGTTGACTCCTCTATGTTAGTCTTTTTTTTTTTTGTGGGTTAGCACCCCTTGAAGCTAGAAGTGATACTTAGGAAGACATCTTCTTTGCAAGGAATTGTGAGACCACCCATTGGATGGTCATACCCGAATTCTTCTTCAGCTTTGCTCAGCAACTCTTGAAATGAAGGCTGGTTCAAGTATGATATAGGGATTACAAACCGCTTCATTTTCTCTCCAACATAGACTGCAAGATATCCCTTTGGCACATCAACAGGTTTTGAAGATGATCCAGAAAATGAAGCCCTTCTGATGCCAGGTAAACGAAAACCCATTGTGTTATTTGTGTAAGAGAATGGTCTAAAGAAAGACTTGAATATGAGAAGGTAGCCTTTGAATTTTGATGCTTCAGGATATGAAAGACCTGTGTTGCTTCTGAAAGCATGCAAATATGAATATATATAGATGAAAGGATTTGGTTGAATGATTGGTGAAGGGAGAGGCTATGTGATGGGGCCTATTGGGAGACATTGAGACAAGGGCTCATTGGACGTCACATGGTGTTGTCTTAAGAGGTCTTTCTCTAAGGGTCAATAAATCAGTATTGGTATATGCCCTACCTTGTGGATCCTCTGCCAACAGATGTGTAAACGGTGAAACCTACTATCTGTTTCAGCAATGTAATAGCTGACACGTGGCATTACTGACAAGCCTAATAGAGATATCTCACATTATTATTTTTTTCTTCTTCAAACTGATGGTACACAAGAGTTGCGTTTGGTTGAAGTCCAGTGTTGCTTTCATATTAAACAAGCTGTCATCCGTATAGCTCAAGTTACAATAAATAGCTCCTGTTATATATGCTATTTTTCTCATTATTTGTATGTAACCTCCTGCTTTCTTCTTCTTCTTCTTTATATTACTTGTATGGAAGTAAAAAGTCAAGTCAGTGTTTATATGAAGTAACATGGCAGCACGGAAGATCTAGCCCAATACCTTGGAAAATATTCGAACAACTCACCACTTAAACTTAATGTTAAGTAATTATGGATCTATTTATTTTCAGTTTTTAAAAATTATTTTTTATTTTTAATTATTTTTAAAATAAAAAATTTATTTAATAACTATTTTTTTATTATTTTAAAAAAAATTTGAAAACAAGTTAATTTTAAAATAAAAAAAATAAGAACAAAAAAAATTATTTTTATTTTTATTTTTAAAACACAAAAAAATAACATATTTTTTAAATAATTTATCAAACGAATTTTTTATTTATTTTATAAAATAATTTTTAAACATAATTTTTAAAAATAATTTAAAAAATAAAAATAAAAATAAAATCAAACAAATTCTATAATTCTTAATTATAATTATTAATGTTAAGTTCTATAATTAAAATTTCAATATAGAACAATCAAATCATTCATCAGTGTATTTAGTGTGACAGAATTACTATAAAGTGAATTTTCTTTTTCTTTTGATTACATTATATAAAAAAGAAAAGTAAAATACATATTGAAATTTGTAAAATAAAAGGTACAAAACTTAGTTATAAATTTTATAATTATTTTATTATGCAATAATTAACAATTGTTGCCCAGAGATGATCTCATCCATAACCAACTTGGTAATTTGTTCATACATTTGAATTTGCTTATCTATTAATTTCACGAACAATTTTAGTCTACCAAAGATAAAGGAAATAAATAAAAATCCAAGGAAAACTTCATGAAGGAAATCAAACTAATAACAGAAACATCTGTTCATTAATTTCTCTATCTGAATACATCTTTCCACTTCTGAGGGAGGGACCAAAAAAAAAAAAAAAAAGACGAAAAAGCTATACAACGTTAGACAATGTCAGTTTTTCAGAACTTGGTTATTGAACTCTACATGTCAGCCTTGATCTCCTTTATGAATTATGACCTGTACAAGCAAGAAGTGAGATCTAGGAAGATATCTTCTCTGCAAAGAATTGTATGGCCACCCATTGGATGATCGAATCCAAATTCTTGTTCAGCTTGACTCAGCAAGTCTTGAAATGAAGGTTGGTTCAAGTATGATATGGGAATCACAATTGGCTTCTTTTGGTTCTCTCCTACGTAGACTGCAAGATAGCCCTTTGGAACATCCACATGCCTTTGAAGAAGACCAGGAACGAAAACCCATTGTTTTGAATTCCTATTTGATGAAGTGCAAGAGAATAATTTCAAAGGACTTTTGTAGAAACATATTTGATACTTATAAAAGGTCATGGACTTGACTGCAACCATGACTCTGTATAGATGAAAAGAGGATTTTGGAAAACCCCTGGTTGATAAATTATTGATGAAAGGACCATCCAAATGGGGTTTATTCCAGAGACACGGGCGAGAGGGATCATATGATTCTGTCTTAAATGTATTTATCAGATAACCAAGAAATTATATGAGACTGGATGCCCCCACTTTCTTGAAGAACAGCCAACCGAGTAACCATTTGGAAGCTTAAACTAGAAATTTGAACAGTTCAAAACCTAATGCCTGTGTTGTAGCTGACATTTGTTTTCGTCAGACATGCTCTAGACATCTCTATCTCATATGTTTCCTTCATATTGATCAAGCAACTGATAGAATGTGCCAGAAGCATTTAAGTGAGGCTAACAAATTGTTGGCTTGTTTTTAAATTCAAGAAGTTGAGCCTTTTAAAATTGTGTTTTATAGAAATAGTTTTTGTGGAAGTACTCAGATACAGATAGAATTGCAATAAACGTGTTTCTTGAGCTCAGGTTAATAAATTGTTTGAAAGGTGCAGCATCCAGCAAGCTAACGACTTAAATGTTAGCCTCGATTTTTCTTAGGTAGGCAATGCCTATCACCTCTCCTTAGGCACAACTATTAATCAGGTAACTTGATTAGCATTAGAAGCTTTTAATGTTGAAGAAAATGACAAAACTTACTGTAATCAATGAAGTTATTCATGGAAGCATGGCTGCTGACACAACCTTAGCTGAAGACGTTGTACTCAGTTATGTCTGGTTTTAACTACTTTTGTTAAAAGTATGGGAAGCCTTGTTTTAAGTAGTTAAACTAGGAAAGTTGTTAGCAATTCGTAGAAGCTGAAAGCGCTTTTTCTAAGCTTAAATACCTCTATGCAATGAATGAAAAAAGAACAACTCTCCCCTCATCTTTTTTCACGTTTTGTTTGCTGCATACCCCGCTCCTCGTATTAACAAAATAATCCTGTTCTTTTACATTCCAACATTTAACTGTGTGCAAATTGCTTTACGGAAACATAAAGAGTCAATACTAGAGAAATAGTTTCTCTATTTAACATAATGTATAAAGTAATTGATCTCGGATATTATTGTATAAAACTAGGCCTTTTGTGAATGCAACACATGGCCTTCTGGTCAATGGAAGCTAACTTCAGGATCTAATTTGCTCTGGTATGGTAATTTCTACCAAATGGGCACTAGAAGCATTACAAGAAATAATCAGTTTCTGCAGTAAAGAATGCCCTCGTGAGCTTGAAGCACCGGTTTGTGGTCCACATGAAGAAGAAAGCACTAGGAGATTTGATTCGAGTATCATGATCCAAACCCACTATCATAAAGAAGTTGTTTTTTGGGTAGGGGGAGAAGGCCATCACTGTTGAAAGTCATGGAACTATATGACTGGACTGACCATTCCAAGTTATCATCATAAAGTCTAGTGACTAAGCAAAAAGACTGGTAGATCTAAAATAGGGAATCTCCAACAAAAAACCTTGTTTCCAAATAATTGAGGGTCCATTATCACTGTAGAGAAGTTATCATAAGAAAAAGCCACTGAATAACACCAGTCTAAATTCAAAGCTCCTTTGAATAAGCAAGACCAAGCAACAAGAACTTGCCTGGCGTCAAAAAAGGTCACTGGATTATTAGTTCAAAGCAAAAGCAATAAGTAATATATCTTTTAAGCAGCACCACAATTTCTTTTGGCTTCTAAAGATAGTGGGTCCTCATGTTTTGGCACAGACGAAGCAAGATCATGTGAGCCTACCTCAAGTCCTACACCTGATATGTTTCTGAACATTCTTTATAGTTGGTCAAGCAATTTAGCTAGCGCTGTAAGAACATTCTTCACCTATATATATAGTTTCTAAAGAAGATTTCAACCCAAGTCTTCTTCTCCAACTCTACCATTTAATATAACTTTCTCCATCATGAAGACCAGTAACAGATTCATGGGGATAGCTAATGCCAAGCAAAAACTGCAGAGAACTCTGTCAGCAAGAATCAAAATGGCTTCAGCCACTAGTGATGTTCCAAAAGGCCATTTCGCAGTCTATGTTGGAGAGAGCCATAAGAGGTTTGTGATTCCAATATCTTACTTGAACCACCCTTTGTTCCGAGATTTGTTAGACTGGGCTGAAGAAGAATTCGGATTCAATCATCCCACGGGCGGTCTTACAATCCCATGCACAGAAGATTACTTCATCAGTCTAACTTCATCTCTTAATTATTCATAACTGGTGACGGTTTGATTTCATTTAAATGACCCCTTGGTCATTTTGCATTTTCCTATTAGATTCCCACCAAGATTGGAACTACAAAGCCAGTCTCTTCAATTCTTTCTGTACTAGGGATCAATAGCATCCCCCGTGATGTCTCTCAATTGTACATAGTTTGTTTACCATTGTATTTAACCACATTGATCTCAACTAGACTTGGTCACGGCCGAGTAGTCTATCTGACAAAAAAAAAAAAAAAGATTTAGCACGAAGTGAAATTGAATGCAATCAATTCCAAGATAAAGAAAGGAGATTGATGCTAAAATTAAATCTCACTATCAATTCCTTGTCATATGCTGGTTAGTTGGACATTGGCGCCTTCATGAGGTCAGCCATAGCTGGTGAACATACAACTTTGCGCTATACCGCTTTGTTTAATATTGAAGTAACAAAAGAAAATGGACATAGCAATTTTGCACAAGGATGTAGTCACCCCGTTTATGATAACAGTAAGGTCAATTTGGGTGATGGCCTACAGCTACTACTGGGGATGACCATTGAATAGGTTATTCTCTAGCACTACAAGAATCTACAACATGCACAGTTTGTATTACATTCTGCCTTCTTTTACTTTGACAATTAAGTGATCTTTAAGTTTACTACCAACAAAGAGGGTGCTAACTCGAGTGAAATGGGTCAAGTCGACAAAGAAGTTGTTCATAAGTCATATCTACCACCCTCTTTAGATAAGATTGAAAAAACAGAGGATTGGTTCAGCCGAAAACCAAATAATGAGAGAGTGTGTATAAAATATAAAATGATCAACCGAAAGAGTAGTATTTTGGCGTTATAGGAATAAAATTTCAACCCCAAATGGTGGTTGTGCCCCTTACTGTTAACCTGGCCAATGATTTCTCGTTAACCTCAAGTTTCACGCCTACATTCATGTTCATAATGGTCCTCTTCTGATTATTTTTCAAAAAAACAATAGTTAAAACACAGAGCTCTGGATTTTGATGGGAAGAAAGAAAAAAAAATTCAAACATTTGCTAATAAAAGGAATAAATACAAAATATTTGATGAATTCTCGGATCTAGATAAATATTATTAAGCAAATGACGTCAAGAACATGCTGAGTTCCAGAACATTAGAGAAACAGGGGCGTTTTCCTGTGAAAATCAGTGGGCAAGTAGAGTGCCAAGTTGGCTCTCTGACTGATTATTGCTACTAATTCTGTAACGCTAGGACAAAGGTACATGTTCATGCACAAAATATATTATATTATTGGCCTCTACGTTCCTCTATGTAAGGCTTGGGACAGAACAGAGCGTTATTTAAACGGTGTGTTTTGAAAACCAGAGCTGGTGATAGAGATCGAGATCAAACATGGGTATTCGTGTGCTTCCGGCGATGGTTCAGCATGCTAAGCAAATTTTACGACTTGGGTCTCAGTCAAAACACCAACTTTCAGGCCAAAGTTCGAACACTTTCGATGTCCCAAAGGGGCATTTTGCAGTGTATGTGGGGGAGGCGGAGAATAACAAGCGCTTTGTGGTTCCAATATCGTACTTGAAGCAGCCTCTGTTCCAAGACCTGCTGAGTCGGGCGGAAGAAGAATTCGGTCTTGACCACCGAATGAGCAATCTTGTGATTCCCTGCGCAATAGATGATTTCGTTAATCTCACTTCTCGTTTGAATGGCTAGTAATTAGAAGAGCTCACTATGGTCCTTTTGTTTTTTGTATATATTTTTTTTCTAATTAATTTATGTATTAGAGAAGGACATATCGTCTTGTTTTCAATCAAAGTTTTGTATTCATTGCGTTGATAGCAAAACTGTAGCGAAAAAGTCTTTGAAGTCTAATAATCTGTTCATGTCCTAAAAAAAAGTAAATTTTTTGCAGAAACTATGTTAATTTTCTTTCTTCTTCTTTTTTCGTACAACTATATTAATTAAGAAATGAGACTGTAATAGATTCAATGTATCAAACGGCAATAACTGTTGGAAAATGATCATTTGAATTATTTGGGGGCCCTTGGAAAAAATATTCTCTGTATCAGTGATTACACAAGTGAAGCTTTACACTTCGGAAAAAAAGAAGAAGATGAAAACAAAACCCTTTACATTAATGAAATAAAAAATCTGACCAAATACCAATGATCCAGAATGGCTATAGTTCCCGAAGCCCTCTTTCTAATTTTTGAAAATCCGAATCTGAATTGGCAAATAGAAAAAGCTCTGATTCAAAGGTTGTCATTGGATAACTGCCACAAAAAGTCATAGACAATTAATAAATCTAAGATACATTCTGTCTTGATGAGGATCAAGCTCCACTTTTGGGTAACGCCTTTAGCAGTCAGACAGATCATGATTCACGACGATCCACTTTCACAAATCTTTAGATGATTTCTATTCACGCTCCTGTTCTGACAATACTACATGCAGATATTGTGCTCTTCCCATGCTGATTCTCTGAGCACCACCAACTTAATTCTGCTGAACAGTAACAAATATCTTATCTACTATATATTTTCAATTTTCAGTAGTTTTATATATATTCTCTAAACTCAAAAGAGAAATATTTTTTTTATTATTTTGAATTTAAATCTTCTTATTTGCATATCTAGTTAAGTGTTTTTGCAAGCCTTGCAAATACGGGTCACATTCTTCATCTTCCAAAATAATGTGACGGTATTTCAATGAATCAGGCTTCTGTAAAGCTAGTCTTGCTGCTAGTATCTCCATTTCCATAAATAACAGTTATAAGCCCTTAATCACAAACATTGATTGTACTGAGTTTTGTTTGCTTAGCAACTGTCATCATCAAGCTCTGATGACTATGTTACTAAGCAACACTTTTAGAGTTAAAACTAGTGACATTGTTTTGTTATTCACTTATTCAATTAAACGCTTATTATTTGATAAAAAAAGTTATAATTGTTACTCATATAAACAATGATACCGGATATCATACTCATATAAATATTTTGTAACACAATTAAATTTAAAATATTTATATATAATTTAAAAATTTGCGGTGTATAATCTAATATGACTGTTTATATATATTGGACACAAATTATTTTGTGAAATATTTGTATTTAATAATTAGTCCAGAAGCAATTTTATTTTTTTGACGTGCTGTTGAATAAATGCCAAATATTACAGCTCAAACACAGTGAGTTCGTAGGCACGACTAACATACAATGTGAGAGAGCGCATGTACGGATCGTATGATTAGCTGGTGCAATAATATGAAGAGATAGGATTGGGGCATGAGAATCGGGTCCGGTGCCCATTCCATCACATGAATAAGGGTTTTCGTTTTCAGTGTACGGCACTTTGTTTTCGACAACACTAGCTCTTTTTTTATTGGACTATGACTGCAACAGAACAAAGAGGGCTTTCTCAATTGGGTTGGAGGATAAGGAGGGATAGACTGAAGGGAAGTAGAGTTAAGCTAACTGATCAAAGCCATGTGAATTTTTGATAAATTTCACGAAGTGGGTCCTAATTCTCTTGGCAGCATGCACGCCCAACTTGCACTTACTATTCTGATCTTTTCTTCAGAAAAATTAATATGGCTTCTCACTCTGTCTATAGTACTATAAATCAATGGCACTTAAGGCTTCGGTTCCACGAGTACCCCAACATTTCAACAACCCACACTACTAGTACAAAACTCAAGTGGCTTTTACATTTCTTTTTTTTTTTCTCAAGGCCAGATATGGGTATTCGTTTACTTTCGATAATTCTTCATGCGAAGCAGATATTCAAGTGGCAGCAACATCTTCCTAGTAGAAATCAAAATCAGTCAAATGTTCCAAAGGGCCACATAGCAGTCTATGTTGGAGAGTTGCAGAGGAAGCGGTTCGTGGTTCCAATATCGTACTTGAACCATCCTTCATTTCTGGACCTGCTAAACCGATCTGAGGAAGAGTTTGGGTTCCATCATCCAATGGGTGGTCTCACAATTCCTTGCAAAGAAGACGCATTCATCAATCTTACCTCCCAACTCCGGGCCTCATGATCAAGATCAACTTTTTGCAATTTTGATGACATAAAGTTTTCTTTTTCCTTTCTTTGTTCCACCCTCTTTGGGTTTTCTTCTAACTTTTTGATCAACAGAAGATGTAGTATTTCATATATATAACGGTATTTCTCTACTCCCTTTCTAAGTTGCTGGTTCCTGCGCCGATCCATCTTAGGATGTTAATTTACAGCAAAATTTTGGTAAGAAGGGAATATTATCGATAGGAGAGACATGTTCTTTGTAGTTTTGAAAAAAACTTCTCAAATAGATTAATTGCAACGGTATTAACATGTGAAATATGTCTGGGAACTTGGTCCTTTCAAATGAAGCGAAACACTCTTACACCGACATCATGGCTTGGCAAGGAAAAGAGAAGCTAAATAGATATTAATTAAGGGTGCTGAAGCTAATGCACTGCATGATACTATTTTAACTAAAATCTCATGTCTCGTTTGATTGGTGACAAAGGAGGGAATGGAAATGAAAATTGAGAATAGAATAAAAAAGAATAGATTTAAATGAAATAGAATGGAATGTTGTGATTAAAATTACGTTTAGTAAGGGAATGGAATAAAAACAATTAAAAAGACTAAAATACCCTTAAAACATAAAATTAATAAAATAATATTATTTTAACTTAAAAATTTATTTAAAAATAATATAAATAAAAAAATAATTAATAATATAAATTTTTTATTAAAAATATTAATAATTTTAAAAAATAATTTAAATATTATTTATTTTATTTTATTTTATTAATAATAAATAATATTTTCTAAATTATTTATTTAATTTAAAAATATTTATTTATTTTTTTGAAAAAAAAATATTTATTTATTATTTTACAGACAACAAGTTAAATTTTTTTAAATTTTTTTTGTGAATATTTTTTAATTAATTAATTTTTTAAAAAAATATTTTTATTATTTATTTAATTTAAAAAAGGAGAAAAATGGTATTTTACCTTGATTCTATTTTATTTTGCTGATTCCTCCCTTTCTACGTGGGAATGTGTTCTCCCACCTCTAAAGGAATCCACATTTCATAGGTTGTTTTTTCTGACAACCAAACATACATTTTTGATGGAATGGAATGGGTATTCTCATTCCATTGCTTCAAGTCAGAATATCAAACGGGACCTCAATATTAATTAAAACCCTTGACGTGTCGACAGGGATGTTTATATAAGTTCATCTAGTGCAAATTGCGATAACAATTTTCACTTTTAATTTTTTCTTCAAAAAAATAATACCAATATATTGACATAATATCAAAACTTAAATAAAGTTCCATGATTGTATCTACTGTTTAATTTTTTCGTTTTTTGGGTTCTAAAGGTCTATGCCCCATTGCTCAACCAAAAAAAAAAAAAAAGAAAGAAAGAAAAGGCAAAGGCTATAGTTGGATGAGAATGTTAGAATTAGAAAGGGAAAAGCGAAACTTGGATCGGGTGAGGCAAATGACACAATTTCGCTTTATTTGGACTGAAGTTAAAATCAACGCTTTATTTCCGCAGCATTTTGGTTGTGGCATCGTTTCATGGGGCACGACACGACACGACCCGACCAAGCAAAGCCTATATTCCGCCAAAATATGAAGTCGTTAGACACAGTTTCGTAAGGGCGGAGCGAGGAAGCCATTGCAGGTGCCCCCTTTACTTTATTCCTTAACCTCCTTCTTCTACCATCCATTAATATATACAACTTTTTGTTTTAGTGTTCGCATTGCCTACCCAGATCATCAGAATCCTCTCGGTAACTGAGCCTTGAGTTTATTGTATTAGAAGTTTAATTTCCAGTTACACCCATTTACTTCATAATTGCATATCATTTTGATATTTTGATCTCTTACACGCAATTTGTGAATTATGATATATTCAGGGCTTATAATAAGACGATGTCTAATTATTTTCTCTGATTTCAGGGTGTACACAGTCCTTCTCATAAACTCTAAAGGACGACCAACCGTAATCATTTTCTGGTACATTTCAGGGTCGAAATGATGGGATCTTTGCTTTCGAGAGCTCTCTTGTACGTAACAAAGGAATGTTTATTGCAGAATTTAAAATGTTTAATTGTTTCTTAAGGAAACTAATTAATTCTTATTCAACTTGTAGGTTGGTATTTGGCTATGCTTATCCAGCTTATGAATGCTTCAAAACACTGGAGAAGAATAACCCAGAGCTTGCGCAACTTATATTTTGGTGCCAATATTGGTTAGCATCATTATCTTTGGCCTATTAGGACACGTGAATTTAATATATTTTTATGCCTATATATAACTTACGCCATTACTTCACATGTCAAATTAGGATCATAGTTGCGTTGCTTACGGCCTTTGAAAGATTGGGGGACACCTTTATTTCATGGTACAATATTATTATACTAACTGTAATTAATGCTTTCTATATCTTGTTTTCTTTTGAAGCTTTCTGATTATGTTTCATTTTCGATCTTTGTGAAGGCTACCATTGTACAGCGAAGCAAAGTTGGCACTCTTCGTGTATCTTTGGCATCCTAAAACGAAAGTACGAATTTAACAACTGCAAAATAGGAGATTAATTAATTAATCAATATTCATATATATAAACCATTTTTTCTGAGAGGGGAAAGTGTCGTTTAAATTTATTAATGCTCTCTTCTAAATGATGGTTTCTGCAGGGAACTGTTTATCTTTACGACTCCTTCTTCAGGCCTTATATAATGCAATACGAGATGGAAATCGATCATGTATTGTGTGATCTAAGAGGGAAGGCTATAGATATTGCAGTAATTGTATGGCATAAGGCTGTGATTTATGGGCACAAAGGAATCAGTGAAATTCTGCACCATATTTCTTCTGAGTCAGCATCGCAGACTCATACTGATCTGGTGCCTGCGGATAATAAGCACAAATAATTGCTTATCACATTTAGAGGTTACTCGCGAAGCAGATTGGGTTCTGGGGTGTATAATATAATATTAAGTTGTAAGATACATACACATGTTCTTCGTTCTTTAATTTCTAGCTTCAATATTACTCCAACTTCTATTTCACGGATTTCAGGGCATGATCTTGTTAACCTTATGTTTTTAAAATATTTGATTCATAAAGTGAACTTTAATTTGGGAGTGCCTAACGATAATTAACTTTGTCAGGAGCACAATGGAGTAGTGAGTAGTGAGTGTGTCCTTTGACTTGTGGAGCCGTCCAAGCAATAGCGACAAATGAAAGCTGTATTTTTTCTTCTTTTCCGCCGTCTACATACAAAGTAAACGATCTTAGTGATTAAAAACCAAACATAATTACCGAAAAGCAGGGTAGGTGTCTAACTTGGATAGTTTGGAAGTTGTAATCCATGTTTTGCTTGCTTTTCTTTTGAAGCTAATTGAGTATGTTAATGAACGAGCTTTTAGGTACCCCACACGTAATTGCGGTGTCTGCTCGACACGTACCACAAATAGTTATAGTGTTGTGGCCCACTTCTACCACGTTGTGCAGATTATCAGAAAGCGACCAAACCGGCCGGTTAAAAGAAATTTTGACCTTTTTCACACAACCCTTCTAAGTTGAGCATCCCCAAAAACCCCACGTGTCCCTGCCACATACTCATTAGTGACCACCAACAATTATATTTTCATAAGGACTCGTTTGTGTTCATCTGGTAACTTGGCAGCGTTTGTCCTATCAAAATTCTAACTAAATAAAACATAAGATCAACTAAGGACAACCTCAAGATATCTTTTTGGATGATTTAATCTCTTTTAATTGTAAATTAATAAAAATATTTAATGCTATATTTATTAACACCATTGTTATATCAGCAAAAAAGAATGTTACAATTAATTGATAGTGAAATTTAATTTTATTAGTTTAAAATAAATACTAATTAGTATTCTTAAAACGTGTGTTACGACTTATTAATGTATTTTAATTTAGAAATAAAATTGATTATGAAAGTAATTTATTTTTAATTTTAAAATACCAAATGATCTTTTTAAAAATAATTGCTCAATTAATTTTTTAAATTTTTTTATTTTTTCAATGCTTTAATATAAATATAAATAATTTTTCAACAATACTGTTTTTTTATTTTATTAAAAATTAAAATTTTTAGAGTTTATTAAAAATTTACTTAATGATTAACCGAGAATTATTATGGATTTTTTCATCTCGCATCCAATGATCCAAACAGCACCTACCTTTGGCAGCACGTGTTATGTTTTCTTTTTGCTTTTTGTAATTTTTAATTTCTTCTTCGTTTCGGGAGCCCACATGTGGGGGCCGGCTGATTTATTTTACCCACAGTGCGTCTTCTCCTTCTCTTTCTCTCGTGTTATTAAAGCCCAACGATTGACTATTCCAGAAGAGAACCCATATTCATACCCTCAAACCAAAACTCTCTCTTGCTCCGGCTCGTGTGCCAATCACGAGACCAGCAACCAAAGCGCATACAAGCTCACAGGACTCACAAGAAAAAGAAAAAGGAAAAATCTGAAGCAGTGGTTCCAGAGAATGGAGACAGTTTCAGGCAACCCCAAGAAGAAAAGTGGTGGAAATGGACAGGTTCTGGATGGCTCCAATATAATGGAGTTAGTTGGAAACCAGCAAGTTTTCAGCAATTTCGTGGACCATAAGTTTCGGGAGTTGGATAGGGACAGAGACGGGAAGCTCTCCGTGAAGGAGCTTGAGCCTGCTGTTGCTGATATTGGTGCTGCTCTCGGTTTGCCTGCTCAGGGTTCTAATCCTGACTCTGATCACATCTATTCTGAGGTTTGTACTCGTTTCTCAGCCTCGGCCCTCTTTAATTTGATCTTCCAAATCTTCTAGATGAGTAATAGCTTTCTCTTCATTTGGTAATGGCTTCGAATTTTAGCAATGCTGTGAGGTTGGTGAGTTAAATATGAAAATTACTTAACTTAATTTGGTTGATTACTTAGTTCGATTGGAATCTGCCATATGCACATTTGACAGAGAAAGAGATTACTAATTTCAGGAAAGATAAAATTTAACTCAAGTGTCAAACTTAATTGCTAAGAAGATAAGGCGTTACATCCTATTGGTTAAGTTTTGGCTGTATTCCTAATTCTATCATTTCAAAATTAAATTATCATAATCAGATTTGTTTCATTTCCCATGTCTGTTGGTTCTTATTAATTATTATGTTCTTTGTGTTTTAAGCTTTGTTTTGGCGTGGGAAAGAACAAGGCCCTCTCTTCCTCTATATTTGGCCCATTTGCAAAATCTAATGGAGAAGGAGATTAAAATTGGTATTTCTTTTTTATAAAATATAATTGGTAATCTTTTTTTTTTCTAATGTGATGCTTGTAATATTCTTCTTGGGCTTCACGGGACGAGTTCTCAAGATGTGACTTCTAGCCGCCCCCACAAACATCCTACCTATGATCGCTTGGTCGGTCCTTGGGACTCTGCTTTTTAATGCTATTGCTTTTCGTTGACTTTTTCAGGTCCCATTTGTTAACTGAGAATTTTAATCCTTTAAGTAATTCAATAAATAAATAAAAATCAGAACTCTTATATTGCTTATGAGTTATGACATATTAAATGAGAATGTTAAATTTTTCATATATTTCGTACTCAAATATCTTCTAATTTTTCAAATACTTAGAAAATTAGGATGTATTCTAGGTGAACTCTGGTAATAAAAACACAGTGAAAAATTATTTTAAGCTGGCATTTTAACCCTTTTTATGTATAAACTCTTGGTGATGATTGCTATTTAAATGATATTAAGATTCTAAACTTTACTACATTGGAAATACTGGAAAGTTAGGACTTTGAAGTTACAATAAGTCTATATACTATTATAGTCCATGATAAACTCCATCTACTCTAGCTGCTTGTTGAAGGCAGTGCTCTTGTAGGGACAAGCAAAGGTGTTCTTTTAGTACCATGCTTTGGGAAAAAGCATATTTCTTACCTACTCTGTGCTCAAGATAGGTAAACAATAGATATATAAAGCATAAGATGTCATAGCCTCAAAAGAAAAGAAAAAGTACTATAATTCTAAAATAATATCACTTGTTTCAGACCGTGGTAAATGAGGATGAAATGGAGTTTTGTTTTTTTTGTTTTTTTTTTTGCCTTTTACTTTTTCCGCTTTTAGTTTGTTGGTTTAGGTTATGAAGCACTGTTGTTATGCAAGAAATATACTGGGGACGACCAAGTTCTATGAAATTCCGAGTTTCTTTGATAATTTGTGCAGTGTGGTTATTAAACTTTCTGTGCATTTTCACCAACCAGTGGACCAAGAAATAAACTTTCTATTGACTTGTTCTATAGGTGTTGAATGAATTCACCCATGGCAAGGATAAGAAAGTGAGCAAGACCAAGTTCAAAGAGGTTCTCTCCGACATTCTATTGGGCATGGCTGCTGGGATGAAGCGAGACCCGATTCTGATACTTCGCATTGACGGGGAAGATCTGTTTGAATTTGTTAATGGTCCAAGTTATGAGCCAGAAATGGCATCCATATTTTCCCAGATTGAGTCCCCAAATGCATCACTCCACGACCATCTAATTGAAGCTATGGGGAAGCTCACTGTTGATCAAGGAATTCCTCCTACTTCTGATTCTTGGGTAATTAATTAACGGGAGTAGTTTTTACTTCGTTTTTAATGATTATATACAAATTTAGTTCTCATCTTTTTACAATTTAGTTTTGAGTGATTAAAACCTTGAAAATAATTATAAATTTCATTTGATTATAAGAATCTTATTCTCCATCATAATGATAAAAAGTTCTCAACCTTCTTTCATTTTTATAGGTATTTAACAACATTGTGGAGCCAGCTCTGCAATCACAAGTTGGCTCTGATTGGGCTGAACCGGTCTCTCTGGAGACATTTTTGTCAGAATTTAGGAAAGTGGCTTTGAAAGTGGCTGAACATCTTAAGGAGCAACCTGTTATTGTTGCCCACAGTGATAACACATTTGATGGAAATGGTGTTAAGAGACTACTATCCAACAAGTTTGAATTAGATAAGGTTTATTTTGATTGGATTTTCTTATAAAATCTTTCATATTCTTGATTTACGTTTTTTAAAGCTTCTTCTATTTAATTTTCCAATCTGTAATGGATTGCAGACCTTGAACTCAGCTTTGGAAAATCTGCCAAAAGATCGCAATGGAAAAATGTCAAAGGAGTATCTGCGAGTGGCGCTAGACGTGGTGTCTCCATCAGCGGGTTTACCTCCAGTTGGCGCAGTTGGAGAGGTATGTTGCTAATGTTATCAGCATATCCATCCTCAGTTTCTAATTTCTTCCCACATTTTTCTTCAATGCTTCCACTTTATTGTGTCTTTGTGAAGCCATTTATTATAAGCTCACGTGTATGATTTGCAGATGGATAAGGTTATTGGCGAAGTGTTTAAGATGACTAATGCAGATGACGGAAAGATGGTTAAAGAAGATGAATTCAAGAAAATTTTGACTGAAGTACTGGGGAGTATCATGTTGCAGTTAGAGGGCAATCCCATATCAGTTTCTTCAAATTCAGTTGTACATGAGCCCCTAGCCTCTTCTTCGACGCTTTTGCAGTCATCTTCCAGTGAAACAACATAGCTCTATCTCTTAACATTATGACGGGTATAAGAAACAAGTTTACTAAAAAAAATTATTTTATGTGAATGTTTACTAGCATTGTGTTTAGAACAGTCAATTTGTATGATGAAAGGGGGCTACTTATAAAGCTGAAAATATGGAATGCCGTTGAGACAGAAAATAGTCATTTTACCTCTATTTGGTCTTGTTGGTCACTTCTAGTTGTACTGTAGACTTCTTGTAACATCAAAAGCAAAATATACTTTATATTATAATGTTTCATGCCTGATATTTTCAGATACCACGCTAATTAAGGTGTAATAGTAGCACTCTAACTGAGTATAATCTAATTACCTAGCAAAGTTTCAAGCAAGAAACTCACTTGAATATTATTTAATCTCCGGGTGTGACTACTTTTTCCCTCCTTCAAGCAAACTCTTATTCTTTTCTTCTTTTTCCCTTTTTCACTTCATATCTTTTACGAACTTTCACTTGGATTCTTCTCAATTTTAAAACAAACCCGACAAAAGGAAAACCATTGAAGTTAACATGGAGAAAGGGATACTTTCGTGTTATTTGAGCATTACTGTAATTCGTGATAAAGGACTAGATGGCACTGCTACTTTCGCCAAAACAAGCCCCACCCAACTTAAGGATGTCATATTCTCCATCTACCCAAACCAAACCCTCCTTTGGTAAGTTCACAGAGACAACATAGTAGAAAATACAAGCCAAGAAGGGCCCAACCCAGAAAACCCAATGTCCTTTCCACAATTGACCTCCTTGAAGTAATGCTGGGCCTAAGCACCTTGCTGGGTTCAAGCCCACACCTGCATATCCAGCCTGCCCAGTTATAGTTATAGACACAAACACTGCTAGTGCCATGGCTGCTGCTACCACCATACACACCATTGGCAAGCCCAGATCTTTGGACCTTCTCTTGTCAAATGCCACTGTCACACCCACAAAGAGCACCACAAATGTGCAAGAAAATTCTAATAACAAAGCATCTTGCTGCTTAATGCCTGAGTTTTCCCCCTTAGCACTAATGGCACAGCCTCCTAAGGAATATGCATCTGTTAGTTTATGATCCATCACACTCTTTATTATTACAAACCCAATAATTGAGCCAAAGCATTGGGCCAACACGTAAATGAGAGCACGAGCAAGAGTGACAACTCCCTTTAGAGCAGCGATGAATGTGAAAACTGGGCTCATGTGGCCCCCAGATAGAGGGACTGTCACCATTAGGAAGAGAAAGGCTATTATGAATACTGCAAAGGGAACAAGAAGTTTAGGATCAGCCTCATGCGAATCCAAGCATGCAATAATGGAAGTCGTCAAGGTGAACAATAGGGACGCAGTTGCTATTAACTCTGTTAAGGCTGCCTTCCACATCTGAAATTAAAATACAACTATGGAGAATGAGAGGATGAGGCAATGAAAAGTTTCAAATGCAAATATTTGGACTCTGCTATGCCAAACCAAGCATAGAAGGCGATTTGCAGTAACGAAAAGGGTGATTGAGGCGAACAAGCAGCTAGAAATTGGAATATAATGACAGAAACATACCTCTAATCTGAAAAATTCGTGGGCACCAATGGAAGCAAGAAGCTTTGGCCCCAAAGACTTTTTCCTCACCGTACAAATAGGCTCACAATTTCGAACGGACCTCGGACATTGTCCATCTAATACAACTTGGGAGTTAGGTGAATCCATGCGGCCTCAATCTCAAGAAAAAAGAAAAGCGACGGTTGGTTTCTATTTATGAACCATGTTTTCTAAGCAGCTCTTGTTTGCTTGGCTTTCGTGGTTGATGCTAGTATTACCCACCCTGAACATTGGCTGCTGCACTTATTTTTTTATTCTTGAAAATTACATTAAGGAATGTGATTCTTGATAATTATATTCTTTTAAAAAATATTATTCAAATTATTTAAAATATTCTAAAAAATATTTTATGATATTTTCACAAGTATTATATTATTTCATTCGGTTTAGTTATAATATTTCTAAAATTCTTAAATAATTTTTAGTATATTTTATTAAAAAGCTCAGTCAATTTTGATTAAAAAAAACTTTATAATTAATTATGAGTCAACAAAATCACTTATAAATTTACCACTAATATAAATAATATGATAGAATAGTTTTAGTACTCTAAATAAAATTAACTTTACACTAAAAAAATATAAAAATACTAAAAAAATAAATGGCCTAATATATATAATTGGATTATATAACTTAACATATAATTGCAAGGCTTTTATTTTTCTTTAAAGCTGTTTTTAATTTCTGTTTATAGTGAATTCTTAGATTATGTATGTCTGCTTTTCAACTAATAATATATTAATTAAATACATTTCTTGTTCTTAAGTTCATTTATGGGAAATTCAAAGCCTTCTCACATAAGTAGAAATATTCTCAATCCCACTATCCATGGCTGGTGGGAGTAAAAATTAGAATAGTTGCATTCTGAAAAATGCAATATGCTTAAAAATATTTTTTATAATTTGCATATTATTAAACATAAGAATCTTACCTCATACTTTTAGGAATATATCCTTATAAAATATGTAACAGTTAAATCATGCTTCACTTTCAACAGTACCAAAACAAAATTTTGTTTGGACTGTGCAATTAGATAATTTTAATAAATAAAAAATTAAGAGGACAATTAATGTACGTATTTGACAACAACGTCTACAAGACACATATATATTATTATAAGAAAACGTAAATAATAAAATAATAGTATTTCCTATGAAAAGAAAAATATCTTAGTATGCCTTGTAATCCTATACTTTTGTAAGTATACTTAAGTTTCATTATCTCATTATAGATTGTAGATGGCACATTTAAGGTATATGCTTTAACAGATGGGGGCATGGCATTATCCTCTACAAGCAAGAAAGAGCCATTAATTCCTCTTGCCACTCAGCAGCTCCAAAAGTTTGAATCATTCTTATCATCAAAATTCGTGTCTACATCTTGAAAGAGAGCGATAGGATCGAAGTTCCTCTTGAATATATAACACTTTCGTAACTTATTCCTCGAGCGAGGCTTCCTTGATGTCCATCCATTGAGAAATAACATTACAAACTACTAGAAACAACGTCATAGGTAAGACCTTTGCAATTACTCTTATTGTTTTGCGTATATAACATTTGCAACTAGAAACAAGCCCCAACCGATTTTAAGATATCATACTCTCTGTCTACTCAGATCAAACCCTCCTTGGGTAAGTTCACAGAGACAACATAGTAGAAAATGCAGGACAAGAAGGGCCCAACCCAGAAAACCCAATGTCCTTTCCACAATTGACCTCCTTGAAGTAATGCAGGGCCCAAGCACCTTGCTGGGTTCAAGCCCACACCTGCATATCCAGCTTCCCCAGTTACAGTTACAGACACAAATACTGCTAATGCCATGGCTCCTGCTATTACCATACACACCAAGGGCAAGCCCAAATCTTTGGACCTTCTTTTGTCAAATGCCACCGTGACACCCACAAAGAGCACCACAAACGTGCAAGAAAATTCCAATAGCAGCGCGACTTGCTTCTTAATCCCAGTGCTTTCTGCATCGCCGCTAATGGCACAGCCACCCAAGTAATAAGTTTCTGCTAACTTTTTCTGCATCACACCCTTAATGATTAGAAACCCAAAAATTGAGCCAATGCACTGCGCTAATACGTAAATAAGAGCGCGAGTAAGAGTTATAACACCCTTTAGAGCAGCGATGAATGTGAAAACTGGGCTCATATGACCCCCAGACAGAGGAACTGTCACCATTAGGAAGAGGAAGGCTATTACGAATACTGCAAAGGGAACAAGAAGCTTAGGATCCACCTCATGTGAGTCCAAGCATGCAATAATGGAAGTCGTCAGGGTGAACATTAGAGAGGCAGTTGCTACTAACTCTGTCAAAGCTGCCTTCCACACCTGAAACAAGAAATAGAAACGGGGATCATTGTTCTTTCTCTAAGTCACGTAGAATAAATGGGTAGAAGAAAATTACGGTAAATGAAGTCATTTTTAAACATATAAAAGACCAGCTGTTGGAGAATTGTTGAATGAATAATAAGCCAGGGAAAAGTTTCAAATACAAATATGGACTTTGCTAGGCCTAAATGATATGTACTTTCTAGGACTTCTTGGTGTGTTTGCTGGAAATTACTGTCCAAACGGAAGTTGATCCCCAAATGTTAATAAACATAGCATATGACTGCTAGAACCCAGATGAACAGATGAATATATATATATATATATATATATATATATATATGACAGAAACAGGTATTCAATTACCTCTGGTCTGAAAACATCATGGGAGCCAATGGAAGCAAGAAGTTTTGGCCATAAAGAGTTCTTGCCCACCGGACAGCTTGCCTCATAACTTCGAAAAGACCTCGGAAATTCTTCATCTACAACTGCTTTGGAGTTAGGTAAATCCATGTGACCTGGATTTTATGAAGAGAAAAGGAATGGCCGTCTGGTTTCAATTCAAAGAACCACTTTGTCGAAGAGGATAGGATATTTATTTGAATTTTGGTATTGAAGCTAACGTTAGCCACCCTTACTATTTGCCATATACATTGTACATGTTTTCTAACTAGTCTTAGGTTTGTGCTGCAGAACTATAACAGCCTCTGAAGGCGACAAGAAGACAGGTGGAGATGCCAGAATATTATATGTTGCGGTTTTAATTAGCTCTTCCTAGAAGTCCTGTGCATTAAGGAAGTAAGTCAAGTGACTGGATTGTCACTGCGTGAATGTCTAGGAGATGGGTAAGATTAGCTTCGCTTACAAGGATATTCACACAAAGAAGGGAATATTATTTATAGTTATCTGCAATTTTTCCCAATGAACAAAGCCAATTCTTAACCAGCTCGTCCAAGCAATTAAAAATTTGAAAAGTAAACTAACATGTTAATGAATGTGATAATTGTAAGGCAAAAAGCATACAGCATATGAATTTACAACACTAAAAGTAAACACATCAGAAGCGTTGAGGGAACATGTCAGGCATATGCTTAACAGGTACTGCTTGATAGGATCACCTCGCAAAATCCTCTATAAGGTAGGAAGAGGATATTTACCACTGGACTGCTATGACATTAGCCTATAAAAATATAAACAACTAAGACAATATTCTTTTTCCCTTACCTTTCCTTTGAAATGAGAGCTCAGATATATGGCATCACTTTGTTCACTATGTGGCATCTTTAAATAAATTTCACCACTAACTTATGGTTATAAGGGTGAGCTTTATGTTCAGTCCCTAAAAACATTATTCACTATTTTCTGATCAATGTGATATTTAATTCATAACAAACCATTTCTGTGTCGATAGATTAAGCAAGAGCATGGTAAGCTTGATCCATTAAGATGGCCCGTTTGTTCAGTCCAGCCCAACCAAGCCTTAAATTCCTTATTATGAAAACAAAAAACAAACAAAGGCAATTAATGCTGATATAAGATTTAGTCCAAGTCCCAAAAAAAAAAAAAAAGATTTAGTATTTTGTAAGTCCATTTAAAATATCAAATAAGAATTATTTTTCCTTGCTGTATCAAAAAATAAAAAATATTGTTCATTTGTTGGTCCAAACAATAACATTGTTTTCGTTAAAAAAAATTCTACGAAACACAGAGCCTTAGGTTTTATCCTTGTGGCCACAGCTTTGCTTGGATTTTCATGTTAAGTCAACCATATGTTATGCCAACTTATGCTTTTTATTGGCCAGGTTTATTTAATGTCCTTCCTTAGTGTAGTTCATTAGTAGTTGAAAAGGGAGATACATTACTTTGTCTTACTAGTAAGCATGAATATGAGAGCATTATATACAATCTCACGCGACGCGGTTAAGTATGAGCCATCCTTTTACAGAGTGCATTAGCAATTTAGCAGGTGTTGAAATGGACAAAAGGGTATACCCATTAATATTCTGGATCTTAGCATACAGGAGACAGATTGGAATCTTTGAAGGTTTCCAAGAATGCGGGCTTTAGAGAGGATTGTTAACTCATAGCCTTTTTTTTTTTTTTTTTTGGAAAGGTTAACTCATAGTCAGTTGATATTTCCAATGATCCCTAGTTTGATCCGAGTAAGATAAGAAGAAAGAACAGATAACGGGTTTCTCTAGATTGATCTGACCTTTTCTTCTTCTTAATAAAGGCGATTCTTTGTCTCATATTCCTACGACATCCCACCCGCCATCTTAACCTGCCCATCTTCAAAGGAAAAAATGTTGCCGATTTTTCATCGGCTATGGCCTCGTGCAGTGAAGTTAATGCTATTGGTTTCCTTGTGCACTTTATCAGGCAACTAATCTTTTCTTTTTGTGTTGTTTTTAGTGCAGTTTTCAGTAGGGGCAATGGTCTTGCAAATAAGATTCTTTTGTCTTTTATTTCTCCCTTTCCTTTGCTCATTTAGTTCTAATCCTAATCCGCAGATTGCTATGATCCTTTGGATCCTAATGGGAACATTACGGTAACTTTTGACATTTACCAACGGACAGATGATGGATATCTGGTCAGTACTATCACTTTGAAACTGAAATTCGATTTTTGAACCGCATATCTAGCAACACAATTATGTAGATGCCTTATGGTATATAGCAAACATTATTCAGGATGTCTCATGGCGCCCTTCTAATATGCATTTGTCTTCACCAGAAATTATAGACTTTTATATTGATCCGTAGCACCCAGTAAGTAATGTTGAAATGGTGAACTATTGTTTCTATACCTGCTTCCTCAAAAATCACCAATGTGTTTATTGCTGATACATTTGACTAAGAAATTTCCAAATTTCCAAATAACTTGGTCAATTTTCCACAGCTTGACTGATTGTTTGGAGTGTAGACAGGAATTTGAGTCGATTATTTCCGCTCCAACTAATGGACCAGGCTTATTATTTTGCATACAACATGAAGTTATGAAGCATAACTAGAACCTGGCATGAATGTGTTCTACAGGCAAGGGTGACACTTCAAAACTATTATCAATATCGCCATATATCCAAACCTGGCTGGAAGCTGGGATGGATATGGGCTAACAATGAGGTGATCTGGTCAATGAGTGGTGCTTTCGCAACCGATCGAGGGAATTGCTCGGCTTACACAAATTCGATACCACACTCCTGCAAGGAAAATCCCATCATAGCTGATTTAGCTCCAGATGTCCCACCAGAAAACAGGTCAGAGCATTGCTGCCAGGGTGGCCTTCTTTCCGCTTGGGCTGTCAATCCTTTGAAGTCATTCTCTTCATTTGAACTCAAAGTAGGCAACTTGGGGGTAAATTCACTTGGACAAGCACCTAATAATCTTACATTGATGGCCCCTGGTCCTGGTTACACTTGTAGCCCCCTTCTTGATACCGAACCCACGGTTTCCTTAGATTTTGGCGGACAGAGACACGTTCCTGTTATCAGTAAGTTCTCTATGGCATATACGCAATATGTTAGTCCGATACCAGAAACGATTAGTTTTCTTTTGTTGTGCATTGAAAGAAAGCTCATTCACTTCGTGACTAATCAATAAGCACCTTCCAAAACTATGAGAAACACAAAGCAGATTGCATATTAAGAAAAAGGTTTATCCTTTATATAATTGAACAAACAAAATAAGAAAATGAAGAACACGTACAACTTCATTCCCTTCTTAGTCCTAATTGAATAAAATATTTTGCACTACAGAAACTTGGAAGTCAAAATGTACATTCTCCAGTTTTTTAGCAAACAAATCGCCACTATGCTGTGTTTCGCTATCAACATTTTACAATCCAACCATCACATCATGCCCCGATTGCAGCTGTGGATGCAGAGAAGCCGATAAAAGTACAGACACTTGCATAAGGTGTATTTCTAAATCCTCAGTTTTGCATAGTGTAAATTATTAGGGCATGTCCCAGATCTAGTTTGGACTCCTCTTACTCCTCCGTGTGTTTATCTCATCAGGCCAAGTGATCCCTCAGAGTCAGATAAGGACAATGATCATGACATAATAGAATGCACCGACCATATGTGCCCAATTCGAGTCCATTGGCATTTTAAAAACAACTATATGGATCATTGGAGGGTGAAACTTACAGTTTCTAACTATGATCGCAACAGAAATTACTCAAACTGGAATATACTGGTTCAACATCCTGGCTTCAGCCAACCAGCCATAACATATAGCTTCAACAACACAGTGCTTCCGACAGCTGGACTTCAAGGTACTTACTGCAGCATATTCCTTTCATTGGCGATACACTTCATTTAACTATATCCAAGTGTCAAAAGCAAAGCTCTGTTGCTATGTCTTGTTTCGGCTACAGATACTTTCTTATTTGATACTGTAAAAGTGGTAAACCACCAATGTCTTCAATCCTTCTTCCTAGAATACCAATCACCAACATTGCTATTTGAAGTCTTAATCTGTCTACATTACCAATCTCGCCGTTAAACTTACACTCCTAAACTTTAATCTCACTATGATTTCCCTGCTATTTCGACTCACGAGTCTCCTCGGAGACTCCCAAAGCCTTCTTACCAAGAAATGGGACACTCTTAAACTCATCTAGCAACGACTTCTGTACAATTCGATCACCTCTTGTCAACCCAGTCGCACCCACTCCATCTGAATCTTGCAAAATCGGATTACGCTGAGGGTTCAAAGCCTCTAAATTCGACTTCAACATCTTATCCTTCCTCAAAAAGTCACCTTTCTTATCGAACCACTCACCCCAACCCTCTCTTAATGGCGAAATTCTCCTACCTATTCTCAACAAGAGTGCATCCTCTATCCCCATCACCTGGATAGATTTCTTCCTCACCTGTTCGTCCACCGGCACGTCATCGGAGCCAAATGCAGCCTTACTTCGATCCTCCACCCCGGATCCCATAAAGATCCCAACTTGACCATCGTCACATTCCTCGATCGAACGTCTATTGAAGGCCCTCCGGATGACCCCGCTAACATGATCAAAGAAATACCCAGTAACCTTAATTTGATCAAATGGCTCATCCTCTTCTTCCACTTCCATACTTCGTAGATCATCCTCTTCCTGCTGTTGTTCTTCAACGATATCGAGCGCGTCGATCTTGTCTTTGCTACCCAAGATTTCTTCATTTGCGGAATCTAATAGGAGGGAGTCATAATTGACCACATGTGAAGGTCTGGAGTTTCGGTGGAGGTGATTGTAAAGGTGAGCATGAGAGTGAGAGAGGCGAGTGTATAGGAGAGACACTGAAAGCAAGAGAAGAAGGGCGGAAGCGGCCGCGCATATAAAGGCACCGTAACGTAGGCGACGGCGGGATCGGAGATTTCTCAGCATTTTGGCTTTCTACGTGATGGGAAAATTAGATCAGCTGCACAGAGTAAGCCGTGACGATAGCAGAGCGTCCAAATTGCTTTGAGTTCCGTCGTAGCAGTGGGTGGGATCAATCGGATACCCGAACCGGATTATATTTCAAATCAATGCGTTTGACTTGAACTAAATACATCTTTTCCATACGGCCCAAATCAAATCGAGTTACTCTCGGCAAAGCTAAAATATTAACCAAAAAAAATTACTAATGTTAAATATGGGATTGTGGGTGTCGTGTGTCTGAAGTTTCCATTATAGCTATTTATAAACCTACTTTTGTAGCTTGTACACTAACTAAGAGATGAAATTTTTGCAGATGGGGTTGCCCTCTTTTGGGGTTTAGATTTCTACAATAATGAACTAGTGCACTCTGATGAGAATCGCCTGGGTTTTGTGACAACAGAAATACTCTTGAAGAAAGACCCAGATTTCTTCACATTGAGCAACGGATGGGCATTTCCCAGAAGAATATATTTCAACGGCGGGAACTGTGAAATGCCTTTACCAGACACCTTCCCAATGTTACCAAATGACAGCTCCCCTCTAAGACCTTCTCGTTGTAATTTGTTTATTTTTTTCTCCTATTTGTTCCTTTCCACACTAGTCATTTGGTTTTAAGCATTGACTAAAGAGTCTTCAATTTTACTTAATCTATTTTTGAGCCAATTCCCGCGTTTGGTTGAATTTGTGTAGATTTTCCTTTCATTATATAAAAATTCATTGCCATTAGAGCTGATGGAGAGTTAAAATTTTAATTATTATTATATATATAGTTGTTGCTTATCATTAAAGACATTATTTATGAGAAGACACATGACATTGTCACAATACGAGGATTAAGATTTTCGGTCTTGTCTGTGACAGATTTATATGCGCACATGATAGTAGTGCTAAGATATTGTGCATGCTCCTGCTAAGGGTAATTATAATTGATTATGGTTTTCGGTCTCTTTACTGTTGGTGAAATAGACAAATGATCAACCATAGCCCATACGTTATTTTTTGACGCATTAATTTATTCCGTATACATTACAAGATAACGGCGGCGGAATACTTGGCTTACAATTTTGAAATTTCAAAAGCACTAAAACCTCTCTAGTCAATACTATTTTTTTTTATGGCGATATAACCCCAAAAAAAAACAGGGAAAATACTTATTTAATAAAGAGACAGAAGTAGGAAATGGTTAAAAGAATGAAAAAAAAAATCTCTCCGTATTATTATTTCTTAATTCTTATCAAATTTCCCCTCTTTTATTTATGTTCCTCATTTCCACCCTTTTGAAATTCTTGGCACGCCTGCATGTCATATAAAGTAGTTTATGAACACGGATGAGAATAGTTAACATTCATATTAAATCTATGTACATGTTTGAGCATCTAAGGTAGAATTTTTCATCATATCAAATAAATAATAATTTATTGGAATGGCCATTTATATAGATCAAAATATATTATTTATGATGTCATTAAAGCAATGGTTTTTTTTAATGTAAATTATTAGTATATACTTCAGTTGGTATTAGTGAAATCCGAAATGCAAATTGGCGGTGAAAGGAAAGTAAATGAACGACAGAAAAAAAATCTTGTCAAATGACATAAAATTATGAGGATCTGTTTGGTATATTTATTTAAGGTGATGGGACGAGAATGATAGCATTTGGTTAGTGGAATATATTTATGTTATGTAATCGAATCCAGAATGACTTTTAAAAGTGATTGAAAAGATGTAGATAGAATGAAATTAATTTTTAAATAATTAAAATATTTTTTTATTTATATTTTTTGTTTTTTTTTTTGTATTTTATTTTTGCGTCATTGCTGATGTTTTTTTTTTGTTTTTGCACAGATCGCCTATAAAAAAATTTACTATTATGTAGAAAATTGAAAATACAATCCTCAAATAATTTTAAAATTAAAAGAAAAATAAAAAAACTGTTTATTATTAATAAATAAATAAAATAAATAATATTTAAATTATTTTTAATAAAAAATTTATATTACTAATTATTTTTTTTATTTATATTTTTAAAATAAAATTTTTAAATTAAAATAATTTTATTTTTTAAAGATAATTTTATCTTTTCATTAATTTTTTATTTTATTATAAAAAATTAAATTTTTTTATATTGTATTAAATATAATTTTAATAATAATATTTTATTTATTTATTTATTTATTTATTTTGCCACCGATAAAACGAGACTTTAATGGTAGGTTTGAAATTATGTTGTCAATTTTTTTTAATAATTTATGTTTGATGTTTATTGTGAGAATAATTTGTTTTAAATGTAAACAGCCAAATTTGAATATTCTTTTCCGTAAATCTTCATTTCACCCGAACCCAAAGACTTTTCGGGTAAACGGAACTTACCGAAGAGATGTTATAAAAGCATAGGGCTTCGGGAACTGGAAACAGCTATGGCTCTTCGTGGCGACCAATCAGACGCTGGGGAGGAAGCCATGGCCGCTGAAGCTCAGAAGCGACCTATTTCCAACATCGTCATCATCATTGGTAATAACCCTTCTTCTTCGTGTCTATTAGTTTGTTTTCTATCTGTGCCCGAGAGTTTTTGCGATGTTGTTTATTTTGTTTTTGGTTCTTTGTAAAGTTATGTTTGATTATCTTAAATTTGGATTAACAGCTATGCAGACTGAGGCGCTTCCTGTTGTCAACAAGTTCCAGCTCACTGAGGACCCTGAATCTGTGTAGGTGTCTCTCTTATTGCGTATTGCTTTGATCGCGTCTTATGATTTCGGGAGCGCTCTTAGTAGTGATTGAGATCCCTTCGTTTTGTTCTAATGCAAACATACAAGTTTTTATTGTCATTGCAGAAAGAGAAAATGTTTAGTGTGTTATACTGCTTAAATGACTTGTTTTAACTAAAGTAACTTATGCATGACATGAGCTGGGGATTTGACATGTACCTCTTGTTTAATTTGGTTTTTATTTTCCCCTTTATCAAGAAGATAGAGGTAAAATGGATTCCGGCTGTGAATTTCTAATGGTTTTCATGTGATTTGTCTTTGCACAATGTTGCAGGTTTCCGCAAGGGGTCCCTTGGGTACGTTATCATGGTAAATACAAGGATATCAGCATAAATTTAATTTGGCCTGGAAAAGATCCAGCTTTGGGTAAGTATTTGTGTTCATTCCAGTTTATTTTCTACTAATCCCAGTCTAACCGGTCAAAAGACATAGATTGCTCTAAAAGACATATTGGCAAACAATGTTAGTTTACCTTATTATTTTTCACAAGTATAAGGTAAAAATGTAGCCTATCAACATTTTGAATTTAAGCTATGATGTATTTATGTTTTTATTGGAAGTTGTGAATTGCGATAAACTGGGAATTTTATTAGGTTGAACCTAATCATGCCCATTAACACCAAAATGAAAAGATGGCACCTCTAATTTTATCCCGGAATAATTGCTGCCCATTTAGTTTGCTAATTTTCAGCAAGACTAGACTTTCTCTGTTTCCTGGCTGTATAACTAGGGCCTTTTCAGTAGCACGTGCATAAGTATTAAAAAATGCACCCCCACCATAATTATCTGTGAAAATCATACGGAAAAGAAGGGAAAATTTTTATTTCAGAATTTCATGTGATGACGGCTGAGCCCATTTCTTTCAGGGGTTGATAGCGTAGGCACAATATCATCTTCTCTTGTAACATATGCTGCTATTCAAGCATTAAAGCCAGACTTGATCATAAATGCAGGCACTGCTGGAGGCTTCAAGGTGGGCTATATCTTCCCCTCTCTTTCCTAGCAAGATTTTTATGGTTGCTGGTTTTCTTATTTTAAACCTAAAATTGCATTTTATGTTGTTTTATTGTCTCTCTTTAATTTAGTTAGCTTTTGGACCTGTTTGATATGAAATCTTATTTCTCCTGTTTATTGTAAAGCAATTTTTGTTAGGTATCTGCTATACCAATTTCCCTTATGCGTGAGCTTTTAGTTCTGCTTTTGCTTGTGCTGGATATAGTTGCTAGCTATTTTTATATTAAATCAAAGACTACAGAGAATTATCACGTTGCTGAAAAGATTCTGATGCAGATATATACAATTGTATGCATATTAACATATATTCTAACTTACTGTTCATGGCTGCTTTCAGGCCAAAGGAGCTAGTATTGGTGATATTTTCGTTGTATCAGATTGTGCTTTTCATGACAGAAGAATACCCATACCTGTGAGTGTGATGTTATTCCTTAAATGTGCTCCTGGTTTGTCTATTGTTCTTTTTTATAATAAAAATGTAATTGGTTACATTACTTGTATGCAAGAGTGTGAGGAATGAAGAAATAATATGTTTTTGTTTTCAGCCCTGGTGCTGTGGAGAGGGGGGATAAGAAAATATATCTCATTTCTTATAGTAAAATAATTTCATTATTAAGTGAGAAGAGTACAAGAATGGTGGCTTAGATATCCTCCTAAAGAAAGTCAAGGAAAGAAAAAGACAAAAACTCAAAAATCAGAAGGGAAGCCATGGACCTACCCTGTCCCACATCATGGAATTAGCTTCATTTTTGCTGTATGTCTTAGTAGCACCATGCGGGGAAAATGAATGTCTTTGAAACTAAAGATGATGTAGCCATTTTATGTGTTTAAATACTGTATATTAAATATCTTCAGTCACATTTTGTATGATTTCAATGGGTTGATAAATAAAATGAGCCTGTTATGTGTTATCCATTTTTCTTTAAATTCTTGTAAATGGACCACATAGCAAGTTGTGAAAGATGATTCTTGGGGATTTAGTTACTATTTAAGATTTTAAGACTTTTTCTTCTGATACTTTGTTGTGAATCTTGAACTGCAAAACTTAATTTGGGATTTTTCATTTAAAAAATTGATAGGAATTTATTTATTTTTCCTTTCTTTCGCCAATTTGAAGTTTTAACAAGCTTGCATAGTATACTTAGGTGCATGCATAATCTGAATCTTGCACCTAGGCAGGGGTATGCACTCTCTCAAGATATTATATGAATGATAGCCCTATTTGTTTCTGACTGCTTATTATGTCATAGCTGCAGTTAATGCTTAGTAGAGAGAGGCAGAGGGGGTCTACCTACCAAATAAAATAAATGTTCTTGTGCATGCAATATAGTTAGGCGAAAGTTTTGCTCTTAACATTCATATATATTTTTCTTTGGCAGGTTTTTGATTTGTATGGAGTTGGTTTACGTAAAGCTTTTGAAACTTCCAATCTTATAAAGGAACTTAATCTAAAGGTGAGTACTATGTCCTAAACTGCATATATTCAAAGGTGTTAATGAATGATTTTGTAAGTGAATAAAATAAGCTTTGTCCTCGATCATATTCTATTCATGAATTCTTTTTAAGTGGGTATCATAGCTAATTTGTGTAAGATATGGATCCTAGTTGCAGACAAGGTGGTGGTGTTCCATGTTAAATGATTAAAAGATATCTAGTGAACAAGATATATGTTTCTTATGTGGTTCATAAGAATCTGATTGAAACACTTCATATCTTCTGATATATGTTTTCACTTAGCTTGTGTCCATTATATCACATTAATACTCTTCAGTTGGCTTATGTACCTTCCTTCACACATGCCCCTTCACCAAGTCATCCACATGGAGAGAGCTAGAGATGTTTTCTTTGTCATATAAGTTGGTGCCATTCCCCCATTAGTTAACTTCTGGCTAAACCTGAACCTTCAACAATTTGTTTGCATATTACAGGCTGGTAAATTGTCTACTGGTGACTCTCTAGATATGACACAACAGGATGAAGCATCGATCATTGCAAATGATGCCACAGTTAAAGATATGGAGGTAAACTCATAAATTGTGCAGTCTCTTACAAATCATGCTTTTGTATAAGGACATTTCGCTTCCCTATTGACAAACTTGTGAATCCACATATTCATAAATGCAATTTTTCCATCTGTGCCCCTTAATTCCTTGTTAGGCAATGCTGTATTTGAAAGTTTCAAGTAAAATATGGTGATGATTGGTGGCATCACCTGATTCTGTTTTGTACTTACATGAATCAATAAAATCTCCCCTCCCCCAGAGACGAAAGTCTATAAATTTGAAATTTGTAGGTTGTGTATGCATACCATGCTCTAATTATATTTTAGTTGTGCTGAGGTTTAAACTTTCAGTGAGAAGAGTAAATCAGGTGGAAAATAGTCTGATAATTAGAGGTAGAGGGAGATAAAAAAAATAATAGGTGAAACTATTAAAAATAACTTAATAGTTAATAATCTATCTATTGATTTCATTCATGATAGGCCACTGTGGTGCCATTTAGTTCACGTAGTCCACCCCACCTAATGGGAAAAAACTTTGTTGATGTCGTTGTTGTTGAGGCCTGAACCCCATTCCCCCCAACTGTTCAACTGAAAAAGACAGTAGCAAATTACATAAATTGAAGATTTCCTAGAACAAACTCTACCTTGCATCTCACACTTTCCTTTGCCAAAATGCTTTTAATTTCTTTCAACTGAGACACTGACAGCTTATAGCATACCCTCTTTTTTCTGTATTTTGTTTTCTGGCATTGTGCATATGTCCACCTCCTCTGTACTATCGATCAGATCACCTTTTCTTAATTAAGTTTTCCACTTCTTTAATCAATATAAGAAGCTATTGTCCCAGAAAAACGTGCAATATGAAAACTTAAATTATTGCCTCTTATCTCTCTTGTAATTAAAAGCCGTGCATATCTTTGCTTGTTATGGTTGAATCAAGCCTTTATTTTCCATTTGAACTCTATCTCCAGGGAGCAGCAATTGCCTATGTTGCTGACCTTTTAAAAGTCCCTGCAATTTTTATAAAAGCTGTGACTGATATTGTTGATGGGGACAAACCAACTGCGGAAGAATTCCTGCAGAATTTGGCAGCTGTAACTGCTGCACTTGATCATGCAGTGGAACAAGTAATTGATTTTATCAATGGAAAGTCCCTATCTGAACTTTGACAATCTAATAACTCCTTTTGATTTTTCTTATGTAATATTGCATTGTGGACTCCAACTCTAAGATTCTGTATTTGATTGGGACTCTATGTTTTCTATGCAAAAATAGCAATAATTTGTAGATTGAGCTGGATATTGTTGTGTTTTCACTCCCCGCCCCCTCCTTTTTCTTGCCTTGTAGGCTGTACAAGTTAACTAGCCAAGATGGCGACTTTAATTCTTTAGATGTACGACGACATCTTTTGATAAATAGCATTTATGGTTCATTATTGTTGCCGAAGATGGTTTATGTTAATGGAATGTCGCTTTGAGGAACTTAAATTTGTTAATGGAAGGGCAATTGCATGGTTCACTAGTGTTACATTCAATAAAACATCTCATGACCTCGTCCTGAAGGACATGCTTGTTTGTTAGGGTAAAATGAAGACTGTATCATAAATGGTGTTTTTTGTTACTTGGATGGCTAGGCTCTTTTTCAAGAGCGCTTTTGCCATGTGAACCAAAGGAGATTTCCGTTGCTTTCAGATGGCTTCCAAGTCTCAACTTTCGAAAAACACTTCACTGTTGGGAACCGTGGTCAGTTTACGTACCACCTATAAATTTGCGCTAGTATATATTCATAGTTCGGACCAAAGGCAATCCAAGTAACCTCGTTCAGTTACAAGTTTATGGGGATAAGTAAGTTGAAGGACTGTAAGCTGTAAAATTGATGGAAAAGGATCTCTGGATCACTAGTGCAATTAATTCTGTTATTAAGTGGTTCATTATTATTATCATAAATAGTCAAGTGGCATTTTATTTTTAGAATATTATTATGATATCATCAACAGGTTTTTTTCAACACTTTTCCCAAAATCATTTAAACTAATAAAATTCTGAGCATAGGGTAGGAGCATGTCTTTAATTATTATACTATTTCAGACTTCCAAGCCATTATCTGCTGCTCAAATCAAATCTGATCCAGCATTTGAGGCTAACAGGTAAGAGAAATTTTAAGGTGAATCCAGTCTACTAAGTATAGTCGATAATTAGGTTGATCAACCTATCTTCAATAAGATAAACTTATCTAGGAAAATTTTAAAATAATCATCCGTTGGGTTAGAAACACAACCTGACGGCTCTTTTCCAACTATGGCTATCATCAGGGATCACATAAGCGGGCATCTAGTGATACATTAGTGTGTGCTGAAAGCACGGAAAAGGGAAGTTGTAAACCAAGAACTTAGAAAGGTTACTCAGGAAAATTGTATGCTTATTTCAAATTTGATGTAATCACAACTAATACTTGAACCAAACCTCTAACTAATAACTACTAAAATAATCTCCATGAACGCCTTGCTTCCCATCTAATCCACATTATATATCTGTAGTAACAATTGCATACTTCATGTGTCACCCAATATGGAATTGTCACGCCAGAACTCCCCAAGTAATTGCCTCGGAGATTATATATGGGAGAGTCCTGTTTTGTCTTTGTCAGTTCTCTAGGTAACATTCATTGTAGGGGAATTGTGAGCTACTTAGAGGAGAAATATGGGAGACAAAGGTATTGTTACCAAGCAGGCCAACCCTGGGAAGGCTACGATCTTAGCTCTTGGCAAGGCTTTCCCTCACCAGCTTGTCATGCAAGAGTATTTAGTTGATGGCTATTTCAGAGACACCAACTGTGATAATACTGAGCTCAAGCAGAAGCTGGCTAGACTTTGTAAGTCTATCAACCCCTCCTCCCCCCCTTCTTTCTCATCGTTGCATGCAAACAGTTTGTTAAAGGAGGTAAAGTAATAATATTTGTAGTGGCTGCTTATATATGTTTATTTATAATCTAAATAGTCTCCTAGTGTCTCATGAATATGTGAGACTTGTCGGACACAGACAACTTATTTCTTGAAGTGTCTGCTTCATAATTTGCAACCATGTGATATTTGCTTAATCATTTTCCTTCCATTTTAAGAACTCAAATAAAAGTTTATGGCTAGTGTGGTCATTGAATGGAGCAATTATTTACTTCTTCCTTGGCTTATTATTACCTAAGTTCTTTAAATCAGCTCTTTTATCTGTCAGAAACGGCCATAATATAACCATAATCAACTTCATAGAAGCTGGGTTGCGTTAACTAAAAGTTGGCACACAAATTGCAGTGGTGGAATCAATGTTTGCCCTATCCAATAGTTACTGCTTTGCAGTCCTAACAGTATTTGATGCACTGTGAGTTTGGCTTTATGGTATAAACAGGCAAGACAACTACCGTTAAAACAAGGTACGTGGTCATGTCTGAGGAGATACTGAAGAAGTTCCCAGAACTTGCCATTGAAGGCCTTCCCACCGTAAAGCAACGGCTAGAAATATGCAATAAGGCAGTAACGGAAATGGCAATTGAAGCTTCCCTAGCTTGTATCAAGAACTGGGGTAGGCCTCTATCAGACATAACACACTTGGTTTATGTCTCTTCAAGTGAAGCTAGACTACCTGGTGGTGACCTTTACCTAGCCAGAGGACTAGGACTCAACCCCGAGACTGGACTACGTGTGGCTGGACTGGAGGTGTGGCTGGACTACGTGTTGCTAAAGACATAGCTGAGAACAATCCAGGGAGCCGCGTCCTGCTTGCTACTTCTGAAACTACAATTATTGGGTTCAAACCACCAAGTTCAGATAGACCCTACGATCTTGTTGGGGTGGCACTCTTCGGTGATGGTGCCGGAGCCATGATAATTGGGTCAGATCCAATATTGAGAATTGAAAAACCTCTCTTTGAGCTTCACATAGCAGAGCAGAAGTTTCTTCCAGACACACAGAAGAAAATTGATGGGAGGCTAACAGAGGAAGGGATTAGCTTCAAACTGGCAAGAGAACTTCCTCAAATAATAGAGGATAACATTGAGGGATTCTGTGACAAGTTAATGAGAGTTGTTGGGTTGCAAAAGAAAGAGTACAACAAGCTATTTTGGGCCGTCCATCCAGGTGGTCCTGCAATCTTAAATCGCATTGAAAAGAGACTTGATTTGTTGCCAGAGAAGTTGAATGCAAGTAGAAGAGCTCTGATGGATTATGGCAACGCTAGCAGTAATACCATTGTGTATGTTCAGGAGTATATGATAGAAGAGGGTCTCAAGATTAGGAGGGATGGCAGAGGAGATACTGAATGGGGCTTGATACTGGCTTTTGGACCTGGGATTACTTTTGAGGGAATTCTAGCGAGGAACCTAAGTGCCTGATTAATTACTTATGTGATGTTCATCATTATAAAGCACGTTTATGAGATAGCTCTCTCTCAAACTCTCAACTTTACCAATAAATTATATAATTAACTACTAAAGACAAGCGTTTTAGTATTATTTCCAACTCTGTTGTCCTTCCTTTTGAACATTTTTTGTTCTGCTATTCTCTGAGTTTCTTTTCTTTTTCTCTGGGGGAAGGGGGGGAGGGTAATCAATACATTTATGCTTATGACATACCTATTAATAAAGTTAGCAACAATATATTAAGAATGGTAAATCAGATTTGCAACTAGTAATATCAGTATTCAGATATTTGAACATGCCTCTCAAAAAATTTAAAAACTTGTCAGGATACAGAGATCGTCAGAGATCAACAATGTCAAGGATGAAGATAAGATTCGGACCTTGAGCCATCATTCTCGTAGTGAACATTCAGGTTACAGAATGGCAAGAGCCTATGCAATTAAACAAACTTCTTGTATGAAGTATGTTCGACTACAAATTACGTGCTTCAAACATAAATATTCAGTTTTTTTTTTTCTTTCATCCGTAACTTTACAGCGAACCATCTTTTCTATCATGGAATCTAACAAGTGCATGAACATCAAATGGACTTGAAGCGAGGATGACCAAACATATTGCCTGATTAAGTTAAATTTAAATGGAAGAATGCACCATAGCAGAAGATCTTCAATCACACCACTCCAGAGGGAAGACGGAGAACAAGCTGTCCCCCAAAAACACTGCAATAGATTAAATATCAATAGGGTTAGAAGTCTTGCTAAAAATTTCTTTAGATACTCTTGGCGAAAGATGCAAAAGAAAGAGGGGCAAAGGGACAAGAAACCATAAAACTCAACCAACCTTTTGACGTAGTAGTAGCAGAAATCGGCTAAGATGAAAGTCTGGACAATTTCTGAAATAAGAACCATCGATGGCCATAAACCATAACCCAGGGCAACCAACAAATGCCCACGACTATCTAACACCTGTTGCAAGAAACAATATATTAGTAGTATACTAGCAGTTAGCAATTCACATACATTATTACACTAATGAATGCAACTTATTTATAACATAAAAATCACAAAACATGCAAAAGGTAAATCAGATGCAAGGCAAAACACACAACATACAAAAGGTAAATCAAAAGAAAAAAAACACGTACCCATTAAATGATTCTTCCAGAGGACTCTGGAAGATGACAGAACTATACCACGAAAACATTTATGCTAAACTCGAACTTATAAAATTATGTTCACATTTCACTCTTGATCAAGAACAACTTCCTCCACAACAAGGTCATTTTAGTGAAACTGATCATCAGCACATGCCATCAAACGAGTGCTGATGAAATTTGCAAATGAATAAAAGAGGTAACTAAAGCAATCACAAATTTTAGATGAACAGACTCATACCTGAAGAACCCAATGAGCACAGCTCAGGAATCTTGCAATACCCAATGCAAATACATAGTGTGCTGTGAATGGCTCAACAATCTGAAAGTATAAAATGAAACATGTTATGAAGGAAAGTTATAGAAATAGATCCTATATGCTAGACCCAGGAAGGAGATTTTTGAATTAAAAGATTATACTTTGGTGTTCTGCATGACCCGCAGTTGGGGTAACACTGAAACAGCTTCCAAGTATACACAGAATGCCCAGAAAATCCTGTTCAATAAATGATGAGAAGTTGAGGGATGAATCAACAACGCTAACACAGCACAGGGTATCACCTGCATTCAATTTCAAAAATAAAAGTACATCAAACTAACAGTGAAAGAACATTAATGTACAAGTTACTGGCAATTAGTGACACAATTGCATAGATATTAGAAGAGGAAGTTAGAATCCGCCAAAATACACAGAAACCCAAACAGGAAAGGAAGGAGGCAGGGAGAGGAAGGAGAGCCACATTCAAATATAATAAAGCATTAGTTTCTATATGAAGCCAGGGCAGTTGATTCTACTTCAACAAAAGCATCACACTATCTAATATTTATAGAACACCCCAACCCCCACTTTAGCATGGGTGCAGAGGATGCGTTGAAACTTTAAGGTCTTTGTTTTCAGAAATCAGAATCATGACCAGCATTAGAAATGTGGATATTTAATAGAAAGTCCACTTTGCAAGAGATCTTGTTATCATTTATGCAGCAATACTGAAGCTTCGTCGCATTGCAATGAAACAGAAACCAAGAAGTTGAGCTTCAATACCACATGGTAATTGTCACAATAAGATTGCACTAAAGAGTTCTACTAACTTGGTAACGCCTCAAGGGAATGGTTCTCATATGTCATTCTAGAAACTCACATATTTTGTCTTATAAAAGAGACTTTTGAAAAGCATGGGGCAGGACTCTGTCTTGTTATCATTATGATCACATGTCTTTTCAATATGATGATATTTTAGAGTCAGCAACTAATAAATTTTGATATACTAGTATCTTACAACATGCGAGCAGTAGCAATGATTCATACTTCACATCTACCATCTATGGACACTACCTAAAACACTCAAGCTCATAAAAATCAATCTTCCAGTGCACCAAAAGAAAAAAGAAAAAAAAAAAGGAAAATGCCTCAGCACAAAGCCTCGGCATAATGCCACCCTCCTTATAAAAAGAAAATAATATAGATCGACCTTATGATTGTTGGATGGGAATAAATGATAGGTGACTTACCACATAGTATATTGCAAAGTTGTCCTTCTCCTCCATGTAACTAGACTTCAGATTAAAACGAATCATATATATAACCCACAGTGTTGTAGCCAAAGTAGCTAAATCAAGTAGGGTGTGTAGGTCAAATTCCATGACAAAACTGCAGTACAGCCTAACAGCCAAAAATATAGCTGTTAATTCCTGGGATTTGAGGGACAGTCCTGTACATCATCCAAAATATGTAAGAGTTGTGACAAAAGAAATGAGAGCTATGACAAAAAAAAATATGAGAACTCTGTTGCATGACAAAGAAAATGGGATGGAAAACATGTTCACTGCTGTTTGTGTACACAAAAGAACAACTCGCCCCTGGAAAGAGGAGAATCATCATCCAGGCTCAAGCATGTCGAGAGCATTTTCAAGCGTTGGTACCACAAATGAAATCCTTAATCCCAAAAGATTCATCTTTTTTCCTTATTTAGTATTCTTTTGAGCATCAAACTGAGCACTAGGCGAATTAATAGTTCAAAGAGCTCCAAATTATATGTTCACGTCAGAGGGAAAAAGATAAACCATGCCACCAAGCCGATGAGCGGGAAAGTTGTGTCAATCCACCCAATTCTCAAAAACCCAGAAAGGAAAGACAAAAGAATTGTTTTTTTTTTTTGGGGACAGATAATTGAACATTACTTGTAAAGTTATGCCAATTGCCGATTTATCACCAAAACTTTTCATAAAGACCAAATATTTGCAATCTTACCAAAGTGAATTCGGCCCAAACCACTTACCCACAAAAAACTCTACGATTACCAAGAAACCAAATTAATCCAACAATGTAATTTCAAGACAACGAAGTTTACCAGCACATGTCTTCTCTTTCATAAGCTTATAGATGAGGACGGAGATTCCCATGGAGTGCACAGCTTCAGCTGCTACAAAAAGGTTATCATGGTCGTGAACAATGCTTCGAAGCAGCACTAAAGCCGCCATACCCGAGACCACGGCCAGAAAAGCCTTGACCTTCGGGGGTTGTCGCCTCACCCATGTCGATACAGCCTGGATCGGTTTTTTCTGAGGCCTCATGAGGTCGTCTCTTTACTTCTTTTCTCCCTCTGGATTTGCCTGCAAAGGACAGATGTGGCAGCGACAAATTGCAGCGAATTGAAGAAAATAGATTTTGCAGGATCAATGGAATCCGGAGAGGTGTCTGGGGCTTGGAAAAATATTTCACTTTTCAAGTCCCCGATTCTCAAATAGGGTGAAATTTGAGGCACTGCAGTTCCAAGGGCGAAAAAACAAGGCCAAGACGTAAAATATAGGGGATTAATTCTACTTCTCTTCTTCTGGTTTATTTAATAAATTACTTTATTAATTTTGATACTTTTAATAAGAAACAAATTTATCCATTTAGATTGTTTATTAAACTATCTTTTTAATTAAAATATTTTGATCTTCTAATTTTTAATATATAATTAAAAAATTTAAACTTTATTTTTCTTAAAATCTTAATTATTATCTCTTTTAATTTTAATATAATTATGAGAGACACAATAATAATATTCTAGTCAAAATTAAATTTACTAAGTTGTTTTTGTGGCCAATAATTTAATAATTTAAATTAGTAAGTTATTAAGGAAAATAATATTTCTCTAATTAAGACTGAAAATTTATCGAAGAGCAACTAGAAATAAAATTATATTCAAACCACAATATAAAATTTATTTCCAGCCAAAAGAAGTGTCTTCAATGTTTTTTTTTTATAAAAAAAAAAAATCAATTCTCCAAGAAAACTATGGAATCTTATTGAAAGATATTTTGTCAATGGTTTAATTCACTCTTTATTCTTCTTCTTGTTTCCACATTTTTTAAATCACATCATATATGTTACGGGAAGAATACTCCTTTTGTTTCTGCTTTGTAAACTTGCTTCGAATTGTCTCCTATTTAATTATGAGCCTTAATACTTATATTCATAATTTTGATTATATTTTAATGATAAAAAGTAATCTTTTAATTAATTTAAAATAAAACTAAGAAAATCTCATTGAAATATTATTACGAGATAAGAACAGTATTATGGATATGATATCTCAGGAGCTAAACTATTGAATCAAAATTATGTTTTAAATGATTTTAATTTATAAGTACAAATAATAAATCTTTTAAATTATGAAATATTATAATTAATAATGAAAGTTATCACTCCATCAATAGTCATGCAGTATAATACCTGTTTTTCTACAATTATTTAAATTCATAGATACTGTTGGTCCATAATTCAAACCCATTTGATGATGACTTCGTTACAATTAATGCTTAAATGCATTATCCTGTGTGTCGTGAATCCGTAATTGACGCATTAGATTAAGCATGTAATTTTGTAGTGTCATAGCAGGCCTGACATGAGAATATAATAATGTCAAGAAAAAACATTTTGCGTACGATCAATCACAGGGCATCCATTTACAGTGTCATGTTCCCCGTTCGTCAGAAATAACAAAGTCCCTTACAAACACCTACGCACAAATGTAGTACCTTATTTTAAAACCTCCATAGCAACAAAAATGGGTAGGTTTCGGGAGGGAGCGACAATTATCCAAGCCACTGTTACAGCAGAAAAAAAGGAAGTAGGAACATGAAAAACGAAGGTAAGGAGAAACGAGTCATCAGTTTAAATATATTTTAGCTTGTGTATCTGGATTTGACATCCCTACAACTATGAGTATAGCTTCATGGAAAATCATGACTTTGATGTAAAAGTGTAAACCAAAGCTTTAAGTTACATTATATTTCCAGTATGGTGAATATTACAGGTATGAAATCTCGTACTTGCTGGTGTTTTGGAAGTTACGACGACTCTGCCCAGTTACAGAAAAAGGATGATTTTTTTAAGACAAAACCTGGGATCCAATGGGTTTATATGTGAGTATATAAACACTGGATTTAACCCAAAAAGAAAGAGAGAAGAGAAGGGCGATGAAGAAGAAGGGAAAGGCTAATATAGGGGAAAATCCGTCCCCACATTCCTCAATGATTTTCTCTGATATCTATTCCAGTCTAAAGCGGCATCAGCATTTAATTGGACTTTAACTTTTTTGTGCAACCCCGACAGTAGCACCACTCATGATAGTGGGAATGCTTTTAGAGATAACGTTGGACTAAGACGTGAAAATTGTATAGTTTTAGCGGCAATGGACGGCATTACAGATAAAGTTTTATTAAAATAATATTCATAGCCATAAATATAACTTTACTGACATCATATTTGTATTTATAATAATATTTACTCTAAAAAATTAAAATTAAAATGAGAAGCTAAACAATTTTCCATCTTTGCTCATTTTGTGGGATAACTGAAACGTGTCTTTATATTACTGCTGCCCCTTGCTCATAACGCGTTTCTCACAACGATATTGATATTAACCTACCAGCTCAAAATCAAAAAACACTCACTGCCCTCTTGTTGTAGAAGTTTCCAACTTTCGGTCCCCAAAAGTCATCGATGGCCTATGGTAGAAGCAGAGGCTCCTCTGTTTTGGATGGATTCACTCTGAATCCTTTGCCATACCCTGTTCTGCTAATCCTAGCGGTGATCTTCGTCTTCTTTGGTATTTCATGGTACTTTTCCTATGAAGAAGTGGTGGAAACTGCTGAAGAACAATTTGGTTGGGCACTATTTGCTGCCCCAGTTGTGCTGCTACTCATAGTTCGTTGGTTATCCTCAGTGGATACTTCAAATTGGTTCTTTTTTGGGTCGTCGCCATGGGAGAGACGCAGGAGGACCCACCACCTTCCATCAGAGGGGAGCTCACCATGGTTTGTGGCTGCTCTTATTGTGCTCTTGCTGATAATGGTTCACTACCAATCTTCCTTTCTTGATGGCTGGTTCTTTTGATCCACTTTATATAAGACTGGAATTCTGCTTTTGTTTGGTTTCTTTCTCTCTAGATTTGATGTTTACTGGCTTTTCGTTTTCTGCTTTTTTTAGATCAGAGTAAGAATAGACTAACTATGAATCTGTTATACAAATTTTGTGATTATTGTAAATATATAATAGAAGATGGTGCTGTATGAATCGGGTTTAAGGTGCTTTTGATTTAGATTTTAGTATACACTTTTCCTGAATGATGGCGAAGATAAAGGTAAGATTTTCACAAGTACTTATTGAAGAAGAAGATTGCTATACATGAGTTCTTCGGTTTAGATTGTTAGTAAAGCAATAACAAATAAAAAATATTTTCAGCAGTCAAAAACTTGACCCAGAAGTCGACTAAAAAGAAGGGGAAGAAACGCCTGATATGCTTGTCCTTTTGTCACAAAATGGTGAATTGAATTATAATCAAACAGAGTAGGTTCAGTTTTCACCCTCGTTAGTAGGCAACCGAGCATATTCTTTGAGACAAAGAATACAATGACGCCGTGTGTTATCAGGTATTTGAATGAAGAGGTAACTTGTAAATCATCTAATCCTATTTGGGGTTCAACATATATAGCTTTATTTCCTATTTTTGGATTATATGCTTTTCGTTCACGACTAATAACACCAGCTACGCTGGGTTGTTCTACATTAAAAAAAAATAAAAAAATCTCACTTATAAATAAGAACATAAGTTGAAAACGTTGAATTAATCAAACATTTTTTGCTAAGTACTAAAATATCGAAGTGTGCATATTATACATGAAATACGTTGCCAATAATTCATTATAAAATTGACTAGTGAACGTGAACAGAAAATAATACCCAGCAAGAGCTTAAAGACAGGCTTCTAAACATGTGTAGCCATTATGTACAAGAATTATTTGTCTATCGTGGAGTAGTTAGTCTGATCAAAAGAGAGGTCCAAACCATTGAAATGAGGATTGGTACCAAAGCAACACCAGAAGCAGCAGCACCAAGATGGCAACACTCCAAGGAGACGCGACCACCCGAGCTCGTTGGAGTGACTCATGCTTTGAATGCATCAGACGGAAGTTCAGCCTTCTACCGGTAGAATAGGGTATAATGAAGAGTATCAAAATGATGGGCAACAACAAGAGGAATAAGGGGAAGTTAATGGCTGCATGATGCAGCTGAGCCTTGTAGTCTCTGTGCTGGGAAAACCACAACAAGCTAATTACAATGCCAAATATCATGAAGAAATGGAGCGAAGGTGCTGAGATAGAGGCCATCGTCTGCCCTGTCCATCCCTGTTTCCATTCAGGACCCCCCCTCTTAGGGTAGAACCACTCCATCTCTTTTTTTCTCTCACTCACTCACAAACACATACACAGACATGAGACAGGCAGAGTCAAACCAACTTGTGTTCTATGGTTCATATAATAGCTGGTTAGCTTGGTTTGCTTCAAATATTAGGTTGTCTTTGGCATATATTCTTTGAGTGTAACTTCTGTTCGACCATGTTATTTTGTTTGTACTAGTCCTTGGAAGTGTCGGATGCCAAAGTAATGTCCTGACTGAGAAGGATGATAGCATGTGCCAATTAAACAACTAAACACGCTTCAATAGAAAAAGGAAAAAAGAAAAATGAAAAAGAAAAGAGGTGACAAAATCTAGATTTCTTAATATGGATGTGAATAACAATGGTTCAGAAACATTTATTGCCTTTCCAAATGCTTTTTATTATTAGTTGCTACAAGAAAATAAAAGCTCACGGGAAAAAGGAGAGCACAATTTTCCTGTGGCAAAGAAATATAAACTCTGTTATTATACATTCACATTATTTCCACATTCAAAGACTTGCATGGCTTATCCTTAATGCGCTATTATTGCCAAAACCACAACAAGTAATTAAGCCGCAACTTTCTTGGATGTGACTGAATTGACTATGGTAGCAAACTCAGGACCCTGAAGCGCAAAAAAATAAAGTTATAATTATAGATAAAGAGTAGAGTTCTTTTATAAATCCATGGTAAGCTCATTTTGGTTTATGGAATTTTGAAGAAAACCATGTACCTTCAATGAAGCACCACCAACAAGAAATCCATCAATATCTTCTTGCTTGCCGAGCTCAGCACAGTTACTCCCATTTACAGACCCTCAAAGACAGAATTAGTTTAATGTTAGTATATCAACATAGCATCTGACCGAGTAAAATATTACATTCAAGTGAGAACTAGATTCTCAGAAGCTGTCAAATATGTTGAACCTAAACTGTAGTTCCTTAATTGACAAGGATAGGGCCAATCTAATACCAATAAGAAGTCTATAAATTCCTTATAAACCAATCTATCTTAAATGGGCATGCCCATCCGCCTTATATAAGAATGCAAAATGAATTCACTTGACCTGTGCTCAGAAAATAGCATTCGAGCTGAACTCCAATAAAAGCAGACTACTTGTGAAGCTTCCATCAAACGATAAAGAAGATGAGACATTGCAAGGGTTGTTTAGTCTCCTCAAGAATCCATGGCATTAAACAAGATTTGCAATCTTATTAAACTATATCTTAAATCTCCATGATAGGTTATGAATTAAACATGCAAACAAAGTTAAAATATATTATGTACCTCCATAAATAATCCGTGTTTTAGATGCAACTTCAGCTGAGACGCTGCCAATCACGAACAGCTACATGAACTTCCTGAGCTTGCTGGGGCGTAGCAACTTTGCCGGTTCCAATGGCCGATACAGGTTCATATGCAATGACTATACTATCCCAACTGGGCACTGCATCTGCATGTGATGGACATAATAGGTGTTACGGAATCAATTTGCAAACACCCCCCTTTATTTCAAAGAAAATGGCTTTCAAGTTTTCACCAGCAAAAGCTTTCATTTGCTTGAAACAAACACTAAAAGTCTATCCAGCTTCCCTTTCTTGCAACAGTTCCCCAATGCATGCTATCACTCCTAAACCTTGACTCAAAGCATAGGCAGCTTTCTTTCCTATAAACTGAAGTTGGCAAAGCTTCAATGTATATCTTTTATATGTTACCTCTTTTACAAAATAATTTACTGACCATAGTCTCTTGGAAAACTACTGTAAAAATGATCCCCAAAAACATTTACCTCGTCATTTTCACCAATAATATGTCTTCTCTCAGAATGCCCAAGAATAACCCACTTGCAGCCAATGTCTTTTAGTTGTTCCACACTACAAGCATGAGATCAGATGGTTATAATCAACCAAATGAACTTATTGAATTGAAGCATGATAGAGGACAGCCAGAAAATGGCTAAATAATTTATTAAAACATCGCATTAAGAACCCCAAGGACAATGTGCGCAAATAGCCTCCACCATGAAAATATTTAGGAGAAAGAAAAATCTTAAACTTGAAATCAAACCTTCCTTTCTCCTCCATTCCCCTCAATCCAGACATAACTAAGAGAACATCTATATTTTACCTTCAATTTCTTTTTTCAGTTTTCCAGTCTAAATAAAAGGAATATATTAAAAATGGTTTCTAAGAAGGAGCCCATAAATCACCATCTAACAGGCCCAACATTAAAAAAAAAAAAAGAGTGGCTCAGTACACGAGACTCCCACCTAGTGGGGTCTGGGAAGGGTAGATGTACACAACCTTACTCCTGCAAGCAGAGAGGTTGTTTCTAGGAATCGAACCCGTGACATCCAGGTCACAAGGCAGCAATCTTACCGTTGCGCCAAGACTCACCCTCTTAACAGGCCCAACATTAAGCATAAAAAAAATACAAGTCCCACGATTTATTAACATGCCAAGAGCGACAGGAAAGAGCAAGCCAACCTGATTTCTCCTGTGAAAGCCCCACCTTTCCCCACCCAAGAATTCTGAGCAGATATTTCAATCCGATCGGTGATCAAGTTTTTTTACTTGATCAATGTACAGGAAGGGAGGTGCAACAACAACATCTGCACCACTCACAAAATTTATAAAAATTACAAAAAAAAAATAGTATACTAAAAATAAACTACAAGTTTGTCAAGAAAAAGAATCCAGCATAAACCAAAGTTAAAATTTTTTTACGTATTAGAGTGGCCAACACCTGTGTCCAAATCATTTTGGCACGAATGACTAGGTCCAACTATAACCATCTACAAGCTGAACAGTACTTCAATGTACAAAACCAGTTGAGAGTACATGTTTTCAAAATTTTGCTAGGCCAAATGTATCAGCTTAGTAAAAAAAAATTAAATTTTAATCTCATAACTGAGTATTCTTCATTAACAGATTTTTAAGAGTTGAAAATAAACAGAAAACAAGTTTTCTTATGTTGTCGACTACAACTTTCAACTGGAAACACATCAAATTGAAGATTCAGCGTATCTCACCCACATCAGGCTCTAATTTTGCACCGTTCAAATCAGAGACAAGCTTGCTGATGGAGTCTTTTGTCCCATTCTAGATAAAACAACAAAAATAACAAAATATCAAATAAAAATTTAGACAGCAAACTAAAGGAAAGTTCAAAAAAGACCACTATCCATTTATGATTTTTATTGTCTAGATTCACATAGTTAACAAAAATAAATAAATTAATAATGTATCCTTGGTTCTATAATCTAGGAGTTATTTCTCAGATTAAAAAAAAAAAAAGGAAAAAAGGAGTAGTTTTGGCTATGCTAGAGCTGCCTTCAAAGACATGGGAAAGGGATGTTCCATTAACAGTTTCAGGTTTTGGAAGGCAGAGGGGGCATAAGGAAAGAGGAGAAACGAGGCATATGCTGCTTGTGCTATGGAGAATTAGAGTTAGAGAATAGTTACAGGCTATTATCTTAAGACTTATGAAAAGATGTTCTATTTGCGAAGTGATGAGTTGAAACAGATGGAAACTCTGGGAAAATATTATCTTATTACTTAAGAAAACATGTTCTAGGGCGCTGCAGCTCAATCATAAACCTCTTCTTCCCTTAGCAGCACATTGTTGGAAGGTATAGTCCACACCATTATTGTTAAGGCATATTTTAGTTAAGAATGACTTGTCAAGAAAACAACCAAATATTAGAATATACCAACTAGTAGTATTGCATTTTGATAAAGAATAAAACTTTTCAGCTACCCGAAGCTTCGATCAATGAAAAACCAACAAAAGAAAAGGGCCCCGGGGGGAGGGGGGGGGGGGAGGGAGATACTTACACACTTCCAGTTGCCACCAACAAAGAACTGCAAACACCGAAAAAAATAATTAATGTAGCAAGTGGCAAAATGAATGACCAGTAAAACTTTAGACCATGGAAAATGAAAAGAAACAAGATCAAAATAGCTCCAATACATCATATTTCCAGTGGACCATCTTCAGTAATAATTAGATTATAGCTAAACAGGACTTCTACGCATAAAATAACTAATACCCATTAAAGAGTACATTCCCGCAAAAATCGCAATGACCCCTAATAAAGTCAACAAATTTTAATGCATAATAAAGTTGAAAAATTCAAATCAAAGAAGAAAAGCAAGAGGACCTTGCCAGAGCCAGCCATGGCGACGACACCACGGCAGCCTTTGCCAGAGATGGAGAGGTGAAGGTTGGAATGAACGTTTTCGAAGAAGGAATCAGTAGAGGAGAAAGATTGAGAGTTGAAGCAATGTAGCTCGGAGCAGGATCGGTGGAGGCCAGAGAAACTGGGGCCAATGGAGGAGGAAGAGATGGATTTGGGACCAGAAAGTTGGGAAGCGAGTGACGTTGAGGCTACTGCCATCGAAGAAGAAGAAAGGGGGTCTCAGTGTCCGCGTACCAGTAAATTTGGAATACCTTCCTTTCTTCGATTTTTGTTTGGCAAGCAAGTGTGAATTTAATTTTACAAACGCCTACTAGGACTGGTGACGGGGGAAATAAAACACAATCCTATGGCGCCCGAGTTGAGTTTGTGGATTGCGGTATTGACAAATAGAGGACGAGGAAGTCTTGTTTCACGCGAGCCTTGCCAGTGTTAGTGGCACGCGTAGGGAGGGAGCATCTATCGTCACTAACGATGAAAACTAATTCATAATTACAAAATTAAAACTTTTGTACTCATTTGAGATTAAGATTATATCGTTGTTCACATTAAATTAAGATGATCAATTTAGTCCCATAATTTTATTGTTCTTTATTGAATCTGTTGTATATTTCAATTATATTATCATATTTTATATGGACAATGTAAGAAGGGAAGAGCTATAGCAAAAAAATTTCTTGTTTATAATTACATTTGGGGCATTCCACAGATGGAGAAACACGCAAGTTAAAGTGTTCAATAAGATTTACTCGTAGCAAAGATCACAAGTCACCATACTATTTTATATTTGTGAACAACCCAACGAAAGTCCTCAATTTTGCTTGAAGCTTCAAAATAGAGGAAAATGATCATTTTCTTGCAAAGAGTGTACTTCACGCAGTTTGTATATGCTGATTTTAGTTTTATCGCTGACACATACTATCAAGATTCAGGAATCTAACTACTATAGTTGACTATGCGAGGCCCTTTTTTTTTTTTTTGGTTCTTTTACGCGTATAGATGTTGTTGGATGTGATGAAGAAAAAGCCACGTGTACGGTCTTTAAACCTTTCGCCACAAATTCTTCCATCACTCACCGCTCCATCCAGAATCCAGATAGTGCTATTTATCTGCTAAACACGTGACAGAAAGAGATTGAAAACTCCAAGATAATAAAGTAAAAGGACCATAAATCTCGTGTCGTCATGAGATTGTGTCTGAATGAGTACGAGTGCTTGACTCCTCAATTCATGATGCTTGGTTATCTATCAACACAAGATTCATGTTACCTGCCTTCGTATTGGTGTCTTTCAACTGCTAGAAAAGATCATATCAAATTAGCCAAGTACTTTAGATGGCCCAAAGCACATCTACACAAATATTTTGCACCAGCTGTTCAAAAATTTGTTCATCAAAGCCAAGGAGCGAAGAACACTATCTAAATGGCATGCATTTTTATTCAGCAAGCATATAGTAATATAGTATGATGACTAAGGAATATTGTATTCAGATCATATTAGATGGATGAGAAAACTTGAGTGTAATAACACTGTTCAATTATTCTCTCCATCCAACCTTATCAAGTGACAAATCACCTATCATTTATTCATAATCATATTTACTGCCCTTACAATCTGAGAACTTGGTACAGCACATAATAAACCGGTTCTATCTTACTGAAAAGTAGTCATTCCCGCAAAGAAGCTGACCAAGACTATATGCGTTTTAGTACAACTGAACAATGAATCTACACAGGGAAACATAGTCACCATAGGTAAACAAGACCCAGAACTCAATCTAATACTGTATTATCAATACCAGACGAAAAGAATGTGCACCCTACCTGGTCGAATATATATCAATGAAAATGTTTGGAATCAACTTGAACGCTTGTTAATCCTATAGATCTTAATGCAGTAATTGCCAAGAACTTGGTCAGATGGTTTAGTACCAATTTCCTAATAACACTGATTAAATCCAACCAGACCACTAACCCTGAGCCAACAACACGTGACATTTAGAGCTTATATATTTAAAGGTTCATAGCAGTCAAATCACCAGATAAACTCCAAATGAAGTTTCTATTTTATACAAGACCCACGAAATATAACAATTTGAACCAGCCAAGCTTTTTATAATTAAATTAGGTAGCATTTAAAACTACCTACAAGACCTTCCTAGCCAGTCAGAGAGAACCAAAGTGACTTAATCCTTTGAGATACATGCAGCCTTGGTACAAGAGAGGCACAATGAAAAACTTCAGACTGGATTCAAAATGTATACGCAACTTCTCTAAAATTGAGTCCCTTCTCATTCATCAGCTATTCTGCTCCCAACTACACTGCTTGATGAGCTATCCTGTATGCTATGACATGAAGAACACCTACCTGATGAACTCCCTTCTGTGCAACTGCTTTCCTTCTTTGACATCTTGCTGCATTTTCTTTTCCCAGATGATAAATCCTGCAAAACCCAACATGTAAATAAAACTTGAATTTGATGCTATAGCTATACTACAAGACTTCTTCAAAAACCAATCCTACGAGACATAAACTAACCTGATCAGTAGAAGATCCAGGAGTCTTCAACTCCAGGTCTGTGGTGACATCATGAGCACCCTCGTTATTTCCAACCTTGCTCTCCCTGGATGATTTGTTTTTGGAATCTTGTTTGCCTGATGCATGGGAATGGCTACGTGGATGAAGTGGTGGGGATACATATTGCGTGGATTGCTGCTCAACAAGAGTATTAGGGGCCAGATAAGGAACAAATGTTGAACAGGGATTAGGAATGACCCCAGGATTTTGATTTGCAAAGAAAGGGTATGGCGGCATGGGTGGATGCATAGGAATTGCACCAGGAGGGACTGGCACTGGCACTGGATACGGATATGAAGGTGGAGCCATCATAACTGAGTGATCCATTGCAGTCCATGGAAACATAGTTCTGAGGCGTTGCTGGTACTGATTATTCAAGCTCTCAATATCAGATTTAAGAGAAGCTTTCTCTTCTCTAAGATCATTTTTCTCCTGAGTCAACTGGATTCAACAAAATGAGATTGTTTTCTATGCTATTCAAGTCCCTCAATTAAGGTTCAAAATAAGTACACTAAATATTACCTCTTGGGATTCTTCAGTCAAGACAGCATATTCATCTTTGAGTTTACTAACTTGAGAAGTAAAGTCCTTCAGCAATTGAATTGTATCAGCAAGAATGGTTGCTTTGTCATTTTTGGGCCTATCAGGGTCTGCATTTCAATTGTTGTTTCTTCAGTTCCCAAGTCCCAACATCAAATGAATACTATATGTATGAATTCTAAAGAAGCTACAGCCAACAATATTTTTGTTACAGATAATAAATGTAACATCAAGTTATCCTTGCAACACAACTTTGACAATCCAGTGGCAACTTTGCTGTCCAGACTGACAATTACTTTCTGGAGCCTCACAATATGTTGATGAAGAACCCGAAAAACAGTATTGGGGACAAGCCACTTACCCCCTCCCCCCAACAAAAAAAAGAGGTGGAGAATTCTGGACAAAACCCAACTTATATTAACCCTTATAAGACAAGAAAACAAAGTAATTTTGTCAGTTTTGAGGATTCAGGTATTACATCCATTGCTTGATCAATTTTATGCCAATAATCCAAGAATTTTTGCAGCAGTCTAATTGTAGCAATTTTATTATTTCCAAAAGAAGATTTAATTACCTAAAATGCTACCCAGTTCTACAAATTGTTCATTGAGTCGATCCCTTCTTAATTTTTCTCTGTCAGCCTTTTGAGTTTTTCTAGCAGCTGTACAATCCATAGGCTTCAGTCCTTCAGCTGAAAATACATAAGTTCCAAAACAAGACAATAATATAACTAAGGGTTAATCTATTGATTTCAGCTTTGGATAAGACCAAAAAAAAAAAAAAAGCAACAAATTACATATCAAAATGCACAAAGAGCCACACTTCAAAGACTAGTTACCATGTCCGGAAGACATGACATGACTTACATTTGGTTTTGGATGGAGAAGAAGGAGGGGGGGGGGGCGCTCCACTCTTGCTTTTAGACTTTGTTAGATTGAATAATAGCCTAAATTCAATGTAGGTTTAGTGACCCGTAAGATCCCATATCCCATATCATTGTTCCGAATACCACTCCAACCCACTAATGGGAATCCTCATGTTGTCACTTGCACAACTCCTAAATATCTTACAATGCACTAGCAAACAGAATGTGAAAAAACAGAACTGCATTAACTGTAATCCAAGAAATATCAAGACATAACCAGGAATTAAGATAAAACCGAAGGACAAACAGCATTAAGACATAAACCCACGCCAATGAAACTTACAAAAATGATAAACTGCAAGCAAATAATCATAAGGCAGGCCTTCATACCTAAAATTAGGTCGGAAATGACTAGAAGGCACGCAAGAATATAGAGGTGTTCGACGAAATTCAGAGAAGTGGTGGTGTGAGTATTTTTGTTGTAGCTGATTTATTGCAGCTAAACAAAATCCAAACATCGACCAACTACGATAAGGTTTCGTCCCTTAGCTTTTCATTTCGTTATCGGAGAAGTATATGATTGATTGATCGTCGTCTTCTGACGATAAACGACAGATAAATGTTCGGGCGTTTCCGCAGATGACGTTTACGACAGTATGACGGCGTCGTACCCTTATATTTCGCGTTGCCCTGTATGAAAAGCATCACCTCTTTATAATATTGATTTTATTTTTGTTGCTTTAATTTTTTTTTAATGACATTTTCTTGCTACATTTATTTTGTTGCTTTAAATATCAGATCTCTTTTTTTCATGTAATATATTCCATAAAAGTAAAGAATCATTTGAATTTTCATGAAAGACAAAATAATTTGATATAATTAATTAAATATTAATTTTTTTTTAGATATAAGTTTATTAGGAATATTTTTTTGTTGCAAAGGTATAATTTTATCAAAATTCCTGCTGGAATAGGAAAATTTATACTAAAAAAAATATGAGAAATATAATTATACTGATTTAAAATTTCATCAAATTATTAGAAATTTGCTCCAAATGACCAATGAAAAAAAAATTAGTAAACTAATCATAAAAAAGAATAGTGATATGCCAAAACGACAACAATATTCAGTTGTCCAATTGTACCAGGATGTAAGAACGTGGCTCTTCCCAAAGCAGGGTTGTGATTGGTACAAACCTTGATCTGTTGTGGTGGTTCATGTGTTGGAAACCCACATGTTTCATTTGGATTTGCAATTCCAGGAAGAATAAGCCACGCACTACCAACCCTGACCTTAGCTTTCCCCCCCTCATGGCCTTCATCAACAAATTTTGGATTTTCTGTCTCGCTTTCCTCCTCCTTGCATCCCCTCTTGTCCAGGGTACTTTCTCCGGATTCTAGATCTAGATCCGTTTTAGCTTCCCCATAAGGATCGATGCTTGCATGCATGTTACGATAGCGATAATCTGTTGGATTGAGGAAAATCATTTATGTCACTGTAGTGCCGTTTTTGGAGCAGGGTTTTGATTTTTTATCTGATTTTTGCTAGTGCGATAATTCTTATTTTCCGGGTCTGGACCTGAGACCATGAGATTTGATTTGCTTTAATTGCTTGTCTGAGGCAGAACTGATAGGCATTCGTCTCTAGCATTATTCGTGTAGAAGATAGATAGTGGGAGGGTTACTTTGCTGATGTTGGGCATCGTATTAGAGGGCACTTGCATTAGAAGTGGAATTTTTTCCTCGTCATTTTTGGGTTTATTTTGAGCAAGTTGAGGTTAAACTACTTTTGGAACCAAAAGTTGAAACTTGAAAGCATTCGGTTGTGCTTGATCAAATTCAATTTAATTGAATTTTTTGTACAAATTATGATTAAAATTGAATTCTTGATTCCTTATGGGTTCTAAGTGCCAAATACTGGGTTAGAATCACTTAAAGGGGTTGACTTAATGCTACATAACTGGATGTTATGTTTATTTGTTTTCGTTCATTTCATTCTAAATTTGCTGTAAATGAGGCATGACTTTTAAGATATCATCCTTTTGGCGGGGAACTTAAAAGCTTGTCTCTTTCCTTATTTTTCTTTTTTCTTTTTCCTCCTCTTGGAGACGCTGTGTCTCACAAATAGCTGGCTAAACATGCGTTAATAAATATTATGATGCATTATGTGCACGATTATCATAAATGCATTCAGTACATGACCATCATAATATGTAGTTCTTCTACTTGCCAGTTGCTAGGTGCCAGTCAGACTCAGATGAGGCTGCAGAGACTACTGAAGAAGTGAGTGATCTTGGAATTGTTGGTGATGATGTCCAATATTTTGGTGATGGGAGCTTCCCCTCTGCTCCAGGAATTGAAACAGTCTGTGTATTCCCTAAAAATAGTGCAAAATGTAAGAATCTTCTTGTGTAGCGCACAACAATATGGTTATTTGTATAATGGGATAACTTTACTTGTTCATTCAATGCAGTGGTATCAGCTGGAGAAGAGACTGAGCTGCTAGTTGGTGTAAAAAATGATGGTAACTGAATCAAATTTGTGCTGATTTTTATGTTTTGCTATGCAGCTTCATGTAATGTTTCATGTCCTGTTTGCTTGTCACTGTTCAGCTACCATATCTTTCATTTGTGTTGTATCACACTCTTTTTAAAATCAACATCACTTCATTAGATTTTGTTGCACTATTTTCTTTGCAGTTCTTTGGTTCCCCTAGGTTGGGGCCATTGGGGGAAAAAAAGAAAAATATAAGTGATCACAAATTAGCTGATTTACCTCATTGTTCGAACTGAAAACAGGGGAGTCAAGCTTGAATGTAATTGCAGTTAAGGCTAGCGTTCACCTTCCATATGATCATCGTCTCCTTGTCCAAAATCTTACTGCTCAGGTGATACTTGCGTACTGTACGTCAAACATGTATCTATTTAAGAGCTATGCTTCTCATATTGTATCTTAGCGTTGCTTTTCTGATTCAGCAAATTGTATTATGTAAATATTTAAATAGTAGCTTTTGTTTTAATCGCAGGCTTTTAACAATGGTTCTGTGCCAGCCTCATCACAGGCTGCTTTCCCATATTTATTTGCTGTCAGTAAATTCTTGCAGGTATCTCCATTAGTTTGGAATTGAAACACAATTTCTCAATAAGTAAACTCAGAAAGTGCTTCTATACTTGACATACCTAACTATTTTATTTTGCTGTGCAGGCTGGTACTTTTGATCTTGTGGGCACCATTATATATGAGGTCGATCAACAACCATACCAAAGCACTTTCTATAATGGCACTGTTGAAGTTGTTGAGGCTGGTAGCTTTCTTAGCATGGAATCTGTTTTTCTTGTTACTCTTGGAGTTGCACTCCTTGTCTTCCTTGGGTTATGGATTCATGGTCAAATACAGAACCTATCCAAGGTACTACAGTTCTACTTTTTTTTTCCTTTTAAATAATGTGTTTAAACGGATTTAGAACAGTCACATGACTATTAAAGTCACTTCAATAGGTTGTCATTTGTACTTGGACTATTTATTTATTTGCTCGGTTTGCTAACAAGGATTTGTCATGAGGGTGTAACTCCCAATTCCATACAAGTATGTTAACTATAGTTTGCCATGAGGACTTTAATTTTAAAGGAGTGTTTTGTTTCTTCATTATTTAATGTTTATTTGAAAGTGAGGCTAAACGCTACTCTCACCTAACAAGGTTTCCGCAATTAAGTGGCCCTTCAGTTAGAGTATTTGTGTGCAGATATATGTTAAAATTTAATATCCTCTACCCTGTATTAATTGGCTCAGATGATCCAGGAATAAGAAAATCACTCCAGACAAATAAGAATCAGAGAAGTAAAGAGAAATCTTGTTTGTGTGGTTTCAAATGACAAGGGCGGTGGTTTTCTTTACTTGGCTTCTTCAAAATTTTCTGGAGTTAGAAAATCCATTTACTCCTGGAACATATACGAATTTCTCTCTGCAGTTCCCTCCTCTATAATATTACTTTTTTGCGGCAGATCTTGGTTAATTATCTGGTCTTGTGCATATAGTATATTGAGAAAAGAAGTTGATCAGCTTTTTTTAAGAAAAAAATCTCATAGGATTCTTTTTCACTGAACCCACTTATATCATGTATGCTTCCTCATTTGGTTATTATCATATCTGTACATGAATATTTGCTCAGAAAACAAAGAGGGCTCCAAAAGTTGAAGTTGGGACCAAGACCACAGATGCCTCAATGGATGAATGGCTTGAGGTTTGTGCTTATAATTTATTGTGACACTTCGACATTTATTTCTCTTTGGTCTCATGGCAACCTTACTGGCATAGGCTATAACATTACTGGGCTTCTCATATCTGTTTTCCCCCCTTCCTGCTTTTTGACATCCAGGGAACTGCATACACTCAGTCTGTGTCCAGCAAATCAAAGAAGAAGTAGATAAATAATTCTTCTCAAGTTCAGCCGTACGAGACTCTGCCTTATAGTACAGAATCCTGCGACTCAGGTTAGGTTGGAGAGTTTAATGCAGCACGAGGAGGTAGTTCTAAAAATTGAGGCTGACAAGATGTGCCCTTCTGTTGTAGACTATGAAAGAATTTTTACAATTTTTTTTCAACTTGGGATGAAGTGGATCTTTATTTTAAAAAAGAAAATGAAAAAAAAATCACTAACAAGGATCTGAGTTAGGAAGGATACAAATTTTGTGAACCGGCAGAATATCTGTTTGATTATGCGCATTCTATCTAATTTTGTTCTGCTGCTTCTTGTTGAATTTGGTGTTTTGGCTTCTGATTCTAGTGTTGCACTGCTGTGTATATCGACTCTGCTCAGGGGTCACATGGCTAGACTTTAGGGATGACTCGTTTTGGATATGATTTTTCTTGGGCCTAATAAAATAATTTGGATTACACCCAAAACCACGTGAATGCTTTGACCCGGAAATATTTTGAGTTAGGAAAGGGTTATAACGTCCACCAGCAGACTACAAAGGATGGTGAGGCTATGCCGCCGTTGGCTTCAGCTTTTGCAATTTCCTTCCCCTAATAATGGCTGATGGTGCTATGCAGCTGACTCTTCAGGATTATCATCTTTTTGGAGTTAGAAAGAGAAATCAAATATTGATTAGAAAATATAAAGATAATATATTTTTTAAATTTTAGTTTACTAAATAATATATTTTAATAATTTAGATATATAGTTAATAAAAAAACTATGCTTATAGATAATACATTCTTTAATTTTTTATAAATTTCTTTTACTGGGTTATACAATGTTATAAATTTCAGATCAAAGATATAGATTTGATATTAATGTTATAATTTTAAATAAAAAGATAGCCTAGTGTACGATATTTTATTTGTAGAATTTAAAAAAAAATGGATGTACGCAATTTGATTTTTATAAATAGAAATGTTATTTTTAATATTTGAATTGGTAACTTTTAAGTCTAACACGGTCAATATTTATTTTCATAATTTTAGATAAAAAAATTTTAAAATTTTATTTAAAAGAATAAAAATTTTATTTAAAAGAAGTAGTTAAAGAGATAAATTTTAAAAAATTACAAAAAAAGAAGAGATGGATGATAGTCCTCTCCTAGAATTTGCACACTATTTAGTGAAGAAGAAGAGAAAAAGAGGTCGTCCCCTTCTCTCTCCACCACTGAATCCCTCGTCCATCTTTATTTACACCGAAGTTTCGTAATGACCGTCTTGCTCTATCCTCGCAATGTACATTAGACATAATTTGAATGGTGCGGCACAACCCAGCTTTTGCCGTAAAAAATAGATGGACATTGATATTTATTGGGTTTATCGAAATTTGTCGATTTTTATCGGAGTCAAAGCAGTCAATAAAACGTTACTTATATACCAAAAAGAAAAAGATTACGACATTGCGCAGAGTGTGAAAGTTAACCCAAATTGTGCAGAATCTCTTGGTGCCAATTAGAATGAGATCCTTCTTTCCCTCGATATGTAGCTACGTATATTCCTCGTGTATGTATAGAAATGTGGCTCTTCTTCCAGCCATTCTTTTTGTGATTCTGTATGTTTCCATCAGTTTCTTTTTAAAAAAAAAATAAAAAACATGGTCATCATTCATCAGTATAAGTAGTGCGTTGCATGATTGTCACTTGGTAGGAAATGATGCTCTGCGCCATGCGAAGGAGATTGTAATCATGCTCAATTTATTCTTTTCGGTCAAAATAGTTGCAAATGAGAATTTGGATTTTGAAAATTTTGCCTACAATTTTTCCTATCCCTCGCTATTATCACGGAAAGGTTAATAATAAACCCCATCATTAAAGCTTTTTTATTTAAAAAACGATCAACTAATCCACGGACATTAAACAAAAAAAATAGCATTAGTTACATTTTATTTTTTTAATCTCAAATTTTGTGTTGACTCGGGTTTCATTCTCAACAGCCGGACCTGACGCTGTTACCGTTTTTAAGAGTTCTAGACCGTCCGATCTTGTCCAGGCGGTCCCCTAGATATTGATCACTGTCCGCACTCAATCGGGAAATTGAAGCATGAATCACATGTGTACAACTGACGCACAACAGTGAATCTCGTTCCTTCGAGAGCAAAGCAACGGATTTAATAAAATATAAACATTAATTATATACAAGCGGCGTCGTTTATTAGGCGTAAAAAACACTAATTGTCCCCATCGGCATAAGGACGAGCATATCCCCTTGCTTGGATGCCCCCACTAACCGTGGTCGATTCCGAACTTAACCATAGTTACATTACCTCCGTCACAATTTTGCCACGTGTTCCAATCGAACGGCTAATTCCAATGATATTACAAGCAAGGGGTACTATATATAACTCCTCATCGCTCCCACCTCCGTGTCCGGCATCATTCTTCTTCTCCCTCTGATAAGCGGCCGAAGCTCATTTTGCAACAATGGCAAACCCTAAGGTTTTCTTTGATATGACCATCGGCGACCAGCCTGCCGGTCGTATCGTCATGGAGCTCTATGCGGACACCACACCTAGGACCGCCGAGAACTTCCGTGCCCTCTGCACCGGTGAGAAGGGAGTTGGCCGGAGCGGTAAGCCCCTTCACTTCAAGGGGTCCTCCTTCCACCGTGTGATCCCCAACTTCATGTGCCAGGGCGGTGACTTTACCGCCGGAAACGGCACCGGCGGCGAGTCGATATACGGCTCCAAGTTCGCTGACGAAAACTTCGTCAAGAAACACACCGGTCCCGGTATCCTGTCCATGGCCAATGCGGGTCCTGGAACCAATGGATCCCAGTTCTTCATCTGTACCGCCAAGACGGAGTGGCTCGATGGCAAGCACGTGGTATTCGGTCAGGTCGTGGAAGGCATGAATGTGGTGAAGGATATCGAGAAGGTTGGGTCAAGCTCTGGCAAGACCTCGAGGCCAGTGGTGATTGCCGACTGCGGTCAACTCTCTTAAACGCTCGTGACCCTGACTCTATGGTGGCTCTAGAACATTGTGCTTTCTATACGGCGTCGTTTTCTCTTTTCAACTCTGGGTTTACTAGTCGTTTAGGGATCGTGGGGTATTGGGTTATGCACTGGATTACATGAAGCCCTTTTTATTTTGCCCCTTTGTTTTATCTTCAATATTAGCATGTGGTTGATAGAGTGGAGTCTTGTGATGATAAAACTGAGCTACCTTGAATAAAGTTTGTAAGATTATTGACAAAATTCATGTCTTTGATCTCAAATTTTTGCTTTGGAATCTAATTGAGCGTAAGAACGTGTGGGACAGGAGAAAAAGGAGAAGATATGTTGAGAGAGAGCCAAGAATAGGGAAACATAATGATAAGTAGGAATTTTCTAGCATTTCCGGGAGAGATAATGGCTTTTTCTTAATTCTTGTTCGTGCCCCTGATAAGGGTTAATAAAAATTAAGTGATGCGGTTACTGGATCAAATCCAGGCCCCGACCACGGAGAAATATCTAGTACCATAATAATGGGAGGCGCAGATAACGTGTTTTTCGTGTTGAAAGTTGAAACGAGTAGGGGCTTTTGGGGGGAAGTGGCGCCCTACTACCGTTTGCTGCTTGTCCCCTCCCTGCCGGCGGGACCCCCATCCTCTCTAAGGGCCTGTTGGAGGATCTGATAGGAGAGATAGGATAAGATATCTTATCTTATCCTACTCTTATTTTATGTTTGGAGTGCTAGTAGGATAGGATAAAGCTATCCTTTTTTGTATCCTATCCTATCTCTCAATGCAAAATTGTAACCCAGGGTATAGGCTGAGTTACAATTCAATCGGATAGGATATTTCCCTCACTCACCTTCCTTCAGCCTCGACCTCATTCCTTGCCTCAGCTTCACATTACTCCTTCTTCCTCGCAAATCCCAGGCACCTCGCTCCCTTACCCTCGCCGTAGCTGCACATCGGTCTTCCTCCTTCGCCACAGCTTCTCCCGTCGTCGACTTCAGCCGAGGTAAGCTTCGATTTCAGTCCTTCTCCTTTTCAACTCTACTTCACCGTCGAGCCCTAACTATTCTTCCTCCCTCGTTGCAGCTTCTCCCATTGTCGACCTCTCTCAGCCGAGATAAGCTTTGATTTTGCTATTTTCATTTTCATCTCTGCTTCACCGTAGACCTCACTCTCTCCTTTCACTTTGGATTTCGATTTTGTGTTTTGCCCAATTGCTGCCAGTGAATGAGCTTGTATTCTGAACATGTTGTTTAACTAGCTAATTAGCATTTGTACTTTTTGGGTTTTCTTTGGAATTTTGCCCCTTACAGATGCGATTCTTTGATTCTTAGCTGCTGAGCATGTTTTTTGTATTTTACAGATTGCTTGTTTCTTGCATGCGCCACACATGCCTAATGTTGTTTTTGGGTATCAATTTCTGCCTGTATATATTTGCTCACCTCTGTGATCGATTTCTGCTTGTTTTAGCTGACTTACATATTTGCCTATATATGTAAATCATGTTATGACGTTATTTGAGGGCTACTTTAGTATAAAAACAATGGTGAATTGGTTATTGGCACTGTGGTATAGGGCTTCAATGGATTTTATTTGTGGCATGATTTGCTGAAAATTTGTTAACTTTGTTGCTTGAAATTTGTTCTTGATGGTGGCAGTTTGTTGCCCAAGAAAAACTTAACTGGGAGTATTCCTTCAGACATTACCAAATTGACTGGGCTAGTTGAACTGTAAGTTTCATCTTTTTTTTTTTTAATTTTGCTAGAAAGAGGCCACTGGTTTCCCATGTTTGGTTCCATCAAACTTATATTGATAGTAGCATGATTTATTTCATGGATGCAGATGGCTTGATGGAAATATGTTGACTGGTTTAATATCAGATTTTAGTGGATGCATGGACTTGAAGATTATGTAATCTCTCACAACTTCTACTATTCATGCTTTGTAACTATTTGGCTAACTGCAACCTTTGCCTCTTGCAGTCATCTTGAGAACAGTCTGTTGATGGGTGAGATCCTTTCCTCTTTGGTGAACCTCCCAAATTTGAGGGATTTGTAAGCTATCTGGAACTTATATATCAATGGTTTGATCTGAATGTTGGTTGACTTTTGATAAATCTCATTATGAGCTTAGTATTTATATCTCAACTTAAATGAGTACCTTTGAGTTGATGTCTCTGGGGTCATGTTTAAATAATATTCAAGCAGATATTTATATATATATATATATATATATATATATATATATATATATATATATATATATATATATATATATTTAATTTTAATGTCATTTAGAGGTTACTTCTGATTTTTATAGGTATTTGCAAAATAATGTTATCTGGAATAGTGCCATCAGGTCTTCTGAGCAAAGATTTGGTTTTGAGGTGAGTATCAGTATTTACTGGCTAATCTATCGAATATGATTAGATATGACAATCTGTCTTTGCTTTAGTTTGGCTTGAAATGTTAATACTTTTTAATCTCTATGAAACCACATATTCCTTCTAGTATCACACATTTTCCTTTTGTGCCAAATGTTATAATTTCATCATTTACATGATTACTACTACTTTTTGTTTTGGTCTCAACAGCTATTCTGGAAAACATCAATCTTCACAAAGGAAGCAGAAAAAAGAGCCACATGTTTGTTATTGTTGGTTCATCAGTTGGGGCTGCTGTTCTACTTTTAGCTACTATTGCATCTTGCCTATTTATGCTCAAAGGAACGAGAAGATATTATGGAGAAGGCAGGAGTCTTAAATAAAATTATATATTATGTTTGTCAAAGATTTTAGATGATAATATTTAAATATAATTATCAATATCATGTCATGTATTTGATTGAACGACATACTTTAATACTTCATGAATGGAATGCTCTTTATAAGCTGCAGAATTTGTGACATTTAAGTGAAAAATTGTTCTTTTCAAATATTTGAAAAAATATGAAAGTGACGACTTTGATAAACTATTATGATAATAATTAATGTTGGTTTTGATTTAGAATCTAATGACAAATAATAGAAGAGGCTATTTTATTGCTGTTTGAGTCTATTAAAATGAAGAAAAACATGATTGGATTTTTTTTTTATAAAAATAGAAAAAGAAAACAAAATTGGCAAGTGGGTAGAGGAATGAATTAAAAGTAAAGATAAATAAATTTTTATTAATGTTATGAATATTATTTTAATAATTATATATATATATATATATATATATATATATATATATATATATATATATATATATATATATATATATATATATATATAAAATTTCAAATTTATTTTAATGTATAAAGTAATTAAAATAATTGTATTGAAATTGAATTTAAATAAGTATATATGTAATTTTATTATAAGGGTAGTTTTGTCATTTTATTTCATTTTTATCCTATCATATCATTATCTGATTTATTCCAAACACAGAATATGATAGTTTTTATCCTATCCTGTTGTACATCAAACACAGGATAGGATAAAAGTTATTCTGCTGTTATCCTATCTTATCTTATCTTATCCTATCCTGCTATCCTATTATATCCTATCATATTCTGTTCTCCAAACGAGCCTTAAAAAGATTAAGATAAGGGGCGCACTGCAGCCTCAGATTGGGTTACTTTTTCATGTGTTTTTTTTTTGGGGGACAATTGGCTTCTTCATCTTCTTTTTTTCTCTGAAGCCCATTGTCGCCGATTGATTTTGCTTTTTATTGCTCCACAAACTGTGTGCTCGGCCCAAAAAAAAAAAGAATAAATAGTTTTACTTTTTAAGTTTACAGCTAAATATGTTACTTGTCTCTATAATAAGTATTCAAATTTATTTAATAGCGTGGGATTGAGATAATCTTCAGTTTGGTGTTATAGTTCAAGACTTTAAGCTACAGGTAGTAAGTGCCAATACAATACACAAGTTGGGAGTGAGAAGACATGGGGGAAGCTTCCTTCAATTATTACGACGGGGGCTGTTACGCGGGTTGAAAATTAAAAATAAATAATAATATCCTCGGGTAGCCTTGTTGTCTCACAGCTTGTCCCCGTGAGTTGTAGCTGGTGATTGCACATGACGTGAATATTCAAAGTCTTGCAGAAACCGATATCTCTCTGTGACTAGTCCCAAAAAAATAAGAAAAAAAGAAATAGACAATTGATATTCTGTTCATTACGACAATCAAGAAGTAATACGAAAAACAAAAAACGTAAAAAACTGCGTGTAAGTAACTGAGAGGTGCCATTCCTCAGCTGACGCGGGGGGTGTTTTCGTAATTGAACCTGACGCCGTGGTGGCAAACCTCTGCCGTTGTCCGCGTTAACCAATAGCTATCTGACACGTTTCAACATGAAACAGACTTTGCATATTCTACTATCGATCCGACTAAGTTTACCTCGGCTGGACTCATCGCGAAGCGGACGATCAGTGCCGCGATTAGCGGGAAACTTCCGACAATACGACGACGAGATCCTCCTGCATACGTCTCAAGGGTTTTTCATCGTTCTCTTTCTAGCCGCCCACTTCTCCTGACTCACAACACTTGGGTAATTCTCTCTTTGGCCTTCGATTTTCTTTCTCCGCAGCCAACTCGATTCCTTTTTGGCGGGAAAGGGGAGCACGACTGAGACAGAGAGATGGGAGTTTCCGAGAATTCCAAGGGCTTGGTACTGGCGGTGGCATCTAGTGTATTCGTAGGGGCAAGCTTCATCTTGAAGAAGAAGGGTCTTAAGCGTGCTGGTGCCTACGGTACTAGTGCGGGTCAGCCTCGCTGAAATTCTTTAGTTTTTTTCTTTTCTTGCCCTTTTGTTTTTTCTATCGTTCACATGTTATTGGTCGTCGTGGTTCTCCGCTATTTCTTGATCGTGGGTTAGTGAATTTTGGAGTTTCTGTTAAACAATATGGTATTTGAAATCAATTACATTCTGGGGAAGAAGGCATAAGCAAATGTCTGGTGAGAAAGAAATGAAAATGTAAAATTGCATCCTCTCGTTGATTGGGATCTTAGTATTTACTACCGTCCAGCTTGAGTCTCTGTATCCTTGGGTCACTCATTGTTGGGGGTGACATTACTATATAATTTTTTTGAAGTCTGTCCACGTATCCAACATTAGAGGGGAGGTCGGTCGGTAGGGGGTGATCCACAATTACTCTAGAATCTGTTCTGCTCTAAGATATTGTTCGCTTTTATTCTAAACGAATCACCAATGATTTCCGGGTTAGTATTTTAGCTCATATCCAAGTAGTTAAAGGTTATCATGCAACAATGCTTTTAACTTGAACCAGTAATGATGTTAAGAAACCTGTTACTATTTTCTAGGTGATATGTATCTTTTATCCAACTTTATTGATCCTTTGTGCTGTTCACTTTGTCATTAGTATCTCTGCTTTGTGAGCTTGTGATTGAGTTTTATATTTTGAAATTTACAGGAGGTGGTGGATATACTTATCTACTAGAGCCACTTTGGTGGGCTGGCATGGTGACAAGTAAGTTTAGGAAGCTGATCTCTCTCTCTCTAGTAGTATGCTTGAAATGAGATTCATGAATCTTGAAACTACTTGGCTTACAGTGATTATTGGGGAGGTTGCAAATTTTGTGGCTTATGTTTATGCTCCAGCAGTTCTAGTTACTCCCCTTGGAGCACTAAGTATAATTGTCAGGTAAATCTGCTTAGAGCTTAGTTTAGTAATTTGGTGAATGTTTCATTGTAGTGATTTTATGTTAGAACTAACATTCATTATATATCGCTAGTGCTGTTTTGGCTCATTTCTTATTAAAGGAACAGCTTCAGAAGATGGGGATATTGGGATGTATATCCTGCATTGTGGGATCAGTGGTTATTGTCATCCATGCACCTCAAGAGCAGACTCCAAATTCAGTGCATGAAATATGGTGTCTGGCCACTCAACCAGGTTGAATTTCATCCCTTCTTTTTTTCTGAATCAAACTAAATTTTTCCTGTCTATTAATCAATGTTCTCGTTCTTTTTCCTTTCAACAGCATTTCTAGTTTATGTTGCAGCAACAATTTCAGTAGTTTTAGCTTTGATTTTGCACTTTGAGCCTCGCTATGGACAGACTAATATGCTTGTCTACCTGGGAATTTGTTCATTAATCGGCTCACTTACGGTAATTATTTTTCTGCCAAGCAGCTAGGTGGAATATTAATATTGATGTTTAATGCATGATCTAACTGTATACTTGTCTGCTCTATGTTAAATTTTTGAAACTATTCAGGTTGTGAGCATAAAGGCCATTGGAATTGCAATAAAGCTTACACTTGATGGAATAAATCAAATAGCGTATCCTCAGTCTTGGTTTTTTTTTACAGTGGCCACAATATGTGTCATTACACAGTTGAATTACTTGAACAAGGTGAGTACAGAGTTGTGAAATTTAGCCTGATGCAACTTATAACTGAAAATGGAAATTATTGGTTATTGATGTTTTGAAAGCATATTTCATGAATTGGGCCTACTTGCTTTTATGCATACTCATTCTCGAATGGTGACATGGGCAAACCTCTTTAAATTTAGTATTATTTTTTTTAGAGATACTTTAATATTAGAGGTAGGAAAAAAGATTAAAAACAGCCAAGGTTCTGGCCTTTTTTAATAACTAGAGAAAAAAAGAGCAGAACTTCCTTTATGAGATTTATTTGAATCCACACTTGGGTGTTTCAGTTCTCCAGGGGTGTAGAGAAACTTAGCTTTGGCTAGAACATGTGACTCCAGCAGTCATGTATTGTAGCAGCAGTTATCTTCAGCTCTACTGTTGACTTTCATTGACTTTTTGTAGCATGCCTTGCCTTTCAAATTCGTAATATTGTTTTCCTATAGAAGATTCTACCTTTACCAAACCAAGAACTCATTCCATTACATCTCTATGCTTCATTAAGTCAACTGCTGAATCTTTGGGTAATTTTTTGCTCAAATACATCATGAAAATCATTAAAAACAAATAAATTGACGACGTTAAATATAGCGCCAATTTGAACATCATCACGATTTAGTTCTAACCTTTAAATAAGTAGCACAGATGCAATTATTCAATAAACTTAAAGCTTGGATGGAACAATTTAGTTTGGCTATCAGTTTGTGGATAGTAGGTACTAGAATATAGCAATTGAAATTCTAACTTAATCCTCATAGTTAATAAAAAAATGCCTTCCAATTAAATGGGAAACTGCATGTGGATGCTTTTCTTTTGAAACAAATCAGCCTCATAGGATGCACTGATATTTTAAGAACAAGGAATGAAGTGTGTGTTTATGGAGAATTGATCAACCATTCCCCTAGACCTTGGAGTCTTCTATAGCTGAAATCCAAATTTCATGCTAAAGGAAGCAACTGGAAAAGGAGCATAGAAGCCTTCTGCTAAAAAGAAGAAGAAGATCAGAGAAGCCAAAGACCATTGTTCTGTTAATGTCCATAAGCATATGGACAGATTCTCTACTTCCATAAACTCAATAGACTTTTAACATCTTCAGTCATATGTAACAATAAAGCGGATAAGAAGAGAAAAATATTGTTTATTTTTTCTATTATCATTTAATTATAATTTGGGACTTAGGGCTTATAATTAGGAATTTGGGTTAGTTTAGGGATTATTAATCAGTAATTTAGGATTTTTATTTGGATGTTTTGGTCTAGATATCTTATCCCATAGTTGTGTCTTAGTATGGTTCTGTTAGTCGTACTTTAGTTGAATTAGGATTATATGAATTTTTTTTATTTGAAGGTGTCTATGTTGACTGTGGAAGGATAGGCCTACTGCCAGATTAAGGAAATTGCCCCTTATTATGATGTTGAATAAATAGAATTATTGAGTTTCTGTGAGTGTTTTTCATTTTTCCTGGGTTGTTCCCATACTGCACCAAACAGTCTACTATGGCATAGCTTTTCATGCCTTCCAAGTTCCAAACTCTTCTTCTAAGGAGAAACCTATGCACCAATGCTAGAATGAAGTTTGTGCTAGATAAATTTATTTGGAAATCTAAAGCTCCTTCTCAAGTGAAATCTTTTGTTTGGACTACAGTACTGAATAGGTTAATACTGATGACCTGTTGCAGTTATGAAGGCCTAAAATAGCTATTTCTCCTAATATTTGTACTATGTGTATGAACATTTCTGAATCAGCTGTACACCTTTTCTTACATTGCCAAGTTGCTGAATTTTTGTGGAGTAAGTTGTTTGGTGTATGTGGAGAAAATTGGGTATGTCCTAATACTTTGGAGGCATTTCTGTCAACAAGGTTTAGAAGGTTTTGAAAGAAAAAAGCAAATAAAACTCGGGAATTGTGCTGCTTTTGCTGTTTTGTGGTGCATTTGGTTGGAGAGAAATGCTCAAATTTTTCAAGGATGCTCAATGTCCTTTAATATGTTATGGGACAAGATAAGGTTTATGGCTTCACCCTAGAGTTTGGCTCATGGTTTCTTTAAGGGGGTTGCCATGTCGGATTTACAAGGATATTGGGCTGCTATTTTGCATGTTTAGTTTTGAGTTTGTTTTCTTTTGTTTTTTGTAATCTTGTTTTTTAGTGGTCATCTTGAGGAGGATATCTTATTTTCCTTTTCTTGAACTTCTCTCCTTTCTTAATAAAATTTATTTTTCTTTCCAAAAAAATTGCTAGGATAAAATTAAGATAAATTCAATTGTCTTTATTACTGGCTTGCAAGTCAGAAGCCCTTTCCCTCTAAACCTTCGATGAATAACTTTAGAAAGCTTCTCATGAATGCCAGCAGTGAGTTGGTCAGTGATACTAGTGCTTCATCTGATTCCCCAATTGCAGTGTTTGAATAATACTGCTTCAGGCCACATACTTCCATAGCAGTTCTTCTGACGTATATTTTTAATTAAGCCTGGTCTGGTTAATTACATTTCAGCTATGGTGTAAAGTTATGGGGAATGCAAAATGATGTACCTTGCTTGATAGGAAAGCATGAATACAGTTGGAATTAGGTCAAACTTTCTGAAATTCTGTGTCTTTGCGCTGGAAAATATCTGAAAATTGAATGGGATATATTCTTCGATATTTGACAATTGAAATCAGTACATCAAAGTGTAAAATAAAATAAAATAGAATACTAATCTGTTGAACAGTTTTTTATAAGTAGTTATATGTTTAGTCTCGGAAGTTTTTCCTTCCATATACTCAATCCAACGTTCTATTATTTGCCTTGTGAACTGATGAACACAACTCAAGTAAGGTTTTCCCAAATGATCTGCATGTCGTGATTCTCACTATTCTGACTTTGTTTATCAGCCATCTGCCTATTTTTAACTCCCTTGATCTACTAACAAATTTTGAGCATGCTTGCACTATTCTACTTTGTTTCAGGCACTGGATACATTCAACGCAGCAATTGTTTCTCCTGTATATTATGTCATGTTCACAACTCTGACTATTATTGCTAGTGCAATAATGTTTAAGGTATAATAATAGTTTCATATTCTTGAATTCCCTTGGTTCTATACCAAAGTTTTCTCTTTGATAGAGGTTGGGAATGACAAACTTGACTTTTTGCTTTCATCAATTTTTGTTGCAGGATTGGTCAGGTCAGAATGCCACCAGCATAGCCTCCGAGGTATGTGGTTTTATCACCATTCTTTCAGGAACTATCATCTTGCATGTGACAAGAGAGCAGCAGGAACAATCTAATATGGAAGGTACATCTTTACATGATACTTTTAAACAAATGCATTCCTGTTATCCTTTTGTTTGCTAATACATCCATTGTTGTACAGCCTTGAATGGTTGCAATATAGATCCTCAACCTGATCATGTGGCGGTAACCTCTCTATTTGATGCAGGGACCTTGACATGGTACATTGGTGAGGATTCAATGAAGGGCCTTGAGGATGAACACCTGATCGTCATACATGGTTCAGATTATGTTGAACATTGACTTCTCCTTTGAGGATTATGTAAGAGAAAATGTTTTTACTGCAATGAGGCAACTGCGTGAGCCTACCCAGGGTGAAGATGTGGTGCATTTGCAATGTGGATTGCTTTTCACTGATCGTGGGACATAGATTGTGCATCCTGGGGTTGCTATAGTATTCTGAACATTTCTCTGCTGGCTGCTGCTCACGCAGCTATTCACAGGAACCACCTCAAAGGTTGTGTGATGGGCTAATCTTGATCCACGTGCAGAATCAAAGTCAAACTGCAAAGTGGTTTGTTGTCACATTGCAACACTAGAGATTTTTTGGGGTGATTTCGTGGTGTTTTATCATCCATGGCTGATATTGTAACTTCTTATCCTTGGGTAGAGCCTTAGCGATTGTTCATGTACAAATTTTTCCCTGTCCATATTTAGTCAGTCACCTATCACATTCAATTGATTCTTTTGTCAATTATGGTGAATGTGCTTTTTTTGTTAAAAATGTTGAAAGATATATACTTCTATTCTTTATGGGAATGGTTTTACTTGTTAGAAGCGATGAGTTATTGGAAATGATGCCGCCAGGGCCACATTCATCCGCACCAGCCACCCAAGTGGTGCCGAGTTTAGCGTAATTTTGCATAGCATCTCTCTTTTTTGACTTGTGCTCAACCTTCTCCCATGGTGCCGTATAATTCTTTAAATTGTTGCTTTCGTTCAAAGCCGAGTGGTGCTAATTTTGACCAGTGTAATATTTATATGCTTTTTTGTCTAGTAATCGGATGAACAATATTCCACTTGCAATTGGAAATAAAGTGGTTTTCTCTATTAATTTTTAAATTATTTAAAGATATACTTTCAAATATCAATCTAAGATTTATGGGGTAAATCTACCTCGAAATCATAACCGTTCATCGTTTTGGCTTGAACTTCCACCGTCCGATCCACAGTATCTCCCACAGATATATATTTTTGTTCGGCGCGCTCGTTTTCGCTGCCAACAAACGCAACCTCGTCAGAGAAAGACAGAGCGAAGGAAGATTTTAGGGAGAGAGAAACCAAAGCAATGGCGGCTTCTGTATCTGCCTGGGCTAAACCCGGCGCATGGGCACTGGATTCCGAAGAGCACGAAGCCGAGCTCCTTGAACAGAAAGAGAAAAATGACAGTGGCGCTTCAGGGCAGCCACTCGCCGAGTTTCCTTCCCTTGCCGTTGCCGCTGCCACCAAGCCCAAAAAGAAGAAAGGCCAGACCGTCTCCTTGGCGGATTTCGCCGCCTATGGAGGCTCTAAACCAGCGAAGACCGGCCAATCCGATGCCTTGACGCCTGAAGATCTCATGATGCTGCCAACTGGTCCTCGCCAGCGAACCACTGAGGAAATTGAGCACGACCGTAATCGACTTGGTGGTGGTTTTAAGTCCTATGGCTCGTACGACCGGTCCAATAGGAATTCTGGCGGTGACGAGTCATCCAATTCTAGATGGGGTTCATCTAGGGTTTCTGATGAGCCGAGGAGAAATGGTTCCTTCGGTAGGGATGCGAATCGTGAATTGACACCTTCACGAGCTGACGAAATAGATAATTGGGCATCTGCAAAGAAATCGACCATTGGAAACGGATTTGAGAGGAGGGAAAGGGAAAGAGGAGGTTTTTTTGATTCACAGTCGAGGGCTGACGACTCGGACAGTTGGGTATCCCATAAGAATTTTGTGCCATCAGAGGGACGGAGATTTGGTTCTAATGGTGGTGGGTTTGAAAGAGAGAGGAAGGTTGGATTTGGTTCGAGCGGTGGTGCAGATTCGGATAACTGGAACAGGAAGAGGGGGGAATTCAACGTTGGAAGTGACACGAGTGATACTGGGAGCGGCAGACCGAGACTTGTTTTGCAACCTCGATCACGGCCTGTGAGCGATGGAAATCAAGAGGGTTCTGGGAGCGTGGCAAAGCCTAAGGGTCCAAATCCGTTTGGTGAGGCAAGGCCAAGGGAGCAGGTTCTGGCGGAGAAAGGGCAGGATTGGAAGAAGATTGATGAGGAGCTTGAGACAATGAGGATTAAGGAGACGGTGGAGAAAAAGGATGGATTTGGGAAGAGGGGCTTCGGGCCTGGCAATGGACGTACTAGTTTGCCAGATGAGCGGACTGAGAGGACTTGGAGGAAGGCAGAATCTGATGATAGTCGTCCAAAAAGGTCAGTAATGAGAATAGGAATGAACTTAGTTTCACGTATTATGTGTTTTCGATTGGCTTTGTTAGTTGGTTCAGGCATCTTATATACTTCCTTTATGTTAATTAGAAGCTTGGGATGTTTTCAGGTACATTTTGATTTTGTATACTTCTTTTGATACTGAGAATAGTATCTTCGCTGATAGCACTGTCTTAAAAAAATAAAAGAAGAAAAGAGGGTTAATAGCTGTTAATTGGCTGCTTGTGCTGTACTTTACGATGTTGCTTTGCTGGTTCTAATTTGTTGCTACGATTTTGGTCCGCTAAATTCTTCCCTCATAAGTTCTGTGCTCTCTATATATAAATTTAGGCTGATGTTCTACATTAAGGTGATAAATTTTTTTGTGAAGTCTCCATTGGGATTCTTTTACTCTTACCTTTTTTGGGTAGGATTCTTTCATAGTATTTTGTATTTCAAGTATTTTTAGTATCGACCAGTTTTTGAGCCTCATTTACTTATCGGTTCATCCTATGTCGTTGTCTCTGTATGACTTTGATTTGAAACCTGACCTGCTAGATAAGTTACCATCATTGTCTTGGTGCCTCTGGGTTGAGCATTTCTTGGTTAATAATGTATTTGTCTTCTTTATGTTCCTTATGCCAATCTGGTTTCTGAGCACAAAGAGACCAGACTGGTATTAGGCTTTGAATCATTTAGCTAGTCTGATACTAGATTTCTTGTGTAAAATTTATCACTATCAACTGGTGGAATTACTGTTTGTTCCTTCTATTGATGTGATGTCTCTTGAAATCTAGTTTTAACCATGTTAATTTGTTTACTTCTGATGCAGCGCTGAGAAATTGGAGGATGGACATGTTGAAGAAAACTGAAGAGTTGTGAATTACTTTTGTCCCTGCAGAATAGACATGCGGAAGATAATTGGAAAGGAAAATTGAATGTCTTTTTTTTTTTTTTTTGCCTAATTTAAGTTTTGTCATAACTATTCTAAATACTAATGCTCTTATATTGAGACACTATACTGAAACGGTTAAAGCCAATTTTGGTAGTTGCGCTGGTAGCTTAGGTAGTCTTAGCTGTTATGGCTTTGTTTATAGCCGATTGTGGCAGTAATTTTGGTTTTTGTTCACCATTTAAACATGTATAACCTTCTATTGGGTTGTGAACTGTGTCTATTTTGGTATTTATTTTCAACTCAATAATATTTGTATGTGCATTGAACAGATCAGATTCTCTCCTGCTGTTGAACACTGGTCTGATATTTTGATTCGATTCGATTCTTTGCAATGCCATGTGAATTATTGCGTAATATAATCTGTCTGTTACTGGGGATTTTTCATGTCGTTTTCTGTAGTCTATACGCCTTTCGTACTATTGTTTAATAAATTAACAATGTTAAAACTGGCCTCACTTTAGCATAAGCAATGTATTTAAGGTGAAAGAAACGGTTTAAAATTTCTGCAGGTTGCCGCCTTCCTCTTGAATTTTTTGAGAAACATAAATGATAGCTAATTGTTCTTATTCCATGTTTAATATTACAACACTATATGCTGCTAACTATTTTTAAACGCTAAATTGAAACGAGTCTCTAATGTTAACGAGAGGCGAAGTTGAGTTAATCAAAATGGGTTAAATTTTATATACAGTTACTTGTCATATGAGCAGGAAGGAAACTAATTGTGGCCCAAGTCATTCCTAGTAAATCAGTGATGAGAATTTTGAATACTTCGTCATTAAAAATTGTTTACATATTAGTAACTATATTAAGAAAAAATGAATTTGAGGTTGACGCTAGCTGGGCTATATTTACAACATTATACAACACAAATTCGGACATAAAATACATAATGTTCGTGTTGGGCTTACACAACGACACCATAACAACGTTCGGAACAGTTGGTCATTTTAGTTTTATGCACAAATTTTTTAGGCTATTCTTTTTTTTTTCTTTTTTTGCATTGAGAGGTTATCTAGTTAAATAATGGAATTATAATAAATGGATAAAATCTATATCTCAAAATTAAGAGAGCACGAGAAAATGTTTGCTTGATGAAATACCATTTCTTTTTTTAAGGGAACTATAAAAGTAATGCAACGTGTGCTGGGTGGTTGAGAAGGTATGAAATATGAGCAAATGGATGCTTCCTTTGGCAGGATTCACACATGCACCTTATTTTTCTTGATACTGGGCATTTTCATTAATGTTCCTCTACCTTTACGGCCAACTAATACCCGTCACCGCCATGGCATCATCAGCTCAAATTATAACGGCTATAGAGCAACCCACGTCTCCAACATTTGGATCAAGATTCAAAGCAAGGTCTTTATTTTAATCATGGTACTCATTTCTTACCATATCCAGCTCATGTATCAGTTATTTTCTTTCATCAATTACGTTTCTTGCTCCTTTGACATTTAGCAAACCTTCCCACTTCTAGTGAACTACGAAAAGTGTTTATTTTCTGAGTAGAATTTGGATGAGACATTATTGACAATGAAAAATGAAGGAAAGTTATAGAGGTAGTGTTTGCCAAATTAAGCAGCAAAAGTAAAAAACCTTGCTGTAATGGTTTGTGTAAGAATGTTCGTATTAATCTTAATTGAAATATATTAGAATCCTTCATAAAGTCACCAAATCATGGATTATGGACATTAATATTTATGGATCTAAGTTCAGGCCATGTTACATCTTCTACACGGTTCTTCTTTACTAGGATTAAATGAAAACCGTACACTAGCATTCCATTTTCAAAAATTGATTTTGCACACCTCATTAATGCTGGTTGTTGTAGGTTGGATATCTGCAGTATTCACTGCTCGTTGCATTTAAGTGTTCATCGCACTCTGAACACACAAACGCATGTCGTCGCATTTTTCTTTTGCTGCTCATCACAGCTTCCAAGATTAATGGGCTCGATGGAGAAGCTTTTATTCACAACATTTCTCATTCTTTCTGTGGCCATTCATGGAACTCAGGGAGATGCTATGGTCACCGGCACTGTCTTCTGTGACCAATGCAAAGACGGCCAAAGATCCCTTTCTGATTATCCCGTTAACGGTGAGATCCCAAGTCCTTCACCACTTACTGTTTCTGTTTTAAATCCTTATTTCTTCCCTCTGTTGTTGAAAGTAATAGTTAATATTTGCCACCATGTTTTTACTTAGAGACCTGTATTTCAAGATTCTGGAGTAAAGTTATTGCCTTGAACTCTTGCAGATGCAAAAGTGACGGTGTCCTGTGCTGATAGCAATGGGCAAATCATAATGTCAAGGGAAGAGACAACTAATTGGTTTGGAAGCTATGCAATGAGGTTTGATGGCACACCGGACTTGAATGGCTGTTCTGCTCGTGTCTCAGGCAGTGGACAGGGATCAATGGGATGTGGTGAGGCTGCTGGTCCTGCCCAAAATCTTCGTCTTATGTTTAGAATGTTTGACATGGAGATGTATACGGTGGATCCTCTTCTTGCTCAGCCTGCTCACCCAATGCAATACTGCTCAGGATCTTCCAACCCAGTGCCCGCACCAGTAACACAACCCATGTCTCCTCCACGTTTCAAGCTGCCCCCAATGCCTAGACTTCCACCATTGCCACCCATGCCTTCTTTGCCTCCAATGCCACCATTACCACCAGTGATTTTTGCAGAAGCTTCAGCATGTCCTTACGAGTAAGTTTATGATCAAGGTTAAGCTTTAAATTTTTGGTCTAACCTGCTCTACCCATATAACATGTGCATGCAACTAAGACCAAATAAAAGAACTCAGACTGGCACTGCTAATATTCTACTCAGAAATCAGAATAGCATATGTAAACTTGCCAAGTTGAACCCTGTTTGTATTTTAAGCTACAGAAGAAAGTATTGAGACACGTCAATTGGCAAAATTCTTATACTTTCACGAGAACTACACCTAAAAAAGTTTCTGTGATTGTTTGAGATGAACATGTAATCTGCTTTCTTACATTAAAATATATTAGTAAACGGGGAGGGGTTGATTTGTTTTCTGTCCGCATGTTTGGTAATTTCTCAGGAAGTGGACAATGCCAGAATACAAATGCTATTGGAGGGGGCTGAACCCGGAGACAAAGGTAGCAGTAGCTTTCGGAATGGTTGCAGCTAGGAGATATGGAACAGACATGACACTGTGGAAGGGGTTGCATGGGAGAGGAGACCTTTATAGGACTCTCCTAAGAGAAGGGGTCACTGCACTTCTTAATTCCTATAATAGCATTCTGTTCTCTTATCATCCACTTGGCGTTGTCCAACACATGAATTGGGCGTTGATGGGTTCAAATAGGAGTGTCCTGCTCACTGCTCTACGCTTCAAGAGGGCCAATTCTGGTGCTGGAAACGTCACCTGCAAATTCACCTCATGCAAATGATTTATATTATCCCAGCATTATTCTACATAAAATATAAAGACTGCCATATTTAATTTTTATTTACCTTCATTCTATAAGGAGATTTTATGCTGTATGATTTGTATCTACAACAGCACATATATCGGAGCAGAGTATTTTCTTTATTATAAGATCTTCGCAGTTCTTAAAAGATACACACCACAAGTTCACATTATATCCCAAATGTATTAGAGATTGTCTGTTCATCTTGTTCTTACACGAGTTCCGTTGTCTTTTGCATTTTGTCTAGCATGGTTGAGAAATTGATTAGTAGGATTAACACAAATATGAGATAACAGAACCAACAGCACAGCCCAGTACCAGTGTTTCTCTTTCGTCTCAATATAATCTCCTTATATTAGTATAGTTCTTATTATTCAGTAAGCTCAGCCATGTTTGAACAAAAAAGACATTCACAAACGCTATGCCTGGCGCCTTGCCTTCTTCGGGCGGTGTTATTCCTGTCTCATTTTTATTAGCTAAATGAGATCTTTGATATTGAGCAAAAGAATACAAATACCAATCCAGCCTTTCATCAAGAAATTCAACACGAACAAAAATATAAAAAAAATTAAAAGCCAAGCAAACAAAAGAAAATCAACCTGTCCCCTCACCATTAAATGAATAAGAGCCAGAAATGATGGGGTGAACACACCCAACTAAGGGGACACATCCTCCTTATAGCAGCTTTGGCAAGCCAATCAGCTCTAAATTTCCAATATAATGAATTCAATCATAAGAGACATTGCTAAACCTTCCACGAGCTATTGCTGTCTTTACATGAGCGATGTACTTTATTTTCTATGATTTATTTGGTATAGTTGTAATACCTTCTTTATTCTTTTAATTCCAGAACAGTAAAACCTGATCTAGCGATTACATCAATTCGTTAGGAAATTGACACACATGAATAAAGCTACATCCCCAACAGAGACTCACTGGACATGACTTCAACAGACAAAATTGAAAACAAAAGAAAGAACGGAAAACTTGTACTCAGATTAGATATTAGAAAAAAAAAAAACATTAGTCAGAATACAAAAAGTAGGTAGTGATAGTATCTGTGCAGTGTTAGTTGCGTGGCTTTAGAGAATTATAGAGGTGCTGCAACTACTGCTTGCCAAATTAAGCAGTAAAGTGCCAAAAAAGAAAAATTTGCTATAATGGTTTGTATGGCTGTGGTATATCAGTATTCCTCTGGATGTGGATTCAACATTGACATTCAAATGGTTCCTCATCCATACCGTATCAAGCTTCTCCACTTGCCCTTCAGATCAACCTGAAAAAAATACAGTTATATTAAAAGCATAAGTAGTAAGAAGATAGGCAATGCATTTTGGTGCATAAGTGGCTTACTGCACTTCTATTTTGAAATATCTCCCCGTAGTAATTCAAAATTAACTTCCAATTTCCTTTGCCGAACCTGCATACGAAATAAGATGAATGAGAAAATGAAATCAGATCGTCTGAAACTGTTCCAATTAATTTATGTCATCAAATGAAGCAGAAACTATCTTCTTCATCATAGACGCATAGAGTAGCTCAAAACACTTCTGGTGGTGAATTGATCTGCAATGCTGACAGCTGATATCAAAAGTATCCTTTTGTGAGTCTCATCAAACAACAATTCAACACTCTGCAAGTAAGTTTTAAAAGGGAAAAAAATAGAAGAAACAGGGGAATAAACTGATCAAAGAAACTCTCGTTGGTACTTAAACATTCAAAATATCACTGAAAAGCACAAAGGCATTAAGTCCCAAATTTTTTTACCAGGAAAAATCATGGTTTACCACGTTAGCATGTTACTTCTCCAATGTTACGTAAATGCATGACTTGATCTAATGACAACCCACAATCCACTATATTGCTGGGCACATCCTGATAAACACAGATATTTGTTGAATTGGATTATGGTTGGGATTTTTTTTCATATCTAACAGATATTTTTATTCCTATACTCTTCAGAGCACGCTTGGCCATGTCAGGATGGTAGAATACATATTCTGCCGAGCTCCTATTATTTTTCACCTGTAGAAAGGCAAATGATCGTGTTCATTACTCAAGACAAAAACATGGAAGGATAAAAGGTATTTCATTTAACAATTGCAGGCGACTCCAGAGAAGAAGACATACTGTGCTGAGGAAATCTGCTCTCAGTTCACTTGCAAGTTGCTTTTTGATGAAAGTTCGAACAGCATGAATAGCATCAGGATCTCCATCATGTCCATTGTTTCTCCTTCAAAATTCTTTGTTTTGTCTTAGATCACATTAGGAGTTCAAGGTTTGTATCAGTTATGTTCCCAATTTACGTTTTTTTTTTCTTTCTGTTGTCTGTTGTGTTGGTATAATCTGCTATCTTTTTATTCGACAATTTTCCTTAATGCAGAGCTCAAACATAACCAAGTAACAATTCTCATTAGCAGCATAGTATATGGATGTAACTAGTGACACATAATAGAAGCCCTCACATCATATCATAATTTCATTCATAACTTATTTTGTGAGAATAGCTGTTAAATGATGAAGAATAAGCACATACTTTTCTACACCAGCCCTTAATTTATCTTCTTCCAATACAGTCCATTATTTTGTTGCTCTCCTTTTTGTAATTTTTCTTTCTTCGTACGTCTTCAAAGGAGAAGTTTTACTTCTTCTTGGGCTACGAAAATGAATCTACATGTTCTCTCTGGCAAAGGTACTGTGTGGATGTGGAGTAGGAAAAAAAAGAAAAAGAAAAAAAGTCAGCTAATTTAGCTTCAATAGGTAGTAACAACACCAGTGAACTTAAAGTATTAACTAGTTTAAGAAATTATTGAGCCCAAACCTGGTTAATAAAGAAAACAATCCAATCACAAAATTGGTTTACTCACTTACAAGGCAATGAGACAAAAGGGGGATAAATTACAATCACGAAGGTACCCCAGGAAACTTGATAAAGAAACACTGTCAATTATATATTAGTTAGTTCAACAAAAAAAAAAAAAAGATGCGAATAAACAAATAGAAAAGAGGCAATGAAGGGAAAATGGACATGTCTCTTCCCGTGTGGGGGAGCCACCCCTACCCAATTCTTGACTATCCGACTTTCCTTCATACTTAGTCATTGATTCAGCTTCCGAAACAAATCCACAATCAGCACAGTTAGTCTTGGCAGCAGATTCAAGAAACGAAATTCCCATTTTTCCCCTTGCCTCTGCCAAATAGTCACTAACTTTCTGTAAGGTGTTTCTGGTACTAAAATATCCATAACCGTTTCTCCTACTACTATTCATTTTGGACAATCTCTTGGACATTTGGTAGTCAAAAACTGAAACTTCAAAATCAGTCTTCCACTCTTTTAACTCCTTGGAAAACAACATATTGTAGTTAGAAGCCTCCATAGACCCAATTCGACCCCGCCAAATACTAGCTACTGCGTTGACATACTCGGAATTATTGTCAGTGGAAGCTGCCAAATATTTGAGAGTACACTCAACAGCTAGCGCACAGTAGGCCTCTTTCATCAATTGGGTGATGGAAGTTCTAGTATTTCAAAGATACTTTCTGTCACGGAGGCCTCGGACAGTTCTGATTGTATACTTCTGAGAAGAATCGCTCTCTTCAAGCGGGAATCGCAATGAGAAGTTGGAAGAACCCCAAAAAGTTTCATAATCAGCGTCTCTGGAATGTTGTTGCTGAGGAAGTATTCCAACACCCAACTCAATATTTAAGGGTCCATCGGAGCCAAAGTCTAGAGTTGGAGGGACTACAGAGTTGCACAGACTAAAAAGCATTCCTTTCAACTCCTCAAAATCTTTACTTCTAACCCAAAGAACCCTTCCTGTCTATTTGGAGGAGGCGTACGAACTTGGAAGAGGCACAACACAAACAGGAGTTGCTGACGGAAAAGGGAATGGCGAATCCGGAATGGGAATGCAGTAGGAAATGGGGTGGACACAATGTTACTATCAAACTAATCATATAATCTTAGAATCATTCCCTATACTCAAAATTCAAATTATATAGTCTTGAAATCATCACTTACTTATATATTTATTTTGCAAAATTCAAATTGTATATTTATAATAATAATAAAATCCAGGCTGAATTATTTATACAAGAGCAATAGCAAATAAAGAAACAAGTTTGGAAATATATATTAACTCTGAATTTCTTTATTTCAAACAACAGAAATATAATGACTAATGAGGTGTTCAAATTTTGCCCGGAAGGCTGCGATCATGAACCAAACAAACAGTGACAAACCAATCAAACAAAATTTACAATTGAATGAATCTGGTGACGGGGTGCAGTCTCTGGATCATTCTTTATTTACAATATCGAACCTAAACCTTTCTCTCTTATTTCATTAAATCTTTTTGTTTAACCCAATTTTGTTATGCTCTCTCATTTTTTAACGAGGTTGCCAATACAGCTAAACGACCACAGGCACCCTCTTTGACCGCTACTTATAAGTCTTGACAAACAAAAAGGAAACCAAAATCATCGTGTGTCAAATGTTGTTAAACGGCATTTTGAATTTATTTTGTTAGGTGAATAAAATCTCATTTACATACATGATTGTACAACCAGAATCACAACAGCAACAAAGTGAAAAATTACATACAACCCCAGAAGTACTTTATAAACAGGTGCTTCGCACAGCCAGAACCTTGCGGAAAAAAGACTCCCTCTGCTACATTTTCTGCTGCTTGAGAGAACCAAAAAGATGTCAAAACAAGGTGGTGAGATTGCCATGCTTGTTATATTTTTAATATTGGCAGCGGCGTCATTGACTCGGGCCTTCAAAACAGAGAAATGGGCCGCAACTGTTGAAGCTGAGAAGGAAACAGTCACCAACCTCCAATTCTACTTCCATGACACCCTCAGCGGCAAGAACCCAAGCGCTGTTCGGGTGACTCAACCCGTTGACACATACAAATTCACCACCCTTTTCGGAGCCATCATGATGGCCGATGACCCATTGACAGAGACACCCGACCCGAATTCAAAGATTGTGGGACGAGCCCAGGGACTTTATGGGTCGGCATGTCAGCAGGAGGTGGGATTACTAATGGCCATGAGCTTCTCCTTCACAGATGGCACCTACAGTGGCAGCTCCATCAGCTTGTTGGGCAAGAACTCAGCTTTGAACCCGGTGCGTGAGTTGCCCATCGTGGGTGGCACCGGCCTATTTCGGATGGCACGTGGCTACGCAGTGGCCAAGACTTACTGGCTGGATCCCACCACCGGCGATGCTATTGTGGGCTACAACGTCACAGTGGTTCATTAATTTGCGTGGTCAAATTTCTGCCCTCATCATTCTTCTGTTTCAGTTAGAAATTTGAACGTGCAGCTCAGAATCATTAGAATAAACGTTTATTTGTTCTATTACTGTTTTATCTCTTTTTTATTGCAACACTACTTGCATTTTGTACTGTGCTAACTTATACGTTTTTATATGTTGCTACACTTACACTTGCACGTTTTGAAGCTCATCTCTCGTTAATCCTCTCTACTTTATATATATATATATTAGTTGACCAAATTATTCATACGAACCCAAGTTTCGCATATACATAGAGAAAAATGTGCAACTGAAACTCAATATAAATAAAAAGCCTTGAAATTATATAAAAATGTTTTAATGTGATTAAACTCCCAAACACCATAAAGTTGGTTAGACTTACAAGTGTTTCTGCTATCTACTTTTCAACGGTTCAAATGATCCATATACTGAAATCTAGCGAAGATGATTAAACTCGAACCAAAAAAAAAAAAAAAGACAACATGAAGATGTATAGTATTATTTGACAGATCTTGTAAACTAGAACACAAGTTAGGATAAAACAAATACACTTAATTTAATCAATTAATAGCTTTAAAAATTCAATGCTGGAATCAGTAAAAAGTTAATGTTAGATAATCAAACAATGCAAAGAGTATGTATGTCCTTGTCCTTTACTTTTTGTAAGATTCTTACCCATTATTGTGGTTGCATCACGCAACACCATAAGATCAATTATTTACACAAAAGCACATCAACTTCACCAGTACTTGAAAAGATTCTTTGGAACTTACTAGGTAGAGCCTTCCCTATGACCTTTTCTAATAATTATAATGTTGCTCCATTGACACCGCAATAAAATGTTTGTAAATCTGCATGGATGGACAATAATCGTACACTTCAAATTGAGTGCACATTTACCACTAGCCATTGAACCCCAAGCATGCACCATAAGCACCAGAGAACCCAAGGGTATAATAATTATTAATGACAAAATAAGCTTCAGGTTTAGACCGTCCTCTAACGTACAAGGGATATCCTAACCCACGGAAAACAAAGCACTTACAAAAGAGACAATAATTCCGAGGGGATCAAGGGCTACCAAAATTCAGAGTAAAGTCAAGTAATAACATTATAAACCAGAACAAATGAATTAACACACCCATGCGTGTATATAGAAGAAGACATCAATAAAAAAGATGCATTGCTCGTAGTCCAGTAGTAGCATATTCATAATGTAATAAAAAAACATGAAAAAGCATCCTAGTATCACTCTCATTTCATGATTACCAGCAAGAAATGCTATCTTAAAGTATTCCCTATTACCATGCAACGGCAGGATACATAAGCTAACCTCATTATTATCATCATCATCATCATTGTTCAAACTGCAATTGTTGAGGATAACCAATTAACTTCCTAAGTAGAGGGACGAGACCAATCAAAGCAATTTGAAGTTGTTCCGAACTATTCAATCGAATACTGATTTGTCCTGCTCCTCTGTTGTTCAAATTGGCACGGGCAACAAGGTTTGTATGCCGTCCAACTGGGATCTGCGATTGTACATTGCAGCCAACAGCAAGGTCTCCATGCCAATCCATAACAGATAGACCAAGAGTGGATAATGAACGTCCTAGAGGGTAATCTTTATCCCTCAATTGGGCCTCCAAACTGCCACCATAGGCAACATCACCACGACCTGTCATTACACCACCAGTTAAAACCAACTTGAACCGTTTATTAGCAACCAATTTGTCTTCAACTTTTACTCCACCTGACAAGGAATCGCCCAGGAGAGTAAATGAGAGACCAGCAGCTGCCTTATTTCTCCTAAAATTACTAAATCTTGTCTCACTGCGTAATGTATAAGCCAAGTCCTTCCCAACAGTCTGCATGTCAAAACCTAACGAAGCTGCTTTCCCTTCCCCATACTTTACTGAACTGGCTATTTCCATCTGAACATTAGCATCCTTTTTATCCTTTGTAATCTGACCAGAGAAAGACAAGGGTATCTTGTCTCTAAGAACAAACAATCTTTCTAAGTTTATTCCTTCATAACCCACATCGTGATCCCATCCATGAGTTTCAAGGACAGGTCTTATGAGCCACTGGTTGGATGAGTCAAGATATCGATACCGGTGAGTGGGATTATCAGAATCAAAAGAAGAGGGCAAGGCCAAATCTGGCATGGGAACAGGAACAGAAGCTGCACTGCCATTTTCTTCTTCTGCATTTTCAATATAGTCACTTGGCAGATCTTTTGTGGATTCTGCCATTTTTTTCATCATCTTCCGCTGCTTTTTTTCTTCCTTCAATTGTTTCTTCATAAAAAGCTTTTCTCTATACTCTAACTCATCATAATACGCTCTCTTCTGAGCTTTAGATAGCTGTTCCACTTGGGCCTTTGTTAAAGGTTTAAATGGTGGCAAGTCATTAAATTCAGTCTCATCATCAGAATCTGATGTCTCGTCAAGGTCATCATCAAGACTATCCTCATCACCAAACTGCTCCTCTGGCAGCTTTATTTGCGGTCTTGACTGAAGAAGGGATGACAGAAGAAAAGGTAATGGCAGTGCTCTTGCTCGAGCTGTAAAAGGCTTTCCAGGTGGGCTATCTTGCAACTTAAGAAGAGCATTTGCTTCGGCCAGAATTTTTGATGCAAAAGACAGAAGCAACAGATGAGGTTTCCAAACCTGGCCATTTGGCAACACTCTCTGGCCAGCCCTATTTGTTCTGCATGCAGAGTGATTCTCCACCAGCGATACAGGATTCATGAGTCGCATATCTCCAGCTGCTTGACGAATGGCTTGCTGCACAACATGAGAACGTTGGGTGACAAACATGTCATAACTAGAAGGAGTACCATTAGGTCCATCAGGTGGAGCAGATGCTGCATGAGTTAGAACCACAATAGCATTGAACCATATTGATGGTCCAAAAATATTGGTTATTGTGCGTAAGAGAGGCATATCACTAAAATCCCTGCTCTGCATATCTAATCTATCAAGATACAACACAATATCTGGTGGTGTTTTCTTGATAAAGTGCTTGACAGAGTGCAGGATCTTCTCATTCTGTCGCTGGTCTGACCAGGGAGGCAGAAGCCCCGGTGTGTCAATGACTCGTACCTTAATGCCTTGCACAGTTCCCACAACATCCTGAACACTTTTTGTCCCCATATGAAAAGCATCAGTATTGAACTTAACCTCATCAAAAATAGAATTGATGGTTGCACTTTTACCAACTCCCGTCTTTCCAAGAACCATGATTGTACAAGAGAAATCAAGTGGCTCCTGACCTGCTGCTTCAAGCTGTTCAGCCATTGCACTTGCACGATCAAAACTAAAAGCACCAACACGGCCCCCATTCCCTCCTCTGAGCTGCTCAGCCAGTCCTAGTCTATACAAAACTTGTGCTACAACAACATTGTGTGGAGTCTGCCCAAGCCTATGAGCAAGACGTAAAAACTTAACCCTAATCATCTGAAGTTTCTCACGAGTCTCATCATACTCCTCAGCCTCAACATTTGAGGAGTCATCAATTTGTTGGGAATGTGTACTAGATACACTACCATTCACACGAGGCTGCTGCACTACCCGAGGGGCAGGTTCCAATAGAGGCGCTGCATGTCCAAGGCCAGCAGGACGAACAGGAGGTGGACCACTAACAGCTGATTTTCCAGATGAAGAACCAAGCTCAGCAGCAATCTGAGTATTCTGTTCTCTCGTAATTTGAGTGGTTTGCTGCTCTATCACATTCTTCTCCTGTATCTTTTCATGCTCCTCAACTAAAGACGTGTTGTCCTGGCCTCCTTCAATATCTTTGTTATTCTTCTGAAATAGAAAATCCTTCTTACTCACTTCAATCAAATCAGCTGCACTAGCGTGAACAATTGGTATCTTATCATTAGAAGAATTTTCCAAAAATGATGACCTTCCAACTTCTAGATTCACTTCCCTTTCCTCCATGGATTCAAGTAGATTGGGAGTTGCTACTCCTAGTTCACATATTGCTTCTTTATGCTCTGAGTCTGATCCAGCTTTGTCAGCTTCTTTATCACCATTGCAATAATCTTTGGATTCAGTGCTCTTACCACCAGAGATTAAGTGCATTCCTTCGCTATTACTATTTTCAAGGCTTATAATTATTTCACTCTGATGTTCTGCATCCCTATGAGCTGAGTTGCTATAGACTTCTTCACTTGTATCATCCGCAATTTCACAACGAGGATCACCTGAAGCATTTATCTGCTCCTCAGTCTTGCCATCCCCAAATTCAGGATCCAAGTCACTCTCCTTCGAATCCTCCACCTTAGAATCAGCACCCTGATTAGGAATCTCCTCACCGGTTTCAGATTCTGTATTAAATTCAGTAACAACATTATCCACCTTGTCCATACTTCCATTTTCCAAGACTATACCACCATTTGTTCTTGGAGTCACATACTCAGAATCCTCATTTTCAGTCTTCTCACTCACTAAACCAGAGTTGATATCCACCATGCCTCCATTCTCCCTAACTACTCCGTCAGTGTTCAACTCAGACACCTCCATTTCACCACTGCAAACATTACAATCCAACCGGTCATCCCTTGTAATGTAGGATTCATTACACAGTATTCCATGTCCAGTCCCTCCAGAATCAATTCCATCCAAATGAATACTATCAACCCCCTCCCCATCCTTATCCACCCTCAGGTTAACAATGACTTCTGCCTCCCCCTCCATGTGTTTGCCAGACTCACCGGCTGCCTCCTCAAAGTCCTCCATCTCTTGTGCAGCATCAGGATTTTCATCAACCAAACTTGAAACGGATGCACTAACTGTGTAAGTAAAATCATCATTCCTGATACTATTATCTGCTGGAGAGACTTTTACTTCCTGATCATGGAAATGCTCTTGTGCATCCTTTGCCTCCTCAAAAACTTCTTCTCCTTCCGTATCCTTCAACTTATCAGACCCTCCGCTAGCCTCCGGAGAAACCCCATTTTCCCCTCTCTTTCTCTCTCCCTCGCGATATCCATAGATAGTATCAGCCCCGTAATCCATAAAAAAAAACTTCAATGATGCTTAAAAACCTAGTTTCACGAAAAAGAAAAATAGAAATCAGACATCCATATAACAGATGAGATTGTAAGAGAAGTGGGGACGGAAAAGAGCAAGAATATTCACAAGCCTAGATAACGAATTAAAATATACAATTTATATCATACGGTAAAAGTTGACGACGCAATAACCTACAATACCCAAAAAAAAAAAAAAAAAGACGACGACGACGATGATCTCCATGGTGCGAGGTAATTAATTAACGGAACGGTCAATGAAAATCAGATCCCCGGTGTGCTCGTGAGTGGGATTGGTTTCTGTCAGGGTTTAGCCAAATCAAGTAAAACGAACATATAACCATTCAATTACATTCATATCAGAATTGCTAACCTGTTTATGCGTGGAAGAGAGAGAGAGAGCTCTGTGTATGTAGGTCTGGGTCTCAGTCCTCGTTAAATGAAGGAGTTCCCTTCATAGTTCATATCTGCTACCCTTGGGTTTCCAGTAAAAGAATTCAAGATAAGAATGGACGAACGGTTAAAGATGAGTAAGAAGGGTACTAAATCGGACGATGAAAAATGCCGCACACGTATGAGTCCGAAATACGCCGACGATGGTGACGTGGACCAAAAGCGGAAAAGAAGGTTACCAATTTATGTGTTACGTTACTAATTGAGTTTCACGTGGGGAAAGTGTGAGGTAGATCTCGACCGTCTTTGAAATGATGATGGTTGATAATAAAAAAACTCGCCCACCGGTGATGATCTCGCCCAAAAGTTCCCTCCCTCCCACGCTTCACGTGACTGTCACGGGAGATTATTTAATTCACTCTTGTATTGCTTTGCTTTGCTTTCTGGAATCAGAAACTGGGCTCTTAACGAGAAAGACATCGTCCACCAAATCTGCAACATATTTTTTTTTTTGTATATATATTTAAAATATTGTGACAAGTTGGGCATTTTTAGTTGGTGACGCCAACCCAACACATGGGAATTCACCCACCCATATGCTGAATCCAATCCGTTTTAGTATATTATTTACTTTAATCATTATAATATGTTATCATAAATTCAAATTTTGTTTTTTTTTTTTTTTGGTATAAATGGCGAGGCAAGAGTGGCGAGATGAAAGGCAATGTGAAGAAGGATTGAAATTGACAACAAGGTTTATGCTTACACTGTCTCGGATGGGTGATACCCTCAGATTTGGGGGTCATACACTCGTAGTTTGCGCTCGCATTGGGCACTTGCCAATCTCGAGACTCAATTAAGATGTAACTTTGTATTGGGCTTCAGTTGAAAGTTTACTAACACATTAGTGTTTTGATCCGTGCATTCCAAAAATACTTTAATCAATTATAGTAATATAATTGATATTAATTAAATATTTCTTAAGTATTGATATATTAAAATATTTAAAAGAGAAAATAGTTTTTTTCATTTTTATGTTTATCCCAAAAAAAATTTCTCTTAATTTTTTAAAATTAATTCATTAATTTCTCTATCTTAATATATTTATTTCCTTTCATCAAAGTTGATCGTTAAATCTAATAATATCTAGTTATGTGAAAATAGAAAAGTGTGTATTTTATATCGCTTGATTTCTCTCTTTTTTCTTTTTTTTTATGAAATTAATATTTTAGTAATTTCACATAATTAATATTAGAGTTAAAATAAGAGATAAACGTAATAAGAGCAATCAATTATAGAGTGAATTGTAAAAATTAATAGATTTAAAAAAAAATATTACAATTACGCAGAAAGATTAAAACGAGAAACTGTAATTTCACCAAATAAATATAAGAAAGTTTTTAAAAAAGCTACTCGGTTCTAAAACTAAGTTTGGATGGCGTTATTTTGTATTAAAACATTTTTCAATATAAATTATGGCAACAATATATATTTTATAATTAATATTTTGAAAGAAAAAAAAAAAGAGAGAGAGAAAAAGCGGAAGCATTATCTACCTATTTATATTACAATAATAAAGCAATACGATAAGCGATTGTGCAGAAAGATATATTGAAGTGACAAATTAATAGCTAGACAGTAAATGAATGATATAAAGCCTAACCTCCCATTACTTATGCCGCAAAGAAGGGCCTTCCTATAAGGAGTTTACAGAGAGGGAGGGAAGGAGCGAAAGAAAAAAAGAGAACAATCTTTCAAATAGCAGATAAATAGGAAACCCAAGGCTTACTGTTTTATGATTTTAAACTTATTCGTTGAAACTAAATATGCACACAAAAACACCACTCCCAGTTCAACAGTAATCTCGGAAAATTTTCAACCACAAGTCAGTGAATGGGAATACTATCTTCCACGATAATGTGACCGTTTGTTAGCTCATTAGCTTCCTTCAATCTACAGTTAATAAGAATATATTGAAGTTATATATAATATTCCAATGAATGATTATCCAGAAACCAAAGAACCACCTGTCAAAACAATAAAAGTTGGATGACTAATAGCATGCCTTCTATGCTGGTTCTCGTAAAAAAAAATATAAGGTTTTTGAAAAAAATTTAATTGAAATAGAAAAAAGTCGGAGCATATATATATATATATATATATATATATATATATAAAAGAAAAATTTTGATAAAAATTTAGAATATCAGTTATTAGCAAATGACAAATTTAATTCTCCTAGCAGTTACTTTATTATATATAGTAGATAGATTTTGAATTCAAAGTTTTATATAAATTAATAAATAACTTACATTAATGTAATCATAATTATTTTTCACCTGCGACACAATAATTTCTTCTTCTTTTTAACAATCTTCTTGTCGTTCTAAAATGACTTACTCTATGAAACAAGTATATTCGTATATTCCCTTTTGCATGCACGTTTCTATTCGAATGAAAGTTATCTTCATGCCTCAATATCTTCTATGACATGAATTGAATTTCACCGCCGAAGAGAAATAGTAGAGGCTGGAATCCGATTCAATCTTAATCCACAAACTCTTCTAAACCCCATATGTTATCATATTACAGACGACAATATAGCTCTGATTACCATCCCCTAGATAGGAAAAATTGGATGTCTGGGCTATCCCCAAAGGAGGTTCGTATCAGTAAGATCGTTTGGCCAAGAACCCCTAATTCTGCAACCACCGACATAGGCATCTCATTTATCTCTCGCCCTTAATGCCAATCCATGTCTATCTATCATCAGCTTGTGAGGGGCACTCCGGTACTTGAAATTCGGGTTCAGAAGGATCGCCGTGTATGCCATGGGATTCTCGTAACTTGTGGTGCCAATGTTGTCATCCAAGATATCAGGAAGTTTTAATTAGAAACCTAGTCTGAGATCATATTCCTTGACATTAGAACAGAGTTTGGTCATGAAGATCCACCTGAATTTGACAAATACTTGGTGGATCAACTGAGTGAGTTTTCGATTCCTCGGGATGATAATGTTTTTGGGAAGACAATTGCAGAGGTTTTAGCTAAGAAATTCGCCTGAGCAAAAGGCAGGGATCCCCCCTTTGGAGAGCATAATATCTGACGGATAATTGAATTAATACAGATTTGCCGTCAACAAAATTCAAGAACAATTTGAAGTATCTGAGTAAGGAGCCACCAGTGAAATCAAGGAAATACTTTTACAGGGTGGAGAATACAGTTACACCGGTGCCGAATAACCCAGTTTTGCAAGTGAAAGCCGTCACAGGACGCATTCATGGGTATTCTAGGCTCTTCATTATTCTGCCTGTCTGAGGGATTGGCAGATAGGCTCCAGATCTTTTCTACCGATTTTATCGATGAGGATTTTGTTGATGCCTTTGTTGAACTTACTCATGCAAGGATTGAAGGGAAAGCATGAAACTTTTGTATGTTCAGAGTTCAATTCTTGTTCCTTGGAGCTATCTTCTGCATCTATATCTGAATAGTGGTTTGTGAACGTATAAAGATTTGATTGTAAATTTTAGTATGACAATAAACTACGGTTTCTAGTGTCATATTTATATAAATTTCATTTGTTTTTATCTGAAACCAACTTTCTTGAGGCGTATATCCCTGTTTTCTACCACCTCCTGCAACATTACTCTTCAGCAACCTTAATATCTTGTTTGACCATTTTTAATGAACAAACGCAACAATGACTCGTCCTTTTTTAACGAACGTTACACAAACTCGTATCAAGAAAATACTATTCTGCAATTTTTTTGTTAGAAAGACGCTAAAACTTCACAATTCTTATTACTAGCTTTCAATGTATCACAATACAACTACTAATTTCTTATTTATAGGCACCCTACTAACTATTTTAACAATCTCCTTCCCTCTTTACTGTTATTTCTATTATTCTCCTTCTCTCTGTATATTCCTATCAGAACCGATCGAGCAGGATGAGTTCTAAAATGTAACTATTCCTGAAAGAATGAGCTTTAAAAGTATTATTTGGGTTATGCATGGTTAATATTCAAAATATTGTTATAGATTAGGCAAATTCTATATTTACAAATTAACCACGCAGGCCAGATATGGACACAGGTTAAAAACGCAACTCTTTTCCCTTTCTTCAACCCCTGTGTCCAGGGAGTGGAAATGAAGACAGTAGGCTGAAGAAAAGGGTAAGCCTCTCCATTTTAACAGTGAATTGAGTAAGCAAAAGACGGCATCCAATCCATGTCATGAACATTTCATCATTTACCTTGATTTACTGCGTATTACATCTCTGAAACCCTCTGCTCTATATAAACACAAACACCATCTCTGCCTTCTCAAGTCTTTAGCTACCCAAAAATCCTATATGTTTGCTCCTATTCTCATTCTTAGTCGATCATATCAAATCCTCATTGTACAGCCATTTAACGTGGTTCGGCAATATGCTTACGTCCACGACCGGAGAACGGCAAGAATCTTTCACTATAATAAAAGAAATACAATGACTTTCCTCACTCACTCAATTGCCTATAAGGTTAACCCAAGCTACACCACTCACATAGAGTTAAAGTTTGACTTTAATAGCCCACCACTCATACCTCACAAACTCACTCAAGAACACTCTTTCTCACACCTCTCTTAAACCCACAAGTCTTTCTCTCACTATGAGAACAAGAGGAAGAAGAAAGAACTCCTTAAGAACTAAGGTGAGTCTCATGGCTATTTATAGTTATAATCCATGACCAATATGTGGTCATTAGTGCTCCAACATGTTGCAGATTTCAGCAAAATTTCAGCCACATATAGTGATCAATAATTTGGCAATAATTTTTTAATTATTGCCAAAGTAATTGCTCCACTAGCTAAACATATTGGTTCACTAGTCACATGGGTGACCTTTGTCTTTTAACCATTAACTTTAACAAATCTCCACCTTGGTTAAAAGACTCCCATAGTTTTTCTTCTGCTACTCTCCTCCATACCCCTTTCACCTGCTTCGTATCCCAATCAAGTCCAAGCAATTCTTGAACTTGTTTACCAGAACTGGCTTGGTTAACATATCAGCTGGATTGTCTGTAGTACCTATATTCTTCACTGTAATAATCCCTTCTGCAATCACATCTCTAATGAAATGCATCCTCATATCAATGTGCTTTGTTCTTTCATGATACATGGGATTCTTAATCAGATGTATCGCACTTTGACTATCATAGTAGACGATAGCTTCTTCCAGTTGTATACCCAACTCATCAATTAGTCCCTGGAGCCAAATGGATTCTTTTACTGCTTCTGTTGCCGCTATGTACTCTGCCTCAGTGGTTGACAAAGCAACAACTGATTGTAGAGTTGCTTTCCAACTAATAGTACATCCACATAGCATAAATATATATCCAGTAAGAGATCTCATTTTGTCAAGATCTCCGGCATAATCTGAGTCGACATATCCAACGATATCTTTTGCAATGTTTTTGCTTCTACCATAGATCAAACCAACATCAGTTGTACCTCTCAAATAACGTAAAATCCATTTCACTGCCTACCAATGAGCCTTCCCAAGATTCGCCATGTACCTACTAACAACACTGACCGCTTGTGAAATGTCTGGCCTTGTACATACCATGAGGTACATGATACTGCCAACTGCTCTAGCATAAGGGACATGTGTCATATACTCTTTCTCTTCTTTGGTTTGGGGCGCCAAAGCTGCTGAGAGTTTGAAGTGAGCTGCTAATTGAGTACTAATAGACTTTGTATTCTTCATGCCAAAATGGTCTAATACTTTTTCTGTATACTTCTTTTGTGACAAAAATAAGACACCTGCTTTCCTATCCCTGTAGATCTCCATACCCAGAATTTTCTGTGCAGCTCCAAGATCCTTCATCTCAAACTCCTGTCTCAATTGATCCTTGAGACAATCTATTTCTGACATGTTCTGACAGGCTATCAACATGTCATCAATATACAAAAGTAGATAACAATATGATATATCCTCGAGCTTTTTGTAATACACACAACTATCATACTTACTCCTAGAATAACCACTTCCAAGCATGAACTTGTCAAAGCGTTTGTACCACTGTCTAGGAGATTGTTTAAAACCATACAAAGATTTTCTTAATAGACAAACATGTTCTTACTTACCTTGTACTTCGAACCCTTCAGGTTGACTCATGTAAATCTGCTCTTCAAGTTCACCATGCAAAAATGTTGTCTTGACATCCAATTGCTCAAGCTCCAAATTAAAATGAGCAATGATGGCAAGTAGGACCCGTATAGAGCTATGTTTAACCACTGGAGAGAAGATTTCATTAAAGTCAATACATTCTCTCTGTGTAAAACCCTTTGTCACAAGTCGTGTTTTGTACCTTGCATCTTCAACTCCGAGGATTCCTTCTTTCTTCTTGAAGACCCATTTGCACCCTACTATCCTCTGATTGTCTGGTCATTCAACAAGTTCCCAAGTATGATTCTTATGAAGAGATTCAATCTCTTCAGTCATTGTAGCAAGCCACTGGGTAGACTCATCACTTGACATGGCTTCATGGTATGATTGTGGTTCATCATTATCAGCTACATTTAAAGCATAAGCGACTACATCTTCATATCCATACTTCTGAGGAGGTCTAACTTTCCTTCTCTGCCTGTCTCTTTCCAGTTGATAATGCTGCAATTGTGTACTCGTTTTCTCGACTAGATGTTGCTCTTCCTTTGTATCTTCTTGGTTATCTTAAGAATGTTTCGTCTCAGGCTCCACCTCAAGCTCCACCTTCTTCGTAACACTATTGTCTTCTTCTCCATCTGATGATTCCTTTTGGAAATTCAACATTTCTGCTTCATTGAAGGTCCACATCCCTGCTAATGATGCATTTTGAAGTCTTAGGACACCATAATTTGTAGCCTTTTACTCCTTCAGGATATCCAAGGAAAATGCATTTCCTTGCCCTAGGCTCAAGTTTACCTTCATTCATGCGAGCATAAGCAGGACAACCAAATATTTTTAAATTATCATATTTGGCTGGCATACCTGACCAAACCTCCACCGGAGTCTTGAAACCAATAGCTGAAGATGGACATCTGTTAACCAAGTAGCAAGTTGTGTTAACAGCTTCAGCCCAGAACTATTTTGGTAGACCGGCATTCGAAAGCATGCACCTTGCTCTTTCTAAGAGAGTTCTATTCATCCGTTCTGCAAGTCTATTTTTCTGTGGAGTCTCTTTCACAGTACGGTGTCTAACAATACCGTGATCCTTACAAAACTTGTTAAATTCTCCTCCACAAAACTCCAAGCCGTTGTCAGTTCTCAGTCGCTTAATCTGCTTCTCGGTCTGTTTCTCAATCAAGGTTTTTCACTGTTTAAATTTGACAAAGACTTCATCTTTACTCTTTAGAATAAAGATCCATACCTTTCTTGAATAATCATCAATGAAAGTCAACATATATCTACCGCCACCATGAGAAGGAACTCGAGAGGAACCCCACAAGTCAGAGTTGATGTAATCAACAGTGTCTCTTGTATAGTGAATAAAAGTGTTGAACTTTACTCGATATTGTTTCCCAAATACGCAGTGTTCACAGAAATCTAACTTCCCTGTCTTGTGACCACAGAGAAGCCCTTACTTACTGAGCTCGATTAAACCCTTCTCACTAATATGCCCCAATCGCATATGCCATAATTTGGTGACGTCTGCTTCAGACATTGATGATACTGCAGCCGCACCTGTAACTATGCTTCCCTGCAATATGTAAAGGCCATTGACTCTTCTTCCTTTCATCACAACTAGGGCTCCCCTTGAGACTCGTATAACTCCACCTTCAGCCTTAAAGCTACACCCGCTAGAGTCGAGAGTACCTAGGGAAATCAGGTTTTTCTTCAGTTCTGGAACGTACCTGACATCAGTCAATGTTCTTTCAACTCTGTCATGCATCTTGATCCTTACCGTGCCGATACCGACCACCTTACAAGCATTATTATTACCCATAAGAACTTTACCTCCATCTATGGACTGGTAAGTTGTAAACCAATCCTTATTAGGAGTCATATGATATGAGCACCCAAAATCAAGGATCCACTCATTTCCTGAGTTAGTGACAGATACAGAGAGAACATTTGCATCATCATAGCAATCTACTACAGCAGCATCTCCAGAACCAGAAGCCTTTTCCTTCTCCTTGCCTTTGCATTCTGGACAATTTTTCTTGAAGTGCCCTTCTTTGTGATAGTGGAAACACTTTAATTTTCTAGATTTTGATTTCGATCTAGATCTGCCTTTACCACCACCATGACATTTTCCTTCAGTTCTTCCTCTTACCATCAAACTCTCTCCTAAGCCTTCATTTTTGCTTTCTGCTACCTTTCTCTTCCATTCTCATGAGTTTAAGGCTGTCTTGGCCTCCTCCATGGTAAGAGAATCTCGACCGTATAACATTATATCAATGAAGTGCTCATAAGAATTTGGCAAAGAGCATGACAAGATAATAGCCTGGTCCTCATCATCAATTTTAACATCTATATTCTTTAAATCAAGAATAATTTTGTTAAATTCATCAAGGTGTTCTTTGATGGGCTTACCCTCCTGCATTTGAATCGTGTATAATTTCTTCTTCATGTACAGTCGGTTGGTGAGTGACTTCGTCATATACAAGCTTTCCAACTTCAACCATAGCTTAGCAGCTGTTTCTTCTTCAGAAACTTCTCGCAATACCTCATCACCTAAGCACAGCAGGATGGCACTGTATGCTTTATCCATAATGTCATCCTTTTCCTGCTCTATCAACGTCTCAGGCAGCTTCTTTCTTCCTTGCAAGGCTTTGGCTAATCTTTGATGAACCAGCAAAGCTCGCATCTTGACCCGCCATAGACTAAAATCATTTTCTCCATTAAATTTCTCCACGTCAAATTTTATGGTAGCCATGACTCTGATACCAGTTTGTTGTAGATGGCCCTCGATATAGAGAAATTAAATGTGCAAGAAAAATAATTAGACAATAGTAGAACACAGAAATTTAACGTGGTTCGGCAATATGCCTACGTCCACGACCGGAGAGCAGTAAGAATCTTTCACTATAATAAAAGGAATACAATGACTTTCCTCACTCACCCAATTGCCTATAAGGTTAACTCAAGTTACACCACTCACATAGAGTCAAAGCTTGACTTTAATAGCCCACCACTCACACCTCACAAACTCACTCAAGAACACTCTTCCTCACACCTCTCTTAAACCCACAAGTCTTTCTCTCACTATGAGAACAAGAGGAAGAAGAAAGAACTTCTTGAGAGCTTGAAAACTAAAGTGAGTCTCATGGCTATTTATAGTTGTAATCCATAGCCAATATGTGGTCATTAGTGCTCCAACATGTTGCAAATTTCAGTAAGATTTCAGCCACATATAGTGATCAATAATTTGGCAATAATTTTTTAATTATTGCCAAAGTAATTGCTCCACTAGCTAAACATATTGGTCCACTAGTCCCATGGGTGGCCTTTGTCTTTTAACCATTAACTTTAACACATTTTAATCTGCAATCATCCCACCTCCATTTAAATGGATTACGCAGAAAAACAGGGATAACAGAACATTTTGTACTCAGTAGAGGTACACTTGCTCATACAGATGGCCCTGGAAGATGATTAATTCATTAATATTAATCGTTTTCATTACTCTATGTAAGCATTTTGGGGTTATAGAACTTCTCTTCTTCATGAAGCTCTTCCTCTCGTTAAATCTATGGCCTGCTTCTATAGCTCTCAGTTTGTAGTAGTATGCTGGAAATAGAAGTGTGTAGGAACGCCCTTTTGTTATGTCAAAATTAGTTTGCTAAATATATTGAGCTAGCTCCATTTCGGTAATTGCCGTCGTTTAGCCAAACAAGTTGCTCTGATTAAATGCAATACCAGACAGTAATATGAATATCAAATCCCACTGCCAGTACCAGTTAGCATTTCATGTTGTGATGTTTGAGACGCGTGCGTGTGTTCATCTCAATTCTCACCCTTGATGACGCAGGCTCTGCGAGATAAGAGTGTGAGGGAATGGGAGGGACATGACATTGTGCTCTCATAGATTTTAGACCAACCAATTCCACCTGCTATATATAACCCATAGAATTATGGATTTATGGTATATCTTTACACAAAACATGCAGAAAAACCCGTTACACCATAACCATAATCTCATTTTGCTCAAAACCAACGCCGCCATCACTATCTCACTCTCCCATCCCATGTAGAATGCAGCCACAAACACAAACCCAATCCCCAGAGCCACCTTGGCCTAACTCTTTACGTTTGAAATTAAATTCACCAAGACATAAGCATTAACCTTCCAAAAGTTCCGCTTTAATTTGGTATTCACAACTCTTCCAACTTCTCTCTCTCCAATACCGTTTTGGATTGATCTGGTTGAAGGCAGGATAATTGGTCCGCTGAAACCATGTCGAGCATCGTCAAGGAGATCTTGGCGAGCCCGATACAGACGGCGGACCAGGTAACAAAGATGGCGGATGAAGCCCAGGCTTTTAAACAAGAATGTCTGGACCTAAAGGCCAAAACAGAGAAGCTCGCTGGCCTCCTCCGCCAAGCTGCAAGAGCAAGCAATGACCTCTATGAGCGCCCTACACGCCGTATCATCGATGACACCGGACAAGTCCTCGACAAGGCCCTAGTTCTCGTCAGCAAGTGTCGCGCCAATGGCCTCATGAAACGACTCTTCACCATTATCCCCGCTACTGCGTTTCGCAAGACGTCTATTCAGCTTGAGAATTCGCTAGGAGACGTCCAATGGCTGCTTCGAGTTTCTGCTTCAGCCGGTGATCGTGATGATGAGTATCTGGGTCTACCCCCAATTGCTGCCAACGAACCTATTTTGTGCCTGATATGGGAACAGGTAGCCATTTTACTTTCTGGGTGTTCATTAGAGGAACGTTCAGACGCGGCTGCCTCTTTGGTTTCTTTGGCTCGGGACAATGACCGATATGGGAAACTAATAATAGAGGAAGGTGGAGTGCCACCCCTTCTGAGATTATTGAAAGAAGGGCCATTAGAAGGTCAGGAAAATGCTGCCAGAGCAATCGGTTTACTTGGTAGAGACCCAGAGAGCGTAGAACAAATTGTGAATGCTGGGGTTTGCTCTGTGTTTATGAAAATCCTCAAAGATGGTCACATGAAGATTCAGGTGGTGGTAGCATGGGCTCTTTCGGAGTTGGCAGCACATCATCCTAAGTGCCAGGATCACTTCTCTCAGAACAATGCCATACGTTTGCTCGTTAGACATCTTGCATTTGAGACCATTCCGGAGCACAGTAAGTACGCCATACCGGGTAAATATAACATGTCCATTCATTCAGTTGTAATGGCCAATAGTTCTCAGGGTCCTGATGGAAGAAAGTTGCAAGAAAATGATGATAGACAAATTGCTCAGCCATTGGCGAATCAAGGACATAATCAAATGCACAATTTGGTAATGGCCATGAAGAACCAGTCTAAGTCAGAAGCGGCCCAAAATAATCGCACGGGAGATAATGCTAAGACCAACCCCAACAATACAAAGCAGCATCACCACCACGTTGCAATAGCAGGGACGAGTATGAAGGGGAGGGAATACCAAGATCCAGTTACGAAGGCACAAATGAAGGCCATGGCAGCCAGAGCTCTTTGGCAGCTCTCCAAGGGAAACGTCACCATTTGTCACAACATCACTGAATCAAGAGCTCTTTTGTGCTTTGCGGTTCTAATGGAAAAAGGAGCCGAGGATGTGCAGTCCTATTCAGCAATGGCATTGATGGAGATCACAGCGGTAGCAGAGCAAAACTCCGATTTGAGACGCTCTGCTTTCAAACCCACTTCCCCTGCTGCCAAGGCTGTAGTAGAGCAGTTTCTCAGAATTGTCGAAAAAGCCGACTCTGACCTCCTCATACCTTGCATCAAATCTATTGGACACTTGGCAAGAACTTTTAAAGCAACAGAAACAAGATTTATTGCGCCATTGGTGAGGCTGCTTGACGAAAGAGAACCAGAAGTTTCTATGGAAGCAATAATTACACTCAACAAGTTTGCTTGCACCGACAACTATCTCCATGAGAATCACTGCAATGCCATTATAGAGGCGGGTGGTGCAAAGCACTTGATTCAACTAGTTTACTTCGGGGAACAAATGGTCCAAATACCTGCATTAATTCTTTTATGTTATATAGCACTGCACGTACCAAAAAATGAGACTCTAGCACAAGAAGAGGTGCTCATAGTTCTAGAGTGGTCCACAAAGCAAGCGCATTTGGCAGATGAACCCTCCATTGAAGCACTTTTACCAGACGCCAAAAGTAGGTTGGAACTCTATCAATCAAGACGGACAAGAGGGTACCATTGATTTAAGTCATATGCTTTTTATTGGTTTCGGTTTTGTTTTGTTTTTTGTTTTTTAAGAGTCAAGCATCAGTGTATATAAATTAGCAAAGCTTGGGATCATCACCCTCGTGAAACTTAATTTAGGAGAATTCCCAGTTCACAGATACCTGTTATTTCGCTACTCTTGTCCTTCTCTCCTCGGGAATTTGCTGTTGTGGTGCTTAGAAGGAGCAACACAGAAGGGCAAAACCCTTAGGCTGTAGTTAATATTAACTTAGAAGCTATTTAACGGAAGCAGTGATTTTCCTACATATATATTTACCGTCCAACATAATTTACAAATAGTAACATGAACGAACATGATCTTATATGGAGCTAGATGAAAAGGGCCTTGGACTGCTTAATTTAAGCATATTTCTGACGTAGTATGAAACAACCAAACGAAGCCTCTAGTCTCTTAATCACACTTTCTACCTTTTTTATGTAAAAACAAAGGCAAAGCCAAGATCCAAACAGTCGTATATATTCATAACCAAAAAAAATTGTAGAGACATGAGACAGAGACTGAGAACAATCCTTTTTTTTTTCTTTTTCTTTTTTGGATTCTGGCAAATGAACTATCAAGGACGTCCATGGGTTCCCTGGACTACTGTGAGAGGCTGGGAAGATTCTAATTCTTGAGCCTAGTACCTTATTTGTTTTTGGACAATGGCAATAGTGCCGTTAGTGAATAATATAAACACCACGGCTTGGTCTGCAATTCTTTAGTGTCTTTTAAAACAATGGCCCATCTTTACTTATTGGATCAAAGGGCCTGTTAAATAGACAACTAGCCCATAATCTTGACGCAGTAATACTGCTTTCAGATTTTCTCTTTAGCCGTTAATCATTATCCCTCGAGGCAGAAGCTTTCAGTGGGGGAATTCACGCAATAAGCTTTGTGCCATATTCTAAGATATATTAGGAATGTAAGTAATGGCCCTTTTTTTTTTAAATTTTATATACTAACAAAATTGTTGGCTAATTAAAGTTGAATAAGCTATTAAATTTATTACAGTGATAATAACGGTTTGAAATTTTTTTTTTAAATACTATATTGAAAAGACCTTTATTCAATTCCCTCTTGATTTAGAATAGTGTTTGTATTTATTACGTGATTTTGTTAATAATAAAAAAGTCGAATGGGTGATTACAGTGTAAAACGAAAAAGTTGATTACCCAATTAACAAAGTGTGTTCCACTTATTAAATAAAATAATATTTTCGTGATAACTGTATATAAGATATTTAGGAGAAAAGTGAAAATAGATAAAACCGAATCAAATTGAAAAAACAAAAAAAGAAAGAGCGTTGACCATCACGACCAAATACAGCCACTAAGCTAAGATCCGTGGCCGTTAGATGGAATGCCGGCATGGATCACCATAGTCGCAAAATCAGGGCCCACAGAATACACACCATTATTTTTAAATACGGCCTTTTGATGACGTGTCGATCCCCATATCGGAGTGCTGCATATAAGTACACCCCCCTCTACTCTTTTGCCCTAAACGCCAAAACCGCAGAGAGAGATCTAAACGGAAATGGGGGAGAGGGCTAGTGGGAAGGTGAAGTGGTTCAATGACCAGAAGGGTTTTGGTTTCATAACCCCCGACGATGGCGGCGAGGACCTTTTCGTCCATCAGTCTTCGATCCGATCCCAAGGGTTTCGTAGCCTTGGCGATGGAGAGTCTGTGGAATTTATGGTCGAATCCGATGCTGATGGCCGAGCCAAGGCTATTGACGTCACTGGCCCCGACGAGGCCGATGTTCAGGGTAGCCGACGCGGTGGCGGCGGAAACGGAGCTGGAGGGAACAGATCCTATGGTGGCGGCCGAGGCGGTGGCTATGGGAGTGGTGGTTATGGAGGTGGTGGCTATAGCGGTGGTGGTGGTGGTGGCCGCGGCGGAAGAGGTGGATATGGTGGTGGGTATGGCGGTGGAGGTGGTGGTGGTGGTGGTGGGGGTTGTTATAAGTGTGGTGAGACAGGTCATATTGCCCGGGACTGCTTCCAGGGAGGCGGCGGCGGTGGAGGAAGGTATGGGAGCAGCGGCGGTGGCGGTGGTGGTGGCGGTGGGAGCTGCTACAACTGTGGAGAATCTGGGCATTTTGCGAGGGACTGCCCTACCAGCGCTCGTTGAACAAATACTATGCTGTTGGAGATCTCTACCCTATCTTTTTGTTGTGTCATGATGGGTGGGGTTTGGTTTATGTTTTGTGGGTCGTTTTCTATTCTAATTTGAAGATTATGTTTTGAATAGGGTAGGGGTTTTATGCTGAATCTCTTTAGTTGTGGTTTTCCAGTGTAGTTCATAGGATAAGCAATTAGTCTTTGGATTTTGTTTCTGGCATGGTGAAATGGAGGGAATTTGGGTAGATCAGATGTCATTAGATGTGCACTCTCTGTTTCCAGGAGTTAATACACAGGATGAACAAAATCTAATCCAGCTTATTCTTGTTATCTTAAAACATGATTTCATATATGTGCGATTCGTATGGTTGTGTGTATTTGCTTTTGGTGATTTCTGTAGAGATTGATATGGTATCTTTCAGGATATATGTGATAGCTAGGAGAGTAATAAAGGCGACCCTACAAAGATTTTTTCATGAAATCGTAATATCTGAAGTTGACGGCTTTCAAGTCAAATAACAATTCTCTTTCTCTTTTTTTCTGCACCAATCAATCCTTCCAAAAACTCTAATGGCAAGCTTGAGATAAATACTTCACAGTTCATTTTACCATTTGCTTTGCTGATGACATCAGTTACTTGTTCTTTGGGATTTTACATGCATCCTGCATCAGTTCACCCCCTCATCCTCCTACATCTGCATTCGTGTTGTCAACTATGCCAAAGGATAACGCACCCTACCTTGTAAAGACAGCAGTGGTGAATTCTTTCTCAAGTCTTCCTATGTACAGTGTCTTTGGAACTGTTTTAAATAGTAACACTTGAATTCTTCATTGATAATTTTCAAGAAACTACAATCACATAATATGTAGTGCGATATTCATGCCTCCTCAAAGTGTACCAGTGTGCTTATTCGTTGGGTCTATTCTTCTAGTCTCTACGGAGGGCAGTAGTTTTAGCATTTAAAAGCACTTGCCTGAATAACAATTTATTGGTTCTTGCTTGATTGCCTCTCAATGAACGGAAAATGGTAGGAACCCCAAATATAACAGCCTTAACGTTTGTTACAATAAGCTTCCCGGAAAAACATGTTCTACTAAAAAGAGAAAAAGTAAAACGAAAAACCTGAAAATTTGCCTATGGAAGTTCGTATAAGCCAACACGTATTTCACTTCCTATTTAGCCCTTTCTTATTCTTGTTAGCTGCTTCTGAACATACTGTTGTGCATTCGGTTGGGACTACTCTAATCCTATTATACTAGCATGTATTTTTTTTTTTTTGGACAGCTACTCGCATGTATTTGGATTGATTCCTTTGTATAAGAGTAGTTAAAAGAAATTTCAGATGGTCAGAGAAAAAGTTGCCCGACCTTAGCTTAAAGGGCTCTCAAACTGGGCTTCGTTTCTTGGCTTCCTTCAGGCATTGGGTATAAAGGCCTAGATATGACAATTCATTCATGTATGGTGACTAAAATTTAGGCCTAAACCAACTCACCTTAACCCTATGCTCCTTGACAAAAGCCTCCTTCAACTGTGGATCATTTGGAGAGTGATCCTCTCTTCTTGGAAGAGTTGTGAACAAGAGTGTCTACTCAAGTGTGAAAGTTCCTAAGTATAAGCAGTTCCCAAAGTGAAGAACACTAAGCTTGGGGGATTAAGAGTCAGAATGGAGGAAGAAAGGATACAGGGAAGCAGAGAAGTGTACCAGCTAGAAGGAGACATAATGCAATTAGAAGCAGAGGAAAAACAATCATTTAATCTAGCCAAAAGAAGCCTGATTGAAAAGATTATAATAGACAGGCCCTTGAACAGGAAAATAGTTAAAGCAATGATCATGAGAGGGAGGAGCAACCCGGAAGGAGTGGAAATCATAGACCTTGAAGTTAACACCTTTTTCCATTTTGATGAGGAAGGTGTAGCCAGAAGAATAATGGAGGACGCACCATAGAGCATCTTGGGTCATTTGCTTAATCTATGTTACTGAGTCCTTGATATTGGACTGAGGGAGCTAGATTTCAACTTTGCTCCATACTGGGTACAGATACTTGACCTACCTCTAGAGTTTCTCAGTTAAAAATGGAACCCAAATAGGAGAGAGACTTGGAGAAGTACTAAAGGTGGAGAATCCAGTAGTTAATGGGCGGATAATAAGATACTTTGTGTGGGTAAAAGTTCTCATGGACATTAGAGAACCTTTGACTACAGGGTTTTGGATTCCAAGAAAAATTCTACCGAAGGCATGGGTGAAATTGAGGTATGAAAAGCTTCAATAGTACTACTACAAATACAGGAGGCTTGGCAATGAGCAGAAAATGTGCCAGCATAGAAGAGGAGCAGAGGATAAGGAGGGAGAGAAAACCCATTAGGGACCAGGCTTAAGAGTTCCTTTAGCAAGGTCAATGGCAGCATTGGCCATGGAGAGCATTAGAAGAGGAGGAGGAGCATTCCGGCAGAGCACCAGCAGAGACAAGGAGGGGATAGAGAAAGCAGGCAGGACAAATAGTGACAAGATGAACATTTTCGGATTTGTGCATATAAATGTAGAGATAAGGGAAATGTGGTATGAACGAAACAGGGGAGAAGCAAAAAGCAGAGTAAGTCCAGTAGAGAAGAGAGAAGCAAGAAGTAGAGGCAAAGGAAAGGGTGGAATAGGTTGAGATACTAGAATGGAAATAACAAAAGAGCAGGCTGAGGAGGAAAGGAGGATGTATCAAGAAAAAGGAAAGAAAAACAAAAAAGAGAAAGAAAAAGTGATAGCAGATCTAACAAAAGTGGATTTAAAGATAGGAAAAAGTCAACTAGCCCTGGGCTCGGCAAATTTGGCAGATTTGGACCTTGAAAAAGAGGATATTCGGCTAAAAGGAAAAATAATAACCACTTATATGGTGAGCCCAATAATACTGGACTAGACTGCCAAGTAGAGCAAGAAAATAGTCTATGCATCAATCTAAGCCCAATGAAAATAGAGGCATGCAGGGAAGCAGCGAGGGAACGAGGAAATAAGGACAAAGAACCAGAAGACAAGAGTGAAAAAGAGAGAAGTGAAAATTCAAAAACAATAAACGAAGAAGGAAGTGGAGGAGTTAGAAGAAAATGGAAAAAGATAAGCAGAGAAGTAAGCAAAATTGAATAACAATATTATGTGGAGATGCCTAGTGAAGATGAAGATGGAGAAGAAATGCATCACCCTCTAAGTTGGGCAATAGTTGACACACACCTAACAAACATTATGAAGACAAATCTGTCACTGAAAAGGTCGAGGGAGAAGATGAGTGACTATGGACAGGATGATACAGAAGAAGAAGAAAAGAAACAGAGATGTAGGGAGGGGGGAAAAAGAGTTAAAAAGGGAGAAAAGAAGGTAACTGAGGAAGGAAGTAGGAAGGTAGATGGGATGTTGAATATGGCTGAGGAGGCAAGCCTTACCATGCCCCACCAAGCGCCATGACCACCATAAGCTGAAACTATCGTGGTGTGGAGGTTGCCGTGATAGTTCGGGAATTAAGAGACTCGTGTCTCAAAAATAGACCCCTAATTCTTTTCTTTACGAAAACTAAGGCAAAGAAAAGGAAGATAAAGAATTTGAGAAGGAAACTGAAGTTTGATAAAATGGAGCTTGTTGATCCGGTGGGGAGAACAGGAGGATTATGTCTTATGTGAAAAGAGAAGGCAGAAGTGAGTATCTGAAAAAAAAGTGTAAGAATTACATCCATACAAATATAAAGCTGGAGGAGGAGAGAGCAGAAATCTGGTCTACCTTTGTTTATGCACACTCAGAAGGTAGATTAAGAAGGAAGTTATGGATGGAATTAGAGGAGTTACAACCAGGATACCTACAGCCATGGCAGTGCATTGGAGATTTTAATGAAATCCTACACCAAAATGAAAAAGAAGGAGGAAGGCAGCATAGCAGAATCCAGATAGAAGAATTTAGGAATTTTCTGATTCAAAATGAGTTTCTAGATACCCCCTTAAAGGATGCAGGTTTACTTGGAGTAACATGAGGGAAACAGGAGGGATAAGGGAAAAGATAGATCGACACATGGCTAACGATGCTTGGAATAACATTTTTAAAGCAGCCAAGGTGATAGCTTTACTTGCAGTGGGTTCTGACCATTGCCCACTGGTTCTCAAGTCAAAATAGGAAGCAAGAAGGAAGGAGATAGCATTCAAGTTTGAAGCATACTAGACTGATCAAGAGAATTTTAATGAGATTATAGAACAATGATGGAAAGAAGGCTGTCAAGGTAGAGATTTAATAGGGGTTTCAAGGAAGTTAAAAAAGATGACAGAGAAGCTGAAACTATGGAAGAAAAAGAAGATTAAGAGGGTAGATCTAGAGATTAAAAAGCTGAAAGCAGAACTTATGGATGCGCAACAGAGAGCCCTAAACAGTCATATAATTAATAATATAAGGAGTATTCAGAGAAAGATAAGTAAGCTATGGAGTCAAGAAGAGATGTATTGGGCACAGAGTGCAATAATTAAATGGTTAAACTGTGGGGACAAAAACACCAAAATTTTTCATAAAACAACAATGCAGAGAAGGACAATGAATAGCATACACAGAATACAAGATGAAGAAGGGATATGGCATGAAACCCAAGGAGACATCCAGAAAGCATTTCAAAAGTTTATTCAGAATTTTTCAGCACATCAAATCCAGACATACAATCCAACATGCAGACAATAATAGCAGAGACTGTCAACCAGAGCATGAATGATGAACTTACCAGAGATCTCAATATAGAGGAGATTGAGAAAGCAATTTTTGACCTTGGATTTATGAAAGCCCCTGGACCAAATGGCTTAAATGGAGTCTTCTACCAGCAATTCTAAAACATAATCAGAGAAGAGGTGATTATAGCAATAAAGAAATTCTTTAGTAATGGGCAACTCCCTACGGAGGTAAATGAAACCCACAATACTCTTATTCTAAAGATACAAAACTCGAAAAATATAGGGCAATTTAGACCTATTAGCTGTAGCAATTTCATTTATAAAATTATTGCAAAAGTGATGGTTAATATAATGAAAAGCCACATGAATGTTTTAATATCACAAAATCAAAGTGATTTTGTGAGTGGCAGACTTATACAGGATAATATAATGCTGGTGCAAAGAAGCTTTCCATTTCCTCAAACATAATAAAAGTAGAGGAAAACACTACATGGCCATAAAGTTAGATACGAACAAGGCATATGATAGACTGAAATAGGGGTTTCTAAGGGAGGTAATGAAAGCATTTGGGTATAATGAGAAGTGGATTGGGCTAGTGATGGAATGCATTACATCCGTGACATACAGGGTGAAAGTTAATGGTGAGCTAGGCCCAATAATACACCCACAAAGGGGGCTAAGGCAAGGAGATATACTATCACCCTACCTTTTTATCCTAGCAGCTGAAGTACTCTCAAAATTACTAAAAAAAGCAAACAGAGAAGGAGAGTTGGATGGCTTAAAGATGGCGAGAAATGCTCCTGAGATATCTCACTTATTATTTGGGGATGATTCCATTTTATTCGCGAGAGCAAATGGGGAATAGGCTAGCAAAGTGATGAATATATTGGAAAACTATTCAAAAATGTCAGGCCAAAAAATAAACACAAGAAAATCTGGCGTGGTGTTCAATAGAAGCTATTCAGAGGAAATAAGAAATGAAATCCAAAGGATATTAGGTATGCCTGTATGGGAAAACTTAGGAAAATATTTGGGCTTACTTGCCATCTAGGGGCGAGCCAAAAAAAAAAGCTCTAGATTGGGTGCTGGATAGAGTGAGTCAAAAGCTGACAACCTAAAATTCTAAGTTCCTATCATAAGGAGGGAATGAAATCTTAATTAAAGCAATCATCCAGGCAATACCTTCATATGTTATGTCTATTATCCTTTTCCTAAAAAAAATTTGTAATAAAATGTGTTCAAAGGTAGTCAGGTTTTGATGGAAAACCTCTAGAAAGGAGATTAGAATGCATTGGATAAACTGAGAGAAGCCTACTATGAGAAAGAAGGAAGCAGGAATGGGGTTTAAGGACTTCAGAAGTATGAACACATCACTCTTAACTAAACAAGCGTGGAGACTAATGATGGAACCGGATTCCCTATGGGCAAGAGTCCTGAAGCAAAGATACCTCCCTAACACCACCTTCCAACAAGTTAAAAGAGGCAGATGTGGGTCGTGGGCATGGCTGAGCATATTAGAAGGCAGAGATGTCATAATGAAACATTGCAGATGGAGAATTGGAAAGGGAGACCAAGTTAAAATCTGGGAGGATAGATGGTTGCCAAGTGAGCAAATTCTGAGGAATGATGCTGGGAATGGGCTCAAATATGTTAAAGAACCAATTAACTAGAATACAAGAACATGGAATAAGAAAATCCTGAGGGAACTGACTATGAATAACATCATGAAATAGGTCCTTACTATACCTATACCCATGACACAGGTGGATGATAAGCTAATTTGGCCTCTGAATAGGGATAGGGTATGCAATGTAAAAGGTGGATATGAAGCAATTAGAGAGCAGAGTAGGGAAGACAGGAGAAACGGACCTTCTACCTCATCATCCGTGAACCCGAATCTATGGAAACTTATATGGAACTCCTATGCCCCCAAAAAATAAAAGTGTTTATTTAAAATTTGATCCATGGAGCCCTCCCCACAAAAATTAATATGTGTAGAAGAAGACTAGTGAGAGACTCACTATGTCTGATGTGTGGGACTGCAGATGAAATAATAGAACACCTATTCTTGGAATGTGAATGGGTTAGACCAACATAGTTCGAGTTAAATTTGCAGTGTCTGGTCAATGACCGAGATACAACAAAAATAGATAGATTGATATGAGAAACTGTAGAGTTCTACAAATCCAAGGGGATGGAGGTGAAAGACACCAACTCTAGGTTGTTCATAACCCTATGGTACATGTGGAAGGAGAGGAATGAATACATCTATGAACAGCAAACAATTGACTCACGAAGAGTCATCAAAAAATACCAGACTATGCACACCAGTATTACCAGCATCCAACAAGGAAAAGGAAAACAATCAAGACCAGGAGAACAGGTAGAAGAAGAGAAGGAGAAAAGAGGTAAAGCAAAATGGAAAGTACTTGAAAATGGATGGATTAAGATGAACACATATGCAACTTTCTCAAGTCGTGAAGAGGAGAGCCACACTGCAATAGTTATCAGAGACTCCAATGGAAGATGGCTTACCGGATCTGCCAGATTGCACAGGACAACATCGTCCTTAGAAGCTGAAGCCAAGGCTATGGAGGAAGCTTTGATCTTGGCCCAGAATCTGAAAATTAACCAAGTCATTCTTGAGTCAGACTGCAAACAGTTAATAGATGATTGTAAAGGAAAAACGCAAATGTGGAAACTATTTCACATAAGATAATTAATCAAGGAAGACAAGAACCAAGGAAGGAAGTTCAGATTCCAATGGATATCGGGGGAAAGCAACACGATGGCTCACCTGGTGGCAAATCTATGGAAGAAGAGGAGCCTTCACGGGAATTGGTCATCTCAGCTACTAAGGAAACTGAAGGTCCTTCTAGAGAAGGAAGCAAGTATGGGAAAAGATAATGATGAAGGGAGATAGATTTTTTTAAGAATATAGAAGATTTTTGAGCTTTTTTTCAAAGTGTGTTGTTTTGTTTCATTTTCGAGTTCGGGTTATAGAGGGTTGGACTGGGTACGTATTAGAGCCCAAGTTCCATCTGTCCTTCTTCCTCTCTGGGCTTATGCCCATGTTATGTTATTTGGCTTTGCCAGTATAAAAAAAAAAAATTAGAGGTTTCACTTTCGTTTTTTGTTTTAAGCTATGTTTAGATTTTTGAATTAATTACCTATATCTATTTATTTCTCTTTTTTTATATATATAAAAAATGTAAATTATATTAGTGCATGTGAATAAAATATAATTTAGAATTCAAAAATAAATTTTACCCAAGTCATCTCTTATGTTATTATGGTTGTGCTTTGTTTTTATTATTTTTACTATTTCTTCTCCCAGATTGGTGCTGTAAGGTGCAATTGCAATGAAATTTTACAATAACCCTTAAACTTTATAAATCAATTAATATTTATTCTTTAATGCGAGAAACCGCGCGTTTTGAGATAATTCTCATCAAGCCCTTTGACGTTCATTGTTATATTCTAATATCACAGCAAACATACACGCTTCAGTAGTCCTCATTTTCTTTATCGAGGTCCTCCTATATAAATATGCTCAAATCGACGTCTGAGCCTCTGACCAATTTCATAAGCACATATATATATATATATATATATATATATATATATATATATATATATATATATATATATATATATATATATATATATATATATATATATATATATATATATATATATATATTTTATTTTGAATTTTTCTTATGAAATTTATGATGACAAATGAAGTCCTCAACTAACAAAAGGATATATATAGAGACAGAAGGAAAGAAAAAATAAATTAGCAGCAGCGTAGATTGAGCGTCCATCATGCATGGGGGTGGTGAAGAGGCGAAGGCGCGGTGGCGTTGAGGGGTAGTTGCGGCGCTGGAATGGGAGGGAGGGGGCACTGGTAACACTTGGTGAAGAGGCCGAAGGTGTCAATCTGGTGTATGAAGTTGACCATGCTGGCCCACCCACCGAATCCAAAGCCTACCACCACCACCCACACCACCACAAATACGTTGATGGTGTATGTCCCCACCCAGCTTCCTACGTACTTGGGGGGCTGCTCCACCGCATTCTGCATCCATCCCAACATTAATTGTCGAAAAAGATTATATTAATTTTTAGTGATATAGTGCAAGAGGAAATTAAAAAGAGTACCTCTCGGGCAGAGGGTGACATGAAGGTGAAGATGTGGGCGAGGGCGGGGATGATGTAAACAGTGAAGCTGACGAGGAGTGATCCAACGGTGGAGTTTATGGGACCAAAGAATGGGAATACGATGGCCAAGAACCATATCGGAATCACCACAGGCAATCTAGCCGCCGCACGCTTGCACAGGCTCTTGCACGAGTGCATCCCTATTGCTTTCTCCCACACCAAATATAATGGTGTACATGCAAATCCAAATGTTATGAACTGCATCATTTACATCACGAATTCCAATTAATTTTACTAAACATATTATATAAACGATGCAGGCGTATATATAGTATTAGAGGGAGAATAAATGAGTATATCTGTGCCTGCCTGGTGGATGAGCATTAAAATCACAGCAGCGTCTCGGAAGGGTGATCTTGGAAGCAGAGAAAAGGCGTTGGAGTGATCTAGAAGCATGTCCCCGAATGCCCAATACACTGCTCCCGCCGATGGAAGCGTCAGTGTCAGCACATACACCGTTGCTACTAAGTATATGGCCTTGAACTTCTCTGGCTTCCACATCGCGTGCATTATCTCCCTGTCCATGTTTTCCTTTACATTATTCACATTATTTCATATAACAATAATCTTCCAACCAACCACATAGCCCCCCTTGGCCTAATACCCAATTCTATCTTTTAAAAAATATGAAAAAAGAAGGTAGCTTTTGGCCTCAATGTACATGGTTTTGCTGTGCCCTGAAAGCTAACAAGCAGCATTCACGGCTGAAAGAAACAGGGTCTCTTTCAGGATGAGAGCAGAACCATTTAGAGAAAGAGCCATCGCTTTCTACGAACCTAAAAAGAAGCTCCAGGATTCCACAAGAGACGATGGTGTCATTAGATCCATGGTCAGATCATGACTAAACAAGAGAGAGTTGAGTTACTGTGGAAATGACGTTAAGCCCCAACAGGCATATGGTTATTTGGGATTAGCCCAAAGGCAAAGCCAACATGGAGGGATTTGTCCAAATAATAAATAAATAAATAACGTAAAAGACACGACTTAGATATGTGAGATTGTCTTACACAGTAACAGCATGTCCCCCGAATGTATAGAGAATGTTTGTGGCCCCCGTGAAATACAGCACCAATTTGGTGGGACCCGAATGCTTAACCCCCTCCACCTACACAAATATCAGTTAAGCACGTTCATTAGCAATAATTCTCCGTGATTATAGTGTATATAATTGTTATGATTACCAAATAAAAAAGAAAAGAATTACCTGACCCTGGAGTAGAGAGGCAATGGTGAGGTACCAAGCAGTGTAAGTGGTCATGAGGAGGCCCAAGAAGGACCAGATTCTGTAGTTGTGAAAGGAAGGAATAAAAACAGTGGTGGCACAGCAAGCTCCGAAGATGTAAGTCCAAGTCCTTTTGTCCAGGTTGTCATTTATGTAATATATGTTGCTATACAAATCAACAGGGACATCATCAGATTCGGAGATGCAATGTGGGTGCTTCATTTGTTTTTCATTCATATATTATAAATAAAACATAAAGATAATCGATTAAAAAAATAAATAATGAACAAAAGGGTTAAAAAAGCAAGGGTCTTGGGGAGGGTAGGTACCTTGCACAAGCTATCAGTTGTATAACAGATCCAAACAGGAGAAAAGTGCAGTTAAAGGCCAAACCCACGTTTCTCCAGTGCTTTCCCAGCAGCCCGTCAAGAACCTCAAACCACTGTGGAAGGAACGGTTCCATGAGACCCAGAAGGTGGAAAGGGAAAAGAAAACAAGTACCAGCTAGCTAGTAGTTATTAAAACCTGGATAACATGGTTCCTGAAATCAACTTTCTCTCTCTCTTTTCTGGTTCTGTATTCAATGTAGAGTGTGCTAATGAGGTAAGCTGTCCAGCTACCTAACAAGCTGTAGAAGAGTTGAAAAAGTATGCCGGAAAGCATTCCCAGTTGGGAAAATGAATATGGCAAAGTAAGCAGAACTTGTGCCACCTGAATAGAATAAACACCAAGCATTAGAAACTAGGAAAGCCACAGAATTTGAAGAATCGCAAGGATAATAAATAAAACAATGAACCTGGTTGGAGGCACAGCTGAACCAAGCATCATAAACAGACCCGCCATGCCACAACAAGTTGGATAACCTGGATTTTATGTTCTTAGGCTTCCCTTCCGTTTCCATTTCCACATAGTTTCCTGCTATGACGGTTTCCACCGCCTTCTCCGATGCCATTTTCTGCCTCCCTCCCTCTCTCTCAACTCCTATATGTATGTATGAAAGTATGTGCCTCGGTTTCTTTGGCTGCTTCTCTTGTTTTTTTGGTTAAGAGTGTGGGGGAATGAATGCTAGCTAGCTGTAACTGAGATTCGAAACGAGGATAGAGGAAGTGTTGGAGTGGTAGAATATATATAGGGAGGACACAAGGGGTTCTGGATTCCAAGCCTGGAATTCAAAAAAGGACTGTATGAAAGGTATTGTTGAGAGCGGTTTTGGAAAGCGAGTAAATACGCTTTTTGGAGAACTAAAAGTAAAAAGCTCCAGTGGTGTTTTTGACGAAATTCACCGGTTATCGAGCTCCCTTTTGTAATTAAAACTTGTGTTATTTAGCTAATCACATCTCTTGTTCACGAATAAAAATTAAAGCTAATGAACATAAATTATGAGTAAACGGGTGTGAAATGACATTATTTAAGTAGCTAATTAGGGAGCGTGAGGCCTTGTCCGCACGAGCGGTTCTCAACGATTCCCGAGCTTCTTCTTTTTTTGGCAGATATTCCCGAGCTGATAATGGCAAAATTTACCTCACTCTTCTTACTAATTTCCTCGTATTGCCATTCCTTTCTGTTTGCATACTTTTAAGCCTCACTTACCAAAATGCTTTCTACACTTTATAGCCTTAATAAAACTCATTTTTATATAACCAAATATAACTAGAAGTTGCGTATGCTTCTATGTTCAATGTTCAAAACTCAACAATTTTATCCTTTCAATGGTTTTGCATTTGCCAAAGTTGATTTTAATTCCTAGTTTTATAGAATTTCGGATAAAAAGAAATTGTCCACACCTTTGTTTTTAACCTTCATTTTTGTCTTGGAATTTGGAAAACAGAAGGACTGGGCTGATCTAGCACGGGAGAAGAAGAATTTTATCTTTTTGTAGGAGAACGAGGTAAACTTATAGGAGAGGACAAAGGAATAAAAAAGAAAAGAGAAGTAAGAGAAAGGGAAGGAAGGAGAGAAGAAAATAATAACAAAGTAGACCGCATGATTGCATCCAAACGGGCGTGGTCGCTAGGCAACTCCATGAAAGCTGCTTTTATCACATGCCCAACTCTTCGTAGACTCGTGAATCTCTCCCACCCATTTCTTTACTCTCAAACCCCAATTAAAACTCTTTATTTTGTTTTTAACTTGAATTTATAATATGGTCATCGACATTGGACAGTATTACAAGACATTGGTGGAATTGTTAGATCATGTGTCCTTGTCCAACTTTGCCTCCCTTGTTAATTTTAATAATACTTATCATCGTTTTCTTCGTACCCTAATATTCTCTACTATATCCTTGAAATACCAAAAAAACAAAATCTACGTAATTTATCTCGTATATAAACTCCTTAGATTCTCTCTGTTATTTTCCTCTTCTGAAAGCAAACAGTAATCACAAAGATTCCCTTTACCTCATTCTAGCTCGTTTGTCTTTGTTACGGAAAGAATAATAACCCCCACTTTTTCTTCTCTTTTTGCGTGAAGCTATATAATATCCAAGCCAACCTTACTTCAGTATTATTACGTATTTATTCAGAGAAACACCATATTTAAGCTTTGGGAAAATTGTTCACTTCTTTCACCTTCCTCTAGCTTTATTTTTTCCTTTGTCTTGCAATTCTCTGACACTGGTCCATGCGCTGCAGGAAAGAGTAAACAGCCTTCGCACTCGTTTTTTTTTTTAATAATTTGAATAAGTTAGCTCAATAGCTTATTGATTATTCTCCTCCAAATGATGATAAAGCATAATGAATTTGTCTTTTTATGAACTAAGAAAAGAAAAGAAAAGAAACATCTACCCAGTGTTACTGATATTATCAGAGGGAAATTGAAAAGAATAAAAAGAGTAAGCATGACTTGAATGACTAAAAGGCTAAACGCTTTGTTTTGGTGCAGCAAAACATATTCATGAAGACTGTTGAATGCCCCACATGGACGCATCCCACTCCTTGTTTGGTCGTGCTTTCCAGTCTATGGGACCAGAATCTGTGATTCGTGTCTCCTTGACCACGTCCAATCTGTCGCAGAGTTTGTAGTTTGTTCAAATTTATTCTTAACATAACCAACATCCTAAGCATACATTCATTAATATCTGCTCCTATATATGGCAATGTTCTGTTTCAGTGACATGTAATTGTTATGTTTCCACCGCTGAATCAACTACAATTACTACTGCCCTTCATTGTCAGGTGAACTGGTGGTTAACGTGGGTGTCCGCATAATTACCACGTTCAACCCATTATGCACGTTTGCAATCAATTTCTAAGCAAAATGATGTTTAAGGTAAATCCCATGTTCTGATTCAATCATTAAACTCTCCGTTTCCCAGAATAGTATTATTTTGTTAGGAAAACTTTGCTTCATTTTCAAGCCAAAGCATAAAAATTTACGCTCATGTGATCATATTTTGAGATTAAGCGTTTATCAGTGAGCCAAAGGTCATATATAGCTGTTAATTAGGGTTTAACACTATTTTCTTAATTCACGGTAGAATTGTTGCAAATTAAAGTGTGTCATGATTCGAATACAAGGAGAGTTGAGAAATGTACCCAACCTTCAATCCTCCAACACATATTACCGGCCTTGATACTAGTGATAGTTAGAGTCATTAATTTTGTTTGAAGTCACATATCAAGAGAGAGTGACAATCATAGGCTCTAAGTTTTTTGAGAGGTTGAAAAAAAAAATGAAGACAAGGCATGTTAGTTGCAATAAAGTTTGTTTGTTGAATCATATTTGAGAGTCTTTTAAGGGAGGGGACCATAGATGAAAAGTTGCATTTTTCGATTTCATTGGCAATCTTGAGACAGAAGAAGATCTTCGAGTTTTAACTGCATGCTTCTATTTGTCGCAATCAAAGTTGGGAGCACGCTATGCCGTTTATAGGTAATTCTGCTAAAAATCTCGACAAGCCATGCTCAAAAAGACCAATGGTTCTTCAAGGTTTGTTTGCTCAAAATGCACGAAGGGTGGAAAAAACTACACAGACATTGACGTCTTAGTTTGCGTATCTTTGAGCAGAACAGAAAATGATAATACCATAATCATCTGTCACAATTATATGCATACAAATCAGGCTGTACTGCTAAATTAATAAAACTATATGTTGTAATGCTTAAACTTGAGAAAAATTGACTTAAGAATTTTGTTTTTCCATATTCCCTAAAGATGATTATGCACAGCAATGATTTAGAACCCACATTTGGACCAATCCCTTTTGCCTTCGTTATCTCCATTGTTCCTGTGCTAATTAAATTTGTGGGTGTCCTCTAGCTGATCAGTCAAAGATCGAGGCTAGAACTTTTGACATTAGGCAGGGAAGAGGTAAGGGACAGCAAACCTGCATTTGACTTGTGTTTCAATTTCATAAGGTGGGTCCATTGGATTGCCCTACTAGTAGTTGTCGGTAGTCAACCTTCTTTGTAGAGAAGGATGTCTTTATTTACAATTTACATATGCGATATAAGAGGCACATGTGTATCACCAACTCGCATAAATTCATCAAAAAATCAGAAAATTTTATCATATTAAAATTGTAACTCTTTATTACTAATTTTTATTTATTTATAAATAATATGATAGATTGAGACTACACAAAGCGTGGGACATTATTGATGGGGAAGTCTTTTATTTTAGAAACACAATAATGGTTGGCCATCTTTATGGCGTCCATGCTGGGACCTCTCCTGTCAGCAAGAGAATCTTATTATGAAACAGTATTTATGCTTCACTTTAATCAATGCCTTCTTTTGCACTGTGAAGATCCAACAAAATATTCTTGTACATTTCTCACATACTTCCCCTTGGCAATGTAACCTGTGGGCAACACTCCATTTACTTTAATCTCGTGTTGTGATTTAAATTGTTCTATTTAGGATGGAGTGAAAATAAGGCAAATGGAAAATCACATTTCCACGCTGCTCTCGCTGACATGAAAAGAAAATTCCAAAATCTTGAGACTAAACAAAGCTGTGATCCTACTAACAATTTTCACCAAGCAATTATCCCATTGCTTAGTACTCTAACATACACATTATGTTATGAGAATCTTCTTATCTAATAATTTCTTGTTTTTAAACCCTCTTATATTCAACGACATCAATTATAGCGCTCTGTTTCCTTTACACAGTTATGATAGATTTTCAACTTCAGTCCCAAGAAATGTAAAAAAGATATTTCGCTTTTGAGAAAAAGTAAAAGATCATTAATATCAAATTAAAATAAGGAATAGGGCCCAATAGCCTCACCTCCCTTCGGCGCTCAAGGCCTCACCATTTGAATAGGCCCTTCAATGGGCCTTCCCTTAATCCAAAAATATATACATAAATTGCTTGCTACTTCAATGTAACACAAACCTTCTGTGATTTCCTTTCACTCCATGACAAGTGACATAAAAGGTCAAACCAGAATCGGACAGGTGTCCATATATAAAGGCACACTGCGAACCATTTCTTTCATTCATGCTTGTGTTCCATTCAACGCCTGGCCTTATTCTGCAACGCCACTTCGTAGCATAAGCTCTGGTACTAGGTTCCGCGTTACCTGATTTCCAATCTTCATTCAATAATCCGAGAGTTTCCAGGTGCTTCTCACTTTTCTGTCCTTCCAGCAAATCTACATTTTCGATTTGTTAGATTGCTGGAAAATGTAGTAGGAAGGAGAAGGGATTAATATTCTTTCGCTATTTGGAGTCTTTTGAATACTAACTTCACGTTGGATATAAATAGTTTTTCGAAAATATTACAGGTCCTAGCTAAGTAATCAGCAATGAAATGAGATAATACTCCTGGGATACTGGTAAATTTTCATGCTTGGTTGCGCTGCATAACAAGGTGAGAAATAGTGCTTCTGGGTCGCCTCATGTTAATAAAAAGATATAGTGAATTGTCAATTAAGTTCCTGTTTAGCCTCATATCTGCGTAAGTGCCTTGTAAAGATTTTAAATTTACTATTCGTCTGCCGTTCTCCATTGTGATCTTTAGTGGGCTCATAGAATCTATGATCTGAAATAAACCAAAGTGTTGATTGGAATTTGGAAACGCTTGTTCTGCGTTACCTGATTAAGATTCCCTGTTTTATAGATGGCACAGTTGTTCAAATTCAATTGGTATACCTCTCCATCCTTTAGTGCTTTCCCAAATCCCAAGATTCTGAAAACAAAAAAATGAAACATGCAAACTCAGGTTTAGCAGTAACCTTCCTGCAAAACTATCATTCTGAGTCAAAGGTGTTAGTCAATGGTAGGCATATTATTAGTCTTAGGAGATTATCCAATTTCTTAAGATAGATTAAGATAGGAGACTACCCATTTTCATGTGACATATTAATATTGAGTTGAGATAGGAGATTACCGTTTTCTTATAAAATATTATTGTTGAATTGAGATTTATTTGTGTGTTTTTGTTATGGGTAATTTTGAGGAATATGAAAGCTGCTGCAAGTTATAGAAACACTCTGTTCTCGATTCTTGTGGGATTCTTCTTTTGTTCATTTGTCCTGGTAATAGCTGTTTCCCACGTTTATTTATTGTGATGAAGCATTTGAATTTATCTTATAAAAAAAAAATACAAATTAGATCATAGGCCACTCAATTTTGAGACTTATATTGTGTGGTGTTTCATTTAATTACTTGAGTATGTCTAAATGGACATCATAATCTCACACTCTGACTCTGTCCCCAGACAAGATGTCCGCTGGACAAGATGGATTTCTAAGCCGACCAAAGGCAGAATGGACACCCACTCGCGATGCATACTTGGTTGAACTTCTTATTGAGCAGCACAACAGTGGAAGAACAGCTTACAATGAATTCAAAAATGAAGTCATCAAATCAGTAACAAGGGATTTCAATAAAAAGTTCAGCTTGAACTTAGAGGAGAATCAAATAAAGAATCGCTATAATGTGATGAAGAAAGATTATGGTGTTGTCAAAACCCTTCTTAGTCACGAGGAATTTGGCTGGGACGAAACTCGGCAAATGGTTGTGGCTGAAGATAAAGCCTGGGACAATTATATTCCAGTGAGTAATATGTTCTATGTAGCAAAATCATTTTTTTTAACCAAAAATAGTTTTGTTCATCGGAAAAGTTTGGCAAATTGCTTTTAGGTACGATGTGAAGCAAGACCTTTTCGACGCAAGAGCTTTCCACTGTATAAACGGATGTCCATCCTATTTGAAGGCAAAACGCTGACTCAATTTCTATTTTTCTGTTTCCGGAGATGCATAGCAATTTATGGCTTGTTTGAGTGCAGGAGAAAGAGGTATTCCAAAATGCCAATTTCCTAGTGGAGCAATGGCGACTGCAGAAGAAGGAAATAGCAACACAGAAACAGTGAGATCTTCAGAGCCATGTAACGTACCAGCACAAGTGATGGATGGTACCCTTGATTCTGATTCAATAATCCGTATCAATGACATGCAAACCAAGAAGCACAAATGTGTGAATCCAGCAGAGTCAAATGGTAAGAAAAGAGCATACCATAAGATTGGGGAGACAATAGAGAATGCACTGTACGAGGTATTCACGGGAGCTAAGTCCAAAGTCAAGCAAAACTATGCATCAAATGGAACGAGATTGTATCAGAACTGCTTGGAGGAGTTGCAGAAATTGGAGGAATTGGATGACAATGAATTTGCTAAGGCTGTTAATGCACTTAAGGATGACAAGAATGCTATTGCTTTTATGACAATAAAAGGGCATAGACGTTTGACCTGGTTAAGGTCATTATGGCAATCGGAGTAACATTTGTTCGAGTTCTTTTCAGAAACTTAGTGGCATGCGAGATGCTACACATTGTTGAGATCTGCCGTAGCCTTTTTAAAGCTTTCTTGGTATCATATCATATTGCTAATACTAGATGTTTAGTTTATTTCTTCCGAGATTCTTCATTAGTACGTATTGATTATATTATTCTCTAATCGCAGATGTCAAGATAACAGCATGCATTGTGTGTACCTGGGAAATTTGTAATGTCTTTTAAAGAGTCAATATCAGTAACAATGAATTGTTGCTGGGTCCCATGGCATCCTTAGATTTTGTTTTGGACACTGTTATGTTGTAGAATTTTTTTTTTTCAAAAATATATAGTCTGAAAACCTGATGTAACAACACTGACTTGCACATCTAAATAGCTGAGAATTAAAAAAGATGAGGCGAAACACACCTCACTTGTTAAGGCTTAGAAAACTTTCCAAATGCAAGCAGTAAAATTAGTGTGACCTCTGCCCACTAAAACCAAAAGGAAGAACTGGGATGATTTTTTAAGGCCACTATAAAAGTAATTCAAGAACGGTGACTATGAATGTGTGGATTTAAAGTCTGCTATATATGAATTTACCTTAAAACTGCGGAGACTTAACCATTTCGCCGGAGGATTAAAGCACAAAAGCACCTATCAGAACAGAAAATGGGCAAAGGGTGGAACAGTGGAAGATGATGAGTGAGTTGAGTGGGGTGTGAAGTAGACAAACATTGAAACAAAAAGAATAGATAGCTCACCCGGTGGAGAGGCAAAAGAACTCTCAACAAAGTTGAAACAAAACCCTTTTTTTTTTTTGTCTAAAAACTAGTGTTTGTTTTTTTTGGGCAAGTAAAAATTGCAGTGTTAAAAGACACAGGAACGTCTCCTCTAGGAATGGGCTTAAGGATTGGGCAAGTGTAGCCTTTACAATTGGATTTTGGTTCCCTGGCTCCCACACTTTTGAGGTCCACTTTCATCCCCAACAAAAGAAAGAAGTCCGCTTTATTCTTTGAAAAAGTTAACTTTGGGCAAGTTGAAATTGAAAAGAAAGAGTGGCTTCTTTATTAAACTTGAAGGTAACAAAATATTACTAAGAATAACTACTTTCTGATTATTCTTCACTCGTTTTCTCGGTCAGCTGGGCCATAAATTCATCATGCTATGTCTTCGAAAGTAGGTCTAACTGGTCTTAGCAATCGTGTGTTTTGGACATCACCATTATCAAATTTGTAAAAGCTATTGTTGCTACACAGAACAAATCACATGCAAAAAACCGACACCCAAGCCTTCTTTTTTTTTACTTTGTTGAGCTATCTATCTCCTTGATGATTGCTTATGTCTAGAGATTATTCAATTAGATTTAGATACGTTGGACAATATGAGTAAATGGTACCGTATATTGTTTTACTTCTGTTTTATTATCCCTAGCTAAATAAAAAGGAAAAATAAAATTTGAATGCTGAGAAATAAAATTTTTTTTTTTTTTTTTTTTTTTGAGATTGCTAAAGAGGACAAAATGATGTATATAAGTCAAAATTTTCTGCCCCAGTGAGGAAGAGCATGTAAAGAAGAGAAACGATGATGGAATCCAATGCTTTTGCCATAATTTCAATGCAGTACCGGCTTTGGAGGGAAGAATGTGGGATGTTGCTCGGTGCTCGCTGTCATCCGCGCGGCAATCTTAGTCTGACGTGGCATGCAGGAGAGACAGTCCCATGTCCACTTGGCCTCCATATCAGATTAGAAAGAGTGACGTGGACAGAGCATCGCCAAACTGGAATGACGATAAAATTAGCGATGGCTACCTACAAAATTTATTTGTTCAGTACGAGAATAAAAAATGTGTCTAAATCCATATATGAAATTTTTTTGAAGTATATTTAAAGGTTTGAATTTGAGTCTAGATACTACGGTATGCACTCCCCTTGTATACCCTCACTTTATACATGTATAATATAATTTTTTAAATAATATTTTTATACTTGTATTTTTATCATATTATCTATCCTTTCAAATTATCTAATTTTTTTTTAAAAAAATAGATTCAATAATCTTTTTTCTCTTTAAAACTTATAATATTATAAGTCATTCATAAAATATTGTATTAAAAACATTTGAAACTAATATTATTTAAAATAATGATTAATTATGTGAATTTTTTATATTAAAATTTTATTAAATTATTTTATTTTTATTTGATATTAATAATTTAATATAAAAAATTGAGAAAATTTTATTATTTTAAAACTTTTTTAAATAAATAGATTTGGATTTAAAAATATAAAAATTTGATACAAATAAAATAAATATATTTTTTAGATTCTAAATGTAGATACTATAATAACCTAGTGACATCATACTATCTGCAATTCGTACCCCAAACCCCTGCATGTTCATTTAATATAAGGTGGGGCCATAGATGTTCCCTCGTGAGATGAAAGCACCAGTCTAATGGGCCCCAATCATATTATGCTAATAGTAATACGCGATTCTTCTCCAAACCTAACCATAACTTTCTCCACTATTTCTTCGTCGAGGCTCGATGCACCTTATCGACGGAAATGGATCCTCTGCATTGTGTACGGACACAACACTCCGTGCTGTATCCGTTTTTCAGTCACATCAATCGATTGATGGGAGATCAGTCGACTAATGTGACCAGTTGACTGGTGTCACATCAATCAATTGATGTAACTACACGAAAATTACAACACTGCGTACTGTAACCCTCGCGTCGCAGAGGATCCTGATCCCTTATCGACGACATTAACGTTAATGTCATAATTCTTCATCTGCAAAATCATATAATTAGTTAAATTAATAGTGAAAATTGAAAAAGGAAAATGATTGTTGAAGTTGAACATCTCTTTTTTCCTTGCACTATCACTATTTTACATTACCACTCCCTGTATATGGATTGCCACTTACTTGGTCCTACGGTCAGGTCCAATTCCATATGTAAAGATTGGTGATATAATAATGGTGTCCAAAAAGTAAGACTAGAAAATGATAAGAATGGTTAATTTTTTTGCCTTATGTTTTTTTATTTGAGTGTAAATTAAACATTCTTTAAAGTTTTTATTTTTAAATAATATTAAGTGCAATATAGTTTCATGACGTAAACCTTCTATTAATCAATTTATTTAGTTAGTGTGATTAGAACCTTAATTCATTAATTTGCGGATATAGGCTTTCCCTCCCTGGTCAACGTTTAACACCCTCACCTATCTACTACATATGCTTTTTAATTATTTACTCACCCTCTAAACCATTCTCCTTTTCAGAATCCCCAGTACAAGGCGTCAAACCTGCACTGCATTGTCCTCTATTCCCACGGCACCACCATACTCTCACCTCCCCATTGCATCATCTTTCTCACATCTGAAGCATTAAAAAGTTCTCTATCAGTTTCTGCATTGTAAACAGCTTTCCCAATCTATCCCCACCTACTCTGCTTTGACTCTGAATTCCATCTTGCCTCCTGCAAACTCCGCCACATCAAGAAGAAGGGAACTGGGGAATAAGTGGATCACCCACTACAGAATAAACTAAAGAGGACGCCAAACTAGCACCGCATCCACATGGATTCCTTCCCCCGGAGCTACTGCACTTTCATTCTTAGCTGGGTTCTGCTACTCGTCACTCCAGGAGGTAAACATACAGTCTTTGGTTCTGTTCCTAAGGTTTTCATTCTTTTCTGTCCAAATGCTTTGCTTGGCTTGGTTTAAAAGACACTTTATGTTCTCACTCTTATATTCTTCAGGCGTTCTGGCTACGACATTTACATTTGTAAACAGATGCGGGTACACAGTGTGGCCAGGCATTCTTGCAAATGCCGGTAGCCCGAGGCTCGACAGCACCGGATTCGAGCTCCCCAAAGACACTTCCCGTTCATTTCTAGCTCCAACTGGGTGGTCCGGCCGATTTTGGGGTCGAACGGGTTGTAATTTCGACGGATCCAGTATGGGGTCCTGTATCACCGGCGATTGCGGTTCCGGTCAGGTCGAATGCAATGGTGCTGGAGCAGCCCCGCCTGCTACTCTTGCTGAGTTCACGCTTGGAACGGGTGGGCAAGACTTCTACGATGTCAGCCTTGTGGATGGCTACAACCTTCCAATGATCGTGGAAGGGACAGGTGGGTCGGGTCTCTGTTCTTCAACCGGGTGTACCTCGGATCTGAACCAGCAATGCCCGGCTGAGTTGAAAGTAGGGGACGGGAGTGCTTGTAAGAGCGCCTGCGAGGCTTTTGGAAGCCCGGAGTACTGTTGCAGTGGCCCCTATAGTTCGCCGGCGACGTGTAGGCCGTCTGTTTACTCCGAGATGTTCAAGGCTGCATGCCCGAGATCGTATAGTTACGCCTACGATGATGCTACGAGTACGTTTACATGTGCGGGCGCAGATTATACGATGACCTTCTGTCCATCCTCTCCAAGGTAAAGATCAAATTTTTCCCTTTTTGTTTTGTTTACAAGTCTCTTTGTTTCTTTGGGAGTAATCATTATCTATTACAAAAGCTTTCATTCATATATTGCAGTGCTCTGTTTCTCTCCTAAATTTGCTATGGTCAATATTAATGCAAAACACCCATTTCGATGGATCTCAAAGCCTATGTTACAAGTAAAATATTGGTTAGAGTAACTTAGTAAGTGGATCTTTATTATGGTTGGTGGTTTTGCCATTAATAATGATTATGTCACTTGCCCGGAACAGAACAACCCGCTAGTTGACAGGAACCTGAATAATACTTTAATCTTTTCAGTATGAAAAATTAATGATTGTCTGAATGTGTGATAATGCAGTCAGAAATCTTCACGAGATTTTACCCCCACGACCCCAGCAATGCCGCAAGGGTCCGGAGGGACAGGTGTAGTATCGGGCGCGGACTCCGGTTATGGATATACGGTTACTGGTTCGGGGTCGAGTTCCGGATCTGGAGAGGCCATGATAGCAGAGGGGTCATATTTAGCTGGTTTGGCGATGGGCGATTCGCCCAGGACAGTCTCCTTCTCTGTACCGCAAGCTGCGTTCGTCTACAGTTCTAGCTGTTTACTTGTTCTCTGGTTGCTTTAGCTGCGTGCAGTATTCTCTTTGCTTATGCTTGTTAAATGTAAATGCGCCGTAGATTTTGATTTTCGGAGTTAATGAGTTTTTGGATATTGGTTTTGCCATGAAGCTGACAGATTATTCCTGATGGTAAACCACCCACTTCAAGATTCTCCATAAAAAATATTCCTTATTTCATACATTGCAAGCGTTGAGTTTTATATTAATTTTGGAACTATTTATCTCTTGCACCGAAGATTTTCGAGGTTCAATGATTATGGAGTTCATAAAGCGAACACATTTCCAGAGTTTTGAGCTGGCTTTGTTGGCTTCACATGTGCAAGTGATAATATAATTTTATGTACAATGACTTCTATTATTGTTTGTCTGCAAAAGGAGACGAGCGAGAAAAAGTGCGAATAATCTTCCAAGAGAGAGGGATTTGTTTTACTTTGCCGGTCTCAGAAGTGGTTTTCTTGGCTTTTGCTTTTTGTCTGCTATAGGAGAAGGAATTTTCAGATTTGTTATTAGTGCGTGTTTGATGCATTAAAAAAAAAGTTTATTTATTGTTGGTGTAATCGTGATTTTTGTAGAAATAATACTTTGTAATTTTTATAAAATTTATGTTTAGACAAAAATTACGTCAGTTCAAATATAAAACTAAACACACCTTTAATATTTAATATGATATAATGATGGAAGTTTTGGGTAGAACAAAGAAAGAAAATAAAATTTACTTCAACGATTTGTTTCAATATATTCACTTTTATCTAGGAATAGTAGCGTAGAACAATAAAGTCAAATTGAAAGATCATATGTTGTTGAAAGTTGAAACTATTCTCAACTGCCATTGATTCTAATTCAAATTGTAATTAAAGGTCTTGAACCTTTTGTCCGCAAATTTCGAAAAGAAAGATCGACTGGTCCAAATGCTTGAATTTGGAGGGCCTAACTCTGAAGCTATTCGTGGACTTTTTAAGACCTTTTCAGTATTTGATTACCTCATAGCAAGCTATTAGTTAATTTTTCTTAACAATTTTTTTGTTTTGGTGCGGTGCTAGAACTATACACCAACAGACTGCAGATGGACCCAAAATAGAATATTCAAGAAACTTTCGGGATCCAGCCATTCCACAATTTGACGGTATCACACAATATAGATATGACATTTATATCATGCAAATTAGGAAGTGAGAATATAATTTGAATGTGAAATTAAATATTTCTCGTAAGATTAAGCTGAAGCATAAATAAAATTGAGTCAGAGCGTAATTGTGAAATGTCTAGTTTCTTGACCTCGACAGAGCGAGAAGGTCGAATTTGCAGTTCTGTTGTGATAACTGGCACTAATTTTATATTCTCCTAAGAACCCATAAAAGCTATAGGAACCGTATTCATCTGTCACTCCCTCCACACCACAAGTTCGCCATTCTTGAAGAAGTTCGTCCACCACATCACCTGCTGGGAGGTTCCTGAATTCATTGTCCGTGAGGCACATTTGGTAACACCCTTCGGGATGAAGTGCAGTCCATAGCATTATCCCATTCACAGAAGGATGTGAGAACCCTTCCCTCAATACTTCTTCCAAATAAATAGCCTACATTCAAATAATTGAAGCAGAGAAATTCAATTAACTTGGCCTACTTAAGACTATGTGGTTCAATTTTATTTCTAGAGCTAGGCTTGCTGTTGCTCACCTGTGTATCTTTATCCAGTGTCTTGCTGATGTCAACCTCAGTAAGCCAAATGGGAAGGCCAAGAGTTGCCAACTTGTCTAGGATAGCTCTAATAAGGGGAGGATTTGGTACAGTGAAGTGACCCTCTAAGCCAATTCCATCCATGAAGATCCCATTTTGTTTCAGTTCTCTTAGCCGTGAGATATAGGCGTCAACAGTAGAATTTGCATCACTGCAAGTCTCCACAACGTTAAACTCGTTCATGAACAGGGTTGCCAGTGGGTCTGATCTATGTGTTGTCTCAAAGAAACGCAAAGTGGCATCAGGTCCGAGTCGTTGCTCGTAGAAATCAAAATGAAGCATCTCATTGCTAACATCCCAGTGTATGAACTCTTCTTTGTATTTGCTCATTAGGCTTTGAATCCGGGAATTGACAGCAGATTGTAATTGGGAAGCAGTAAGTTTACGAACCCATGCTGGTGTGTAAATAGGGTCTTCCCAGAATATATTGTGCCCTCTAGCTATGAGTTGGTTTGATCTAACAAACTGCATCATTTGGTCTGGAATGCTGTAATTGACTTGGCCTTCATCAGGCTCCGTGGCATACCATTTCAGCTCATTTTCAAACACTACAGCATTGAACCTCTTCACAAACCAGTTCTGTAGAGACATTTGTTTTAATTTTTATGTTGTCAAAAATGTAATGGGGTTCATAGAATGTACAACGAACGAACCTGGTATGGCAAATTGCCAAGAATGGTCTTTGCTATAGCAGATCCCAAAGGGAAGTCCTTTGAGACCTGCTCTACAGTGATGGCAGCTCCTTGCAATCTCTCCCCATTTTTATCTGACACATGAACTGTCACCGCACGCTTTCTTTGCTGTCAGTTGCAAAAGGAAAACAAATTCAGATTCTGAAATTAGAAAATAAGCAGACATTCCATTGTCTTGCTGAAGAAGAAAACTTAAAAGATACTGACAGTGTTGATTATATACTGTTGATTAATTCTCCATTGCTGCTTGGTAAATGGCTGCAGCGATGGGCTAGCCAGGGCTATATTGATGTCATTACCATCTGCGTTCTGCAGTACTTACAAAAGTCAAATTTCTTGATAGGTTGAAGCTATTCACTAAGCTGGACATTTTACAACACATACATAGCAATAAAGCAAGAGTACCTGAAAGAAGAGTATAGATAAGTTAGAAGGCGAATCCAGAACAAATCCACCCTTGAGAAATGACCAGCATCCACGCTTGGCCAAAACTGTGCCAACGCAATTATATGTCTCATTATCTGTTTGCAGGGTAGCCCTTATTAGAGCTGCACTTGCACTTTCAACTCTTACCCAAACTGTAAAATTTGATAGGCAACATCATCATAACAGCACAGTACAACACCTCATTCAACCTTTCCATCTTATAAAATAATTGCAAATATTGAGTCGTACAAAATGCAGTAAACAAGATTCTTATTAAGTTATTTACAACTTATGGCTCGTCCTTATCAGCTGTTCCGTTGTAGTCTAGCTGGTTAGGATACTCGGCTCTCACCCGAGAGACCCGGGTTCGAGTCCCGGCAACGGAATTTTTAATTTTCATTTTTCAACCTTCCCCTTTGGCCTACGTCGTCTATGTTCTATTTCACTTCAATATTAAGATGCAAATTTCTGGGAAACAAAATTGAAGTACAAGAAAGAATGTAAAGAACATAACCCAACTGGAGAAACAGTAAATGGTGCCCTGAGTGAGGTTATGCAAAACGAAGGAAGGCATATGGGCAACGCCGTCCTCCTCAACATTCTGATTCTGAGGTATATTGTGGAAAATTCCTCCCCCGTAAAGTGGCTCCTCGGGCTGCCTTGTGCACTGCCAACAAATCCGTTTTTCCCGTCAAGAAAAAAAAGTACAGGCACACTGGTACTGCATTTCGTATCATGTTAAAGTGGGGGGTTTTATTTTACCTCAGTGTAAGCAGTAGAGTCATAGAAGGGTCCATCTGCAATACAGAAGACAATATAATTAGATACACTGAGAAGCGAGAATTCTATTCCCTTAACAGTTAATACGCAAATTAGCACCAAGGTTTAGGAATAAGAAATACCGTAGAAAGTGGAAACCAAAGAAGCGCCTGTTAGAAGGAAGAGGACTAGGCTGAAGAATGGAATATATTTCATCTCTGGACTGTTGGAAGTTGAAGCTGACCAATTTTCCTTCTGAAACTGATAAAAATAAAAATGTCACAGACTGTGGAAGGAATGGGTTAGCATATATACAAAGGCCCGCGTTAGTGTCCTGTCTTGGCGTATTCTGGCTCACCAAAAAAGATCGTACTTATGAGGTTAATGGGAGGTGATGTCACAAGGGAACAGGGGAAACTCCAAACAGAGGCCCGTGCTTTGCTTCACATGCTACGTGAAACAAAGCTTCATGTGACTGTTAATTGAGGGACAATTATATACCAGCCTGTGGCTTTACTCTATAATGGTTTGCAGTTGGCAAATTTTGTTACTTAGACTCCTCTATCATTGATGTTCCAATTCACCAGTCGCTGACTGATTTACAACGTCATTTAAAACTTGCCGACATACCTACATAAATATTATGCCTTCATTTGGCTTTATCGATTCTGGCCTAGTCTACGGTCTCGTCCTCTCCCCTTGCCTTTTTAACATTCATAAGCGGGACTCGGATGGCTGATTAAGAATAATCAAAGGAAATTATAGTCAAGAAAAGTAGTAAACAATATCCAAAATATGTTCAAATCTGTTGCTAACGAGAAAGCTTAAAATTAAAAGAAAATTAGAAAACTTAAACTATATATTATTTTTGAAGATAATCATAATCCAAATAAATAAAAAAGTTAATCATATTCTAATTCAAATCTGACATAATATTTATCTTAATCCTAATTTATTTTAAATTTAAAAATAAAGAAATTTTTTAAAAAATATGAAAATAAAAAAATGCTTGATTTAGTCAAACAGGATGGATGGTTTGGGTGTATTGCAATTGTTTTTTTCTGGACCTTACTGTTTCAATTCGCTCCATGAAATCATTAGTCCATCAGATCGCAACCAAGTCATACAAACATAGTTCAAGTAGTTGGGTGAATAAAGCATTGGATAGATAGATATTAAACTCGATGTAGTCAAGGCCCATTTGGCAGAAAGAACCAGGATTTATTTCCTGGTGTCCCATGGCATGCTCATCAATATTTCAAGACTGTTGATTGACAAAATTGCAAGTATAATTGAATAAGCACTAGAAATCAGCAAGGATTTTCCTGTATTACCACCCTACTCTGCTGAGCAATGCATAGCGACTCATTTAAGACTCGCATGCCGGGCTTGTTCAGGGGACAGTTGGTTATGGACATGCTCCAGGTAGAGTGCTCCCCACTTTTAGAAAGGCCCTTAATGCCAATAGATAGATAGGTATGGGGACCAATATTTTAGACAACACGAAATCAAAGTCGCGACTTCCCAACACGACTACATTTTTGCCTTGTAGGACAAGCACCCTCCCAGTTTGGTATCATTAATTTATTACTCACCGAATGAAAATGAGTACTAGTTTTTAACTTTCCGTTTTACCATGCTAAATTTTCCATGTTATGTCTTGGGACACCAATTTTTCCTATTTTCTCTTTTCGAGTAGAAGAAACGCAGAAGTTTTTATACTAATCAAATTGAACTAAAAGAATCCTCACTTATTCTTGCAAAATGTCATCATTCATAACAAGTAATTGATAATACAGAAGTCGGAGGCCGTTTTCGCTTCATAACCCCATGAAAAGGGAATAAGATAGCCTGCTTGCTGCCTATGCGTGGAAATTAGGATGTCACTGAGCAAAAAGCCCATCAATCCTGGGATTCTTGTGCCATTTGGATGCTTCTGAAGATTTTATCTTCTTTTGCTGATGGAAATCTTTCTGTAAACATTCTTGGTTCTGAATGACAACAAAATGTCTAAGAAGAACCCAACGATACATGCTCCAGTCATGACTATAAACACTAGCCTGTAACAATGGCCTCCGACACAAGTGTTCCCGCCTCCTGCGGTGGCAGTTGCCTCCATATCATACAGTATGCCGGCAAGCAGCCCGGAGAAGAGGAAAGAGCCGAGGGGAAGGTTCAGGATGAGAATGTTGTAGATCAGACCATAATATTTCAATCCAAATAGCTCAGAGGCTGTTGGCACTGTAATGGCTAGGCGGACTCCATAGCATATGCCAACTAGCATAGAGCCGATATAGAGAGAACCAGGCATAGCCATGGCTAGAAATATGTACCCTACGCCCATCAGAATCTGAGAAGCTGCATTCCATAGTGGTCTTGGTGTTGCGGCTTTTCTGCGAACAGGAAACGAATCCTATAAACACTCCGTTTTTTTTTTTTTTTAATCTTCATCAACAAAATCTAACACATACCCACCCGTCATAGATCATAGATCTCTCAACAATTAAAAGAGTGGAGGCATCTATTCATGTGTTCTCTGTATATTAGACTTGAACTTGAGGCATAACAATTAACAACAAATACATGAATCATGTGACTTTCCGATTTTCTTCTATAATCTTAAAACCACAATCCATGTCAACAATTAACAATAAAATTCCAATTGGCAAGATTCCATTGTCATGTTCAACGTAATTTACAATTCAGTGCCTAACTTTCTTATACTTTCCGCCACAACTATCAATAGATTAAGACTGAAAACTTTTCTTTTGTATTATTTTTGAAAAGTAAACAACTTTGCAATATTGAAACAATTTTAAATTATTAACTTTCTTATACTTTCCGCCTCAACTATCAATAGATTAAGACTGAAACCTTTTCTTTTGTATTATTTTTGAAAAGTAAAGAACATTGCAATAGTGAAACTTTCTAGTAGAATTTTTTTTATTTTTTAAATTAAACAAAAGGAAAAAATTGCACCAAGTTACAATTAAAAAGTAAAGTAAATTACTCTATATTTCTTTGATTAATATTTTTCTTCTATTATAAAAATATACATAAATTTTTCTTGAAAATAAAATTAAAATACACTTATCTTTTTTAATTAATATTTTTGTTACATAATTTTTTTCTTCTAAAAATTAGTATTTTGAAAGCCACAATTACTTTATAAGCATTGTGTCAGAGGACACTGAATTTGAAAATTAGAAAGAAACAGTGTTCTTTTATTTCATTTTATTATTTGTTCTTAAAAAGCATTTAAAACATTAGATTAATTTATAGTATATTTTTTAAGTTTTAGAGAAAATTTGTGGATATATTTTTCATAATAAAAATAAATTTAATGTAATAAAAATATTAATTAAGAAAAAAATATAATAGTATATTGATTTATATTTTTAATTTTAAAAAATTAAATATATTTTTAGGATAAAAGAGAACTACGTTGAGAGCCACAGAGACAAGCGTAATTTAGTCTAAAAGATATCGCGCCATATGTACGATGGGAGACGAAGATAGTAAGATTGCAGATAGTTTATATGACTACGTTTAATTCCTTTCACAATTAAGTGTTAGTTGAAATCACAGTGATAGGAGGGGAGGTGACTTACTTAATGAAGTACTCCGACACCGAACCCGAGATGATCCGCCCAAAAAAGCCCCAAATACTGGTAAGCGAGACGAAGATGGAGACGTCGGTGTATCCAAGTGCCAACCCGATTTGACCCATATTGTTCATCACCGCCAAACCCGTTCCAACCCCACACAGAAAAGACACGAACAGGATCCAAAAATCCATCGTACTCAGCGCTTCCCATATCGTGTGTTCCTCTCCCACCACCGGTCCGCTCTTTATTATCATTGCCTCCTCAGCTGCGGCGGCCGCTACCACAGCGGTGTCTTCTCTCTCCGCCTCGGCTTCTCTCAGTTTGTCGTGGTTTCGAAGCAACGGTTCCTTAACCTGTCCCTCAATATCCAAGGCCGTTTTGAATCTATTCAAGTTCAAGCCTATGAAGTAAGAGTGGATGGGGATTCCCAATGGCGAGGCCAGCAGAATGAGTAATAAACCGGCGAATGCTCGAGACAATAACTTGCTGGGATTGGGCACAAAATCAAAAGCCAAAAGATAAACGGCGACCACGACGGCGACAGCATTTAGTATACCGAAATACTTGGATTCTTCGTTCTCTTCAGCGGCTGTGGAAGCAGGTGGGGTCTCGCGGAGGAAAAAGATACCGGTTAAACAAACGGCGAATGGTATTATAGAGAGCATGAGGAGGAAGGAAGCAGGATCGTCGGCGAAGAGAGCGGAGCAGAGATCGGTGAATATAGCAGTGCTCAACCCAATAAACCCTTTGAGAATGCCGGAAACTGGGCCTCTATTTTTCCGAAAGTTGCGTATGCAAGTGACTAACACTGCCGTGTTCATCCAAGTTGTGCTATTGCCTCCCATGCACAGAAATATGCACATCTGTATATGGAGCAATAGGAATCTGTTACAGATGGAAACAACGTATTGTTCCGTAGTTGTTTATGCAGAATATGCATATGGGAACTGGGAAGGCTAAACTTATAATAATACTATCATTAGTTGCATCCAGAACATAGAATAAATATTGCAATAGGAAGGGTTGCATTCTGGGTACCTGCCAATAAGGAAGGGGTTGAATTCTCCGACTAACAACAAGCCACTGGACACCATAGCCAAGAAGACCTTCGACTGAGCCAATGAGGAGAATAACCCATGTTGGGAAACGATCAGAAGCAAGGCCCGCGAGAAGTCCAAAGGCCTTGCCAACATCTTTAGCTACTGAAAGACTGTTAAGCTGGATTTGAGTTAGATGCATGAGGGATTTAAGGGCACGGGAGTAGTTGGAGAAAGTGTAATTGTTGCCGGAAATAGCTTGAATCCAGACGGCGGTGACGAACCCCAGCCATTTGCCGGCGGATGAAGCAGGGGAGAACTGGAAAGAGCCCATTCATTAAGGGGAGAAGAAAACAAGCCAAAATATTTGAATGGTAATGTTGGGGCTTTGAATTCGCAGACACCACATTTATAGCCCGCTTTGGTGGGCAGAAATAAAAATTGAAGTGTACGTACTGTGGTGGGGAAAGCGAGACGAGAACCGTGTTGGATTTTATTTCCCAAAGGCAAAGAAAGAAAATGGCAACAGGACGGTGCTTTTGGATGGGGTCCATAAGGAGGCCGTACCCGTACGAGTTCACTTGTGGCCGTGGGTTTGCTTTGGTGGCAACGTGGAATATCTTGTCCACTTGAATTTTTTTTTCCATTACTTCTATTCTTAATTCTTATTACTAATATGCTTTATTTTTAGCTTTCTTCATTAGAAAATGCAGATTAAGGGCCACGGCTCCGGTTGTTCATATCTTGCGAACATCTTCACAAGAGCCCTGGACTCCAAAAAAAGAGTCAGGGGACGTTGAGGAGGAGAGAAACCTTTGAAGATTGCTACTCGGCAATCGGCGTGCGACACAAAACCAAACAAAATTGTCCCCAAGAATATAAATATATTTGACAGATTTTATGTGATATTCATATTCCATCATGGTAAGTAAAATAAGTATGCGCTCCCTCAATTTTTTATAATTTAGATCTGACAAGATTATATTTATTTCCTACTTGCTCGAGTTGTTAATTTAAAATTTTAATTTCCAAACTTCAAGTGCACATGAAAAAAGAGCACACTCGACAGTGATTATAATTCTTATTCGAATAATTTTTATTTTATTTTATAAGATCGGGGACCAAAGCCTAACAAAACTATTTTAGTTAGAATAATCTTTTTCATTAAGCGTAGAGCTAGGGACACAAGATTGTAGGGATGTTATGACCTTGTTTGTATTTTTCAATAGTAAGATATTTTTAATTTCTTTTATAATCATATTTTTATAAATTTATATACTCACAGATAGTTATAACAATATTTAATAGAAATCGTTGTCAATTCATGTACAATTTTTAATTTTTAGCTTAATTTGTTAAGACGTGACGATGAATATGATTTGTGACCAGTGAAACCCAATTCAAGTGAAATAAGACTTTATATACACACCTAATTAAGGCATATACACATTATTATTATTATTATTATTATTATTATTATTATTATTATTATAAAAAAAAGAGGGTCTCGGATGCGATCATGCCTGACCATTTAAACTTGTAGACTTTGGGTACCGGCGAATCTGAATAATAAGATTTTAGTTATAATAGTTATTTAAATTAAAGACTAAAACTTGCTAGTGCGTGTTTATTGCCGCTAGCTGCGTTGAGTTGGAATATTTGAATGGTTCCAAACCCAATCCTTTTCATTCTTTCTTTTATGGATTATTATTTAGTATATGATGGGATGGAGTTAAAATAAAATTTTCACAAATATTATACTAAATATAAATATATGACAAAATTAATAGTCTGAATTAATTTTTTAAATAATTTTATAAATTTTCAGTATTCAGCGTCTCTACCAACTATATACTAAATAATAATTTTTTTTTATTTGAATTTAAATTTGGATAATGAAAGTTGTGCATTTCATTTTTTGTTTCTCTGAGAAAAAAAAAAAAACAATCAGCTCGCAGAGTTGGAAAGTTACATGAGAAAAGTAGTCGTCAATACTGCTTAAGTTTTGATGGTATTCATAATCAAACAAATAATAAATGATAATTATGTGGAAGAAAACATGCCCTAACGATAAGTTAAGGGTATCCCGGAGAACACAAGTACCGCCGGCTGGGACAGGATGAGATGGGATCTGAAAGCAATTTTATATTTATCTGCTCACTGTAGATGGGATGTTGTTACTTGTTATTACGGCCTCAGAAGCAGAAATATCTTGCATCGGAGGGAGACCCTAGTAGTCTGTCCAATGAGCTGTCTCTCACTCTTAAAAAGTTACCATCAAGTGGACCTTTTTCGGTATTACCAATCGTCTTCTCTATCACTTTCCTCTTTTGTCAATGCAAGTGCCCGCAACTTGTAAGTCGTGACAAACTGCTCTGAAAGAAAAAAAGGGTAAATTTGTGGGGGGAAGAGTAGCCAGTACGGACGGATGTGAAGAATTGAGCAGCGAATGAGACAATGAAAGCGGGGGACCTACCCATCGAATACTGATAAACCATTCGCGGCTATTGTTTTTTTGATAAGATCCCTCATCTATCAGGTATTGATTTCTCCTCGATCGCCCTATCACATGCATTTTGATTTTGTTGTCCTTTTTTCGATCGGAAGTCGTCGCAAATTCAGAATAGTTTATTTCTAAACTTCAAAGGTGCAGAAGCACTGGTTTGAATGCAGAGTCATTTTTATATCTAACATGGGGCCCCTTCCTCTAGGGTGGCTGTCGGGTGCCTACAATAGTCACCCCACTTGGATGGAGGATGGATCCATCCACGCCAGCCTTAGCCGAACAACAAGCACGCACTATTCAATCCTCCATTTTTCAATTATTTGTCCTTTCTACATTATCTAACTGCACGCAATTAATAGGTTGACTAATATATTTGGTAAAGCTAATATTCCTGCTTCGCTTGTCGTCGATCGTAAGAAAGTATGCATGTTCTCTTGAGCTTTCAAATTCAAACAAAAGCAGAAACAAGGTTTCTTGAGGGAATATGCTAACCGTCTTTCATTTGCTTACCGTCTTCGTACATACAACAACAATTAAGCATGTGACTGGCTGCTACTTCCTCCTTCAATTCATCATAGTGTGCAAATATATATATATATATATATATATGCTTCGTCTGCTTAATTTGCTTGTTTTTAAATCACATCTTCAACTTAATTAGTTGAGTTCCAAATGAAACATATGCTTCCAGCAAATCGCAATCTATCATGATGTATGAAGCTCACAAATATCTCAACAAACTCTGCTTGCTTCTGCTCCCAACCTTCGAAATGTGTTGCGTTTGTCAAAAACCGCGTATACCTTTACTCGCGCACTTGCAACTCCTACCGACTGCTTGCCTCGTGCAGCTTTTTTACTACGACACAAAATTCAGACGTCTAAGTTTTAAATTCAAGTCATGAGAAATTGAAACAGTATCTTCAAACAATTTAATTCATTTTATTATTATTATTATTATTATTATCTATTATCAATTATGCTCGTAAATAAATTATCCAATATATAAAATGTTTAAATTCTATTCATGAATATGTATAACGAAGACTTGAATTATAAATTTAACGCCAATAACCATCTCATGGTTATAGATATAAGACAGACTAAAATCTTGGACGAGTTTTAATTAGTCACGTTTACAGAATTGGTAGATTGTAGAGTATCCTTATTGAAGTGGTTCATAAAAGGATTAGAGAGGAGTCTAGCATTTTTTTTTTTTTTTTGGTGGTTCCTAATTCCTGGGACTTTGAACTTGTCTGCGCGAAGGTCGTGCACATTGAAGGGTCCGCCATTAGCAGGGTTGGTCAGGAGCTTGTTGGATTTTCCAAGGGAAGCTCTACTTCGAAAAATGTATGGTGGCAGGTAGAGGTGGCTTCAGTTTCAAAGTCGCCTGATGATGGTCCGTTAAACCCATCCCCCAATCGGTTGGTGACTGCTCCTGCCAAACCCCCTACCAACAACATCAACATGGAATCTACTCCAAGATTCCTACTTGGTGATTTCAGTTGAACCCCTTTAGGCTCGTGTATGTCTCTCACAAAAGGCCACGAGCATGGTGGCCACTCCATTTCTAGAGTCCCAACCGCAACAGATACTTATGGCCCAATGTTTCCATGCTATATATTGTAGCATCTTTCGGAGCACATGTCTTGCACAGTCAGACCGTTGGATGCCATGCTACAATCAAAACCAAAGTGTTTGTCCTTCCACCAGTTGCCTTGTGGATCAACAACTTTATGAAATCTGTGATCAACACTTTCCCAAGAGACTGATTCGGATCTTGTCGTTGGCTCACCACTTGCACTGTGATTTTGGAGTTGTCTGGGGCTGGTTTTTTTTTTTTTTTTTGTGAGTTTTTAGTAGCTCTCCACAATTTGCCACCTTTGTGATACTTTGGGTTGGTTGTTGGGAGGGCCATTATAGTTAAGGGCATTGATAAAGGAGATATAAAATGACTTTCTTTTGCACCTCTGGAACTTGACTGTACCATAAGATGGAAATGTCAATGTTCCCGGTGAACAAAGCGCCTCATCTGTGAGTGGGAGCACGAACACCCGTCGCTCAGGCAAGGCATATAGGGAGCACCACGAGCAGAGAGATAGAGAAACAGAGAAGGAGATTTTGGAAAGAAGAAAAAAACTTTTTTGTTGGTATTCCTCCCTATTTCCTTCAGTTTAATGCTTGTATCTTGCATAGCCACCCCCAAATTAAATTTATACCCGCGTGCTTGAGTTTTTCAATCTCAAAACAGAAATTTTTTTTCTTGGATTAAGGTGGATATATATATCTTATTTGAATTGGTATTTAATCTATCGGCAGTGGACAATTTTTTATCTACCAGCAGTATCTAAATCCTGACACGTGGCATATTGCACTCGCCTTACTTTTTTTAACTCCTTAAAATTCATTTATTACAACACGATATTTAGACTTTAAATTTAAATAATAGAGAATCGAAAGAGTATCCTCGACACATTCAAGTCGCTTTCTTATTATTATTTATCAGCAATTATGTTCACGTAAATAAATTATCAGATACATAATTTTATATATATATATATATATATATATATATATATATATATATATATATATAATTACTTTGTTCCCATTTAATTTCATTAGATTAGTGTAATTTGAAATTCACTCAACAGATCCTCCACTTGACGTTCAAACACTCTCCTCGTATTTAATCTTTTCCAATGAAGTTGAGAGTTACATTAGGGATTCATTTTCTGAACGCGGTACTTGGTGGAAATTGACGGCTACACTATAGTCGATGTGTGAAATTCTAGTCATGAATAAGTACAACAAAGATTTAAATTATAAACTTAACACCAGTAACCATCTCATGGCTATAGACATCTATAAGAGAGACCAAGAGCTTTACAAAACTGGCGAGGGAGAAAAGAATATTTGAATGCGGATCATCCGTGGTTCACAAAAGGATTATAGAGGAGTCCAACATGTCTTCGTTCGTGGGTTCCAAATTCCAGGGACCATGAACTTCTCTGCACCAAGGCCGTGCACATTGAAGGATCCTCCATTAGCAGGGTTGTTGAGGAGCTTGCCGGGGTTTCCAGGGGAAGCTCCACTTCCAAAAAAAATTTGGCAGGCGGAGGTGGCTTCAGTTACGAAGTTGCCGCCTGGTGTTAGTGCGTTAAACCCATCCCCGAGTGGGTTGGTGACTGCTCCTGCCAAGCCCCCTGCCAACAACATCACCATGGAATCTACTCCGAGGTTCCCGCTTGGTGGTTTCAATTGAATCCCATTGGGCTCATGGTTGTCTTTCACGAAAGGCCAGGAGCATGCTGGGCACTCCATTTCTGGATCCCCAACCACAACAAACACCTGTTTATCAATGTCTCCATGCATGTAGCATCTCCCAGAGCACATGTCTTGCACAGTCACACCGTTGGGGGCTACAATAAGAACCAGAGTGTTTTTCCTTCCACCAGTTGCCTTGGGGATCAACATCTTTATGAAATCCGTGATCAACACTTTTCCAAAAGAGTAATTGGGATCTTCTTGTTGGCTCACCACTCGCACTGTGATTTTGGGGTTGCCTCTTGCTGGTCTTTTTGTGAATTTTTGGTAGCTCTCCACAATTTGCCACCATTGGGATACTTTTGGTTGCTTGTGGGGAGGGCCATTGTAGTTAAGGGCATTAAGGAACGATAAAATGGCTTTCTTTTGCACCTCTGGAACTTGACCGTACCATAAGATGGAAATGTCAATGTTCCCAGTCAGCAAAGCGCCTCCTCTGTGAGTGGGAGCACGAAGACCCAGCGCTTGGGCAAGGGCCACAGGGAGCACCGTGAGCAGGGAGACAGAGAAACACAGGAGGCTTTGGAAAGAAGACGACATTTTTTTTTGTTCATTCCTATTTCCTTCGTTCGAATGCTTGCATCTTGCAGATGCATCCCCAGAATTTATTCACGTTTTTCAATCTCAAATTAGCAATTTCTTTCCTTGGTTTGGGGTGGATATATATTAGTAAAACTAAAATTTGAAAGCGAGACTAAAGGTTGTTAATAGTAATAGAGTGGGAGAAGGCGTCAAAACGGCTTTATTCACTCGCTTTTTTTTTTTTTTGGACATGGTAATTCACTTGCTTACCATAATGAAAGACGCCCTAACTTTAGTTGGAGTTGTAGTTTTAACTCTAGTGGCTATTTTATTGGGCTGAAGAGATGTAAACACCTGAAAATTTAACTTAGATGTGCAAAAAGGGCCATATGATTTTTTTTGGGGACTATAATAGGCCATATGACCTTATAACTTATGACCCATACTAAACAATAGGGGTTGGGCAATGAGCAACTTGTTTGTAAATGTTGGCTTTTTATTATAACTCATTTTGGTTTAGAAGTAACCTAGTGATGCGAGAAGCTCCAGCCAGAAGCAACAGCAGTGCCGCCCCTCTACCTCTTCTTTTTTTTATTTATAATTATTTTTATATTTATTTTTTAAAAAAAATTATTTTTCCTTCTCATTTGAAGAATTTTTTTTATTATTAGAAAATTTTCTCTCTCTTCTTTTAGAATAGATTAAGACAAAGTCGGCTCTATATTTTTTAAAATTTATAGAAGTTTAAAACAAATTTAAAAAATGAGACATTTTTAAAATAAAATTATTAAAATATATAGTAAAAAAAATTTTGAGGCTTAAAGTCTAATAAGTAGTAAAAAAAAAAATTTTGAAACCTAAAATCCTAACTTTATCATCTTTACCCTTGAGCTGAACCTGGATTAAGAACTTGTATGTTTCACATCTTGTTCGTTCAAATCTACAATATTGAGTTCATATTTATAATTTTGAATTCAAATTTAAATAGAATAAAACTAAATTTATAACACCATACTTACAATTGAGTAGAAAAATTTTGAAAAGTATTAACCTTAGAGAAAGTTGAGAGGTATGTTGTTTCTTCAATAATATATATCTACTTTTTTGTATATTATAATAAATGTATTTTTTCATGTTGATATATAATATTTAATATACTAGAGTTTGAGAAGTATGCTATCGCTATATTTTTTAATTATAGTACTAATGTTTATATCTTTTATGTTCAAAAATTATAAGATTTATTTATTTTATTTTTATCTTTTATTTGTTAGCTTCAGTGTCTATTTATATATAACTAATAATATTTCATTTGTTCAAAAAAATATTAATAATAATAACTCATTTAGAGGATACAAGCTCAGAGTAAAGTGGCAAACTATCATAATTCTTAATGACAAAGCTTGGTGATTTTAATTTTTGAGTGCCTCAAGGTGTTGAATGATATCTTCTAACTTACAAGGTGAGTCCTTATTGAGAGGGATCAAAATGAGTACAAAAAATCTAGCCTGCCACTTAATGACCAAAAACACAATCTAAATTCATTAAGTTGAATGGACAAGCAGCATGTACATGTTCTGTTTTCTCCCTCTTGTTTGCCAGATGAAACTTGCTTCTCAAAGTGTGTACTTATGTGCTAAAGTAGAGGTTATGGTTAAGGCCAAAGATGGACAACTTGAGTATATTCATGCATGCACAAGAAACCCTACTGAAGTACATGGGACATGCTAGTTTATGTTGGACTTAGCTTCCATATAAATAAGGGGCATTTGGAATGAAGTTAGCATCCCATCCCATTTCTTCACTTTTCTTTTAAAGTTTTTATTGACAGTAATTGAAGTGTTTTGTTCCTATTGTTAGAAAAAATAATTTAAGTGTTCTCTCATTTCAATTTGAGAATTGTTGTAATTACCCAATTTTTTTAATATTATCCTCTTTTTACTTGACCATAGACGTAGCCTACATTGAATAAACTACGTTAAATCTCTGTATTTATTTTTTTCTTTAATTTTTTTATTTCAACTTTAGTTACAGTGTCCAACTTCCTAAGAGTGATATCAAAGTATTGGTTCTCATAAGTCTTAATATGCTCTATAGTTACGACTATTGACCGATCTTCCGCATTAAAAAAAAAAAATTTGAGATCGTAGTCTGTACTGCAGTACTGTTCATAGTGAAACAGTGAAATAGTTGTATTATGCAGAGATGGCAACAAAGTTCAAAATAAAGAAGTTCGACAGAAATAATTTTTCATTATGGAAGATGAAAATGATTGCGATATTGACAAAAAAACATTGCATAGAGGCAATAGGAGAAAGATCAGTGGAGATCGTTGATAACAGAATATAGAACAGAATAAAAGCCAACGTTGTCGTTAATCTTCACCAATGCTTGTCAAATGAAGTCTTATCAAACATAGAGGAGAAGAAGACTGTAAAAGAGATTTGGGATACTCTCACAAAATTGTATGAAGTCAAGTCACTACACAACAAAATTTTCTTAAAAAGAATATTATACACTCTTCGAATGTCAGAATTTATTTCAGCAACAGATCACATCAACACCTTCAATACACTATTTTTTAAGTTCTCAAAGTTGGGTTATGAAATAAATATAAATGAGCATATGGAAATTATACTTCAAAGTCTACGAGATTCGTATGGTCAACTCGTCATCAATTTGACCAATAATATTCTCACAAATTATCTAGTCTTTGAGGATGTTGTAACTTCTATTATGGAAAAAAGAAAAAAGACGTAAAAATAAGGATGACAGGATAGCAAGTTCACAACAAGTGGAGGCATTATTGATGATAAGAGGGAGATCAACAGAATGTGGACCCAGTGGGAGCCAAAATCATGGTAGGTCCAAGTCAAAAGGTAGAAAAAGTATCAAATGCTACAGCTGTGGCAAGAGAGGGCACAAAAAAAAAGAGTGTTAGCATCTGAAGAAGAATGAAAAACTCCTTAGTCATCAAATGCTCAGGGTAGTGTAGCGAATAGCTCGAATAATGGTAAAATTATTTACAGTGAGACAACAACTGAAGATAAATCAAGTTTTGCTGATGTTTGGATCATTGACTCAAGAGTAACATGGCATATAACTTTTCGAAGAAAATGATTTCATCAATATAAATCAATATCAGGAGAATTTGTATTCATGGGTAACGATCATGCTTTAGAGATTACTAGTATTGGTACTATCAAATTAAAAATGTATGATGGTATGGATCGCACTATACAAGGGTTACGACATGTGAAAAGTATAAAAAAATCTATTGTCTTTGAGACAATTAGATGATGTTGGGTGTAAAACTCTCATTGAGAACGAGATCATGAAAATTGTAAAAGGCGCACTAGTGGTTATGAAGGCAGAAAATGTGGCTGCTAATCTGTTCAAACTTTTTGGAGAAACACACCAGGAAGGAGAATTATTAGTTGCATCAACAAATTCAGGAGAAAAAACAACGATGATGTGGCATCGTAAGTTCGGACATATGTCAAAACGAGACTTGAAAATTCTCTCTGAACAAGGTTTACTTCCTAGACTCAAAATGGTAAACTTACCATTTTGTTTACATTGTGTGACAAGGAAGCAACACAGATTAAAGTTCAACTCATCAATAGCTAAGAGCAAAAGCATCTTAAATTTGATTCATTCTGATGTTTGGCAAGCACCACTTATATCCCTAGGAGGAGCAAAATACTTTGTTTCATTTATTGATGATTACTTTAAGAGATGCTGGGTGTATCCAATTAAGAGAAAATCGGATGTATTTGAAGTCATCAAATCCTTTAAAGCACGGGTGAAACTTGAATCCGAAAAAAGTATCAAGTGTTTAATGACTAATAATGGAGGAGAATATACAAGCGACGATTTTGACACATTTTTTCAAAAAAAAGGCATCAAAAGACAGTTTACTACAGTATATACTCCACAGCAAAATGGAGTAGCAGAACAAATGAATATAACTTTTTTGAAAAGAACAAGAGCAATATTGAAGATTATAAATCTAGTCAAGTCATTTTGGGCACAAGCAGTCAACACTGCTTGCTTTGTGATAAATAGGTTCCCGTTAACAGCGATTAACCTGAATACACCAATGGAGATGTAGACTAGCAAACCAGTTGACTATTCTCGCTTTCATATATTTGGAAGTCCTGTGTACGTAATGTACAATGCTCAAAAAATAATGAAACTAGATTCAAAATCTAGAAAGTATATTTTCTTGGGGTATACTGATGGAATCAAGGAGTATCGCTTATGGGATCCCACGACTCATAAAGTTGTCATCAGTAGAAATATAATTTTTGCAGAAGATAAACTATAAGGAAAAGAAAGTGATAACACTTTAATAGAAGAAGCTGAAACTACATTAATTCAGGTGAAGAATAATCCTAAAGAAGAAAATAAAAATTCTTCTGAAGTAGTCTCAGAGCACGAAGAAGAAGAAGAAGAACTAATTGAGTTTGAGGCTCAAGAAATTTGTCAATCTACTCGTGAAAAAAGATGACTTTCTTGGCACTCGAAATATGTTATGGAGAGTAATATTTCATATTGTCTTTTAACGGAGGATGAAGAGCCATCAACTTTCTATAAAACTTTAAATAGTCCAGATGTATTTCAGTGGATGACAACAATGCAAGAAGAAATTGAAACTCTTTATAAGAATAAAACATGAAAACTTGTACCGTTACCATATAGTAGAAAAGCCACTGATAACAAATGGATCTATAAGATCAAGTGTGACAGTAATAATCAAGTAGAACGGTTTCGTGCGAGATTGGTAGTTAAATGATATGCTCAGAAAGAAGGTATCGACTTCAATGAAATATTTTCTCCTATGGTTCAACTTATAACAGTCAGAGTAGTTTTGACAATGTATGCTGCTATATTCGATTTACATCTAGATCAACCAGATGTGAAGACTACTTTTTTTCATGGTGACCTTGAAGAAAAAATTTATATATTCCAACCAGAAGGCTATGTAGAAGAAGATAAAAGAACTTGAAGCAGACAAATTAGGTGCATCTTTTGTGGACAATTTGGCTTTTGAATATGTGGTTATGGCTCACTCACAAATATTATAAATATGAGACATTTGGAATGAAGTTAGCATCACATTTCATTTCTTCACCTTTCTTCTAAAACTTCTTTAAAAAGTAATTGAAGTGCTTTGTTCCTATTGTTAGAAAAAGTAATTTAAGTGTTCTCTTCTTTCAATTTAAGAGTTATTGTAACTACTCAATTTTTTTTAGTATTATCCTAATTTTACTTGACCGTAAACGTAATTTATATTAGGTGAACCACATTAAATCTCTGTATTTTTTTTTTGTTTCAATTTTAGTTGCAGTGCCTGACTTTCTAATAGTTTATGCACCACTTATCCGCTCAGCACTTATTGGATTCGTTGAAGAAATGAATCAACTTGTGTGCCCTGATCAAGGAGCAGGCCATCCACTTGGTTTTCCTAGACAATTGCGTAGGAAAACTCAAGCTTGGAAGTCCCTGGAAACTCCTAAGGATTATAGAATTAAACAAATGATGAGCAATTTGGCAAAGAGAACTGCACATGGATTGATTTGTATCGAGAAGAAGCTTTTTTGCCTAGTGTTTGACGCAAAGGCTACATATTTTCAGAAACACCAAGAGAGTGAGTGTGTGATCCGAGATGGGATGGGACCATATGGTATAGTATCCAACCCACTATACTCTGCTAACTAATATCTATCAAGTGCGTATTTTTGTGTTAAAATGCATTGAATATAACGGTGTATTCTCTTACTCCAGAAAACATTGATGAGTGGTGGTGCACCTTTGCTTGTGCTTGATTTTAACTCTAGTTATCAATTTATATTATAGTGTTGCTTGTGCTTGTCCTTGTCACGAACGCCATTCATGACTCCAAATTAACATCAAATATATTAGTAAGAGGTTAGTTAATGTCAGTATCCTATGTGACCAACACCAATCTTACCTAGTCTTATCACCCACAGCATTAATATTAGGTAATGCTTAATATTTTGATGCTATCTCAGGTGTAATATGACATCTATGGGCTCCATATATAAACAAATAGATTAATAATGTGAAACTAAACCTTGTAATCACGGACTATACTCGGCTTTTTAGTAATTAGAAAAGAGTGGGGTGAAAACCTTTGGTTGTGTTTAAGAAATATGAGTATAATTATAAACATGTACTATTCTATGTTTTCTGATAATTTAAAATGCGTGAATCAAATTTCAATATATCTTTATGAAATATTTTAAATCTTTAAATTACATGTCTTTTTTTATAATTTATCTAGCAAAAGTACAAAAAAATTATGTTATCTATAGAGAATTAAAAAATACTGGAAAACAAATTATAGAGAAAAACTTGGCCATTCTTCATTCATAGAAACAGAGGGCATATGAGTCATTGGGCACAACAATGATGCATACAAAACTGTAAATAGGACGAAAAAGCAATGGCATTTTGAGTGACCCCCATATTTATATATAGACCCGAGTCTTAGTCTCTGAAATCCATAGTTTGAGAATTAGAGACCAACTGCTGGTTCACAGGTCACAACAATGGCGATGGCTTTCAAAATGGTATTCTACTGTTTATATGTATTTTACTCTATCTACTGTGATTTGTTAATCGAGTAAGTGCTTATGGTAATTACGGTGAGCAGGCGACTACTGGAATGTGGGTGACCGATGAGTGCAAGCACTCTTTCATGGAGATGAAGTGGAAGAAGGTGCACAGATACATAGTGTTCAAGATCGACGAAGGATCGAGATTGGTGACCGTCGATAAGGTGGGTGGGGCAGGCGAGGGATACGATGATCTGGCCGCATCACTGCCCAACGATGATTGCCGATACGCTGTCTTCGACTTCGATTTCGTCACCGTCGATAACTGCCGGAAGAGCAAGATCTTCTTCATTGCATGGTACATTAACCCTGTTACTTTCTCTTTGCTTTTTATCTGCATTAATTATTAAGAAAATCATCTCTTCAAATTACCTTTTTGACCCTTAGTTATATAGATGGTTATCCAATTGCTGAGTCATGGTCATATGATCAAAACTTACCATCTAATTTGGACGAGGGAATTGGATTAAATTTAAAGAGTTACTATTTAGTATATCGGTGGTAATTTTTTATTTATTAATAATGTTTAAATTATAATATTTAATAAAAATAATTTTAAAATTTATTATTTTTATCACGTATTGTAATTTAAATATTATTGATAGTTGTCAATGTATTAAATATATTTTTTTAATTTAATAGAGTAAAAAAAAAATGGTAAGAGAAAGAGACCCACTACCTATATGCAACTAAAAAGTTGAATATTAGGTGCAATTATAGGATGTAAAGGAATCTTTTATTTGTATTTGTATATTTTTTTTAATATATGATAATAAGAGGATATATGATATGAGGTATATATGGGGAAAATTAATTTGCAGGTCTCCAACGGCATCGAGGATAAGAGCAAAGATGCTATACGCAACATCAAAAGACGGGCTGAGAAGAGTGCTGGATGGTATCCATTATGAACTACAAGCCACGGATCCAACCGAAATGGGATTTGACATTATTAGAGACAGGGCCAAGTAGATGGATCGTGGGTGCTTATAATTAAGCTAGCGAAACCTATTTATTTTGTCTCCAATCCCATCTGCTCTGTCTTCTTGTTTATGTAGGTTTTTGGCACGTACCCCCCACGTCTAATCTGTAATCATATATAATAATTATATGCATCTGTCGGGTGTTTGCTAAGTTAATCGCAACTAAAACTTTGCTTTTAATCCTCCTCAACATTGCTAACTTTAACTTTTTACGACAAAAATATTTGCGCGCGCGTTAAAATTAAGAATTTTGGTCTAGCTTGGGTTCTCAACTTTAAGCTTATCAGTACTGGGATCTAAGATAACTTTGAATTAAGATGGGAATATTTTTTATTTTCTGTAAATAAGATTGTTTCTCTTTTACAATCCTTTCCACTGACAGTATTCTCTGCGAGATGGCAACTGTTTTTTTGTTTTTTCTGAAAAATGAATGAGTGCAGGGTTCGACTTCTTCAGTAACGAGAAACTCATTGAAGTTATGCGTAAAAACATGATGAGTCGAACAACACGATCTAATTGATGAGTCTTGATAATATATATTGGCGTGTCGTAATTTAATTTGTAAGATTTGCTTACCATTTTGGTTAAAGAAGAATCGTCGACGTTAAATTAAGATGAAAATCTATTTAAACGGCTCTCTGTGGGTTGTCATTCTCGAGTGCAGCTGGTGATTAAAATTTAGATATTTAATAATGACATGAAAATACACATAGAATGCAGAAGAAATTAAGAATGTACATTCTGAACTATTTTTGTTTTTACGTTGTTGGTATTCTAAATATAAACATGTGTTAGACAGAGAATGTATGAGATGAAGAGAAGAGAAAATTGATGCCAAGGCACTATATATCTTTCATTAATGATCAAACCCTTTACTACACATAACAACATGTATACAATACTGACACATCAGCAGAAGAACTAACCAATCCTAGCTATCACCTATAAGATAGAATATAAAAGATATTAATTTTTCAAATAAATAAAAAACCCCTTAATTATTAACAAAAGAGGGGTGGTGTGAAGATGATAAGTAGAGATGGTAAAGTTTTAGAGAAAGAGAGAATGAGTTTTTGGAAGAAACGTTACGTAGATAAACTGACTTTTGTCCAAAATTGGAGTTGAATAGTTGTGGAAACTTTGTTATGATGGTATGCCTTTTGAAGGATGGATGCTCTTGCCTATGGAACTTATCCGCAATCGGTGTTTGCCATTATGAAAGGAATTTTCCATTAAAAAAAATAAGAATGAGCAATATTACAACCCCACCTCAACTACTCTACCTGCAATGGCTTTTTGCTCATAGCAGGGATGAGCCTTCTATTAGTATCTACCCCATATGACTTTATTAATTATATGAGTGATTGAAAAAGAAAAACACTAAATGAATATTTGTTTGTTAAGGATTGGTAGTGCAGGGCATTCGTGGAACCACGAAACTGGCATTAGGATCAGGATCCAATACCTACCCTATCTTTCTTACTTACTTACTGCCGTAATGCATAATGATTACCGCTAATTAATCCCACATGCATTCCTCCATTCACTTCAACTTTTAGTCTCGTCTGGGCCATTCCAACCACTAACATCTCAATTATCTATAATCAAAGCCCCTCAACTCCAACATTTTTCCTAAATTCCATTCCGTAATGGTAGTTAAGAAAAAGAGAGAGGAAAAAAAAAACACCAAACGCCCACTGACAACAAACATGGAAGCGGGGGCCATTATTCTTTGGAGATCAAGTTGGGCTAGTACAATAGTCCTACCAAATGCCAGAGATGCTCTAACTGGTCCATTGTATTAAAGTTGGGCCACAGCGCGGTGAACTTTATATGATAAACAAGGATAAGGAGGCCCACCACCTCAAGGCAAGGCTCAAATTAGCAAGCTTTTCTTTTGTGTTTTAGTTCTGCTATAATCACGCCCAATTCCCGTCTTTATGATTGAGATTTCCCCTTTTTCTGAGTTGACTCAACTCCTTGTCAAATCGTACCTCTCCAACTTCAGACAACTTTCCAGCTCGGCAAATAACAAGGATTCAGTATGACCCCACCTCCCGGGATCAAGCGTGGGACCGCTTTCAGAGCCGGGAATGACTGACTCGAATCATCACATGTCCGCGCACGCCACTTCTGGCCGTCCATCTCGGCCGACCATGGCCCACTCAATCATACCTCCTCATTCCCAAAACGAGACATCCACCGTCCGATATACGAGAATGAAGTGTGAAGTATTTCACAAGGCAAAAACAGATCCACCATGCGCTTAACGGCTTCGCTCCTTTTCTCTCTCTTTGACCACCCTCCTATAATTCCTTTTCACTTTGAAGTAACCAATTTTAAAGAAAATATCTAAGTTATTATCCCCTAGAAAAAAAATAAAAAAAATTCGCCTTGTAGGAAACAAAAGCTTGCATCTTCCCTGCTTTTGTGTTATGGATTGTGAGTCATTTTGACATCTATATTATAATTGAAATGCGCTTGATTAATTGACGTCGATTCGCCTGTTACATTTAGACTTTTCCTTTCGTTAACTTTTCATTATGTTACAATTAGGTTCGGTAATAGAGTCAAGGACAGTCGTTAGAGAAAAATTCCCCTTAAATATATTTTTTTTTAAATTCTTGGGGTTTTTTTTGACTTTTTTTGTCCAAAAATTAGAATTATCTGTCTTATTGTTTTGATAAAATATAAAGTCACATATCTCAATTTTTTTTTTTTTGCCCTACTTTTAAAGACTGAAAAACATAATATTATACCAAGTTGCTGCAGACATAAATCTGACTAGTGGTTTGAGATACATTAAAGTGTATATCAATTATATATATTTTTTATATTATTTAAAAACAACGTTAGTTAATTATATGTGATAATTAATGAAAGGATAAAATGATAGTTATTGACTTGTCAAAAAATAAAAAGAGTCATTTAAGACGTGGCTTTTTTTATTTAATGTTTTTAATTATTTTTTTATGATTAAAATTAAAATGCATTAAAAACTCACAATTTATTCTAAAATCAAATTTGAGTAATTTATCCAGACTAAAAAATGTATTAATTATAGTTAAGTCACGTATATCCGTAATTTGCCCGTGATGCAACTCCGACATCCCGCACTCAACGTTACAGTTATTCTTCCCTCTCCCTGTCCTTACGCGCTTTACTTTATTCCCCATAAAGTAGCGAGAATATTATAATAATAATAAATAAATAAAATTCAGCTTTTGTGGTATGTGTGTCGGTAGTGTAATTACCATGGCAGTTCAGCGCATAATTAGAAGTGTGTTATTCTGCTTCAGATGACTCTGAAACGTAAACACTGACTAAATTCCAAAACTAAGGAAAAAGCGGAAACTTGCGTGAGCCATCTTCATGAGTAGGCGAGTCTCTCATTTGGCATGAATAAAAATGGAATCAGAAGATAACTCATGCCCCGTTCGTTCAGCCCCATATTCAATTCATAGATGTTTTGAGCTTCCACGATTTATTATTTTCCCGCATATTATTAGTTCCCGTGATTCCTGTTAACTGAAAAATATAAATGCTATCGACGTGAACGGCGGCAAACATTACATCACACTGTTTAATATTAAAAAAAAGAGGGACCCTGTAACATCATTTGACTCTCCCTAATCTAACTTAGCAATGATGCCAATTGGTCTTGTTTTTCCCTTCCCATCAATCGTACTCCCATGGCTCACCCATCATTACTGCAAAACCCAGCATTACCCAAACTTTACGTTTTAACACTACATTCCCTAATCCCTCCTTATCATTTTACGATTCTGGCAACAACAAAATGCAATCCTCAAACCAACAGTTCTAAAAGCCATATCCGACGTCGTTTTCAACTTTCTAATTTTGTGTTTGTAGGATAGGTCCCGCGTAGATATTGGGCTGACTCATCACCCCTTAATCACGACAAATGAACGTCCTATCCAAGTATCCACCATTCACAGACGCCCATAGCATTAGCATAGCTCTGCCCTCTGACCGCGTGGGCCTTATAATCCTCGCTCCCTTCTCGGTTCCTACACTCCCACTCCCCCCCCCCCTTTTCTTTTTTCACTCTCCCAACTCACAATGGCTAAACTTCTCCTCACTTCCACTTCTCCACTTCTCTGTTTCGTCTTTTTCTTCGTTGTCTCTAATTTAATCTCCCAAAGATCTGCGCTTTCCACTCCTCACTCTTCGAAGACCTTCATCTTTCGGGTTGATTCTGAATCCAAGCCCTCTATTTTCCCCACCCACTACCACTGGTACACTTCCGAGTTTGCCGAATCAATCCGTATCCTTCATGTTTATGATACTGTTTTTCATGGCTTCTCTGCTGTGCTTACCCAGGATCAAGTAGCTTCCATAAGCCAGCACCCCTCCGTCCTTGCTGTCCTCGAGGATCGTCGCCGTCAACTTCACACCACTCGCTCCCCTCAGTTCCTTGGCCTTAGAAACCAGCGTGGTCTCTGGTCAGAATCTGACTACGGGTCTGATGTGATTATCGGAGTTTTTGACACTGGGATTTGGCCTGAGCGCCGCAGCTTCTCCGATTTGAATTTGGGTCCAATTCCGCGCCGCTGGAAAGGGGTCTGCGAGACGGGTGTCAAATTTACAGCCAGCAACTGCAATAAGAAGCTGATTGGTGCTAGATTCTTTTCTAAAGGTCACGAGGCAGGGGCTAGTTCTGCCGGTCCAGTAAACCCAATCAACGAAACCATTGAGTTCCGATCGCCTCGAGATGCCGATGGTCATGGAACCCATACAGCATCCACTGCAGCGGGTCGGTATGCTTTTCAAGCAAACATGTCCGGTTATGCTTCTGGAATCGCAAAGGGCGTGGCCCCAAAATCTCGATTAGCCGTATACAAAGTGTGCTGGAAGAATTCCGGTTGCTTCGATTCTGATATTCTTGCTGCTTTCGACACAGCTGTAGCTGACGGTGTCGATGTCATTTCCATATCAATAGGCGGTGGTGACGGTGTCGCCTCGCCGTACTATCTTGACCCCATTGCAATTGGGTCTTATGGTGCAGCTTCCAGAGGAGTTTTCGTGTCGTCTTCGGCCGGGAATGATGGGCCCGGTGGAATGTCAGTAACCAACCTGGCTCCGTGGTTGACCACAGTTGGAGCAGGCACCATTGATAGGGATTTCCCTGCGGAGGTGATTCTCGGAGATGGCCGTAGACTCTCTGGCGTATCGCTATACGCCGGCGCGCCATTGAATGGGAAAATGTATCAACTATTTTTCCCCGGTAAATCAGGGGTTCTGGCTGATTCACTGTGTATGGAAAATTCCCTTGACCCCAACATAGTCAAGGGCAAGATTGTGATTTGTGACCGTGGAAGTAGCCCAAGAGTTGCTAAAGGTTTGGTGGTAAAGAAAGCTGGTGGTGTGGGAATGATTCTAGCAAATGGTCTTTCTAACGGGGAAGGTCTGGTTGGCGATGCGCATCTTCTTCCTGCATGCGCTGTTGGTGCGGATGAAGGAGATGCCATCAAGGCATATATCTCATCTTCCGCCAATCCTACAGCCACCATTGATTTTAAAGGTACTGTGCTTGGAATCAAACCGGCACCGGTTGTGGCCTCGTTTTCAGCCAGGGGACCGAATGGGTTAAACCCCGAGATACTTAAACCGGATTTGATTGCACCAGGAGTGAACATTCTTGCAGCTTGGACCGATGCAGTCGGTCCTACTGGGTTAGATTCCGATTCGCGAAGAACTGAGTTCAACATCTTATCTGGTACTTCAATGGCTTGCCCTCATGTAAGTGGGGCAGCAGCGTTGCTAAAATCTGCACATCCCGATTGGAGCCCAGCTGCCATAAGATCGGCTATGATGACAACTGCGACTCTGCTAGATAATAGAAAGCAGGTCATGATCGACGAAGCCACTGGGAAAGCTTCCACACCGTATGATTTTGGTGCTGGACATCTCAACCTGGGTCTTGCTATGGATCCTGGTTTGGTATACGATATTACCAACAATGATTACGTCAACTTTTTATGCGCTATCGGTTATGCGCCCAAGGTAATTCAGGTGATTACGCGATCACCGGCGAATTGTCCAGTGAGGAAACCGTTGCCGGAGAATCTCAATTACCCATCTTTTGTTGCTATGTTCCCGAGCTCATCAAAAGGGATATCGAGGAAGACGTTTATCCGGACGGTGACGAATGTGGGTCCTGCAAATTCGGTTTATGGGGCGAATGTAGAGTCGCAGCCGAAGGGGGTGACGGTGAGTGTGAGGCCTTCGCAGCTTGTGTTCTCAGAGGCAGTAAAGAAGCGGAGCTATGTTGTGACAGTGACAGCAGACAGCCGGAATCTGATGTTAGGGCAGACGGGGGCAGTGTTCGGGTCACTTTCATGGACGGATGGAAAGCACGTAGTTCGGAGCCCCATAGTGGTAACTCAAATGGAGCCGTTGTAAACTTAAATCGCGCCGTAGTGATTGATGAAGGTGGCATCTCCACAAGTCGCCACGCAAAGTAGAGGGCGGAGATTTTTTATGTTAGTATTTTTTTTTCTTGGTTAAAAAGGGAATTCCTTCGCTGTGGGGGCGTGTGTCTGTTGTCTCTCTGTGTCAAATGGCAAAGTTAAGTACTGGCAAAACTCATGAAGCTTAGTTTGGAGGTTTAGTGTGTATTTTTTTTTTAAATTATTACCATATATAGCTTCTTGATGTATTTATAGACTTGAAGGCGTCTATTTATACTGAATATGAAGCAGTTAATTAACTTATTATTACCGTCGTTTGGGTGAATGTGATAATAATGTGTATTGGTTTGTGAATGGTTAAGTTTGAATATTTTGCAAATGTCGATTGGGAAGTTTCCTCTACGGACTCGTGATGTGAAATGTTTGAAGTGCAGTTGTAGAGATGTTTAAGTGAACGCCAATAATGGCGGACGAAAGAGATGGATTTGTTGAAGTGCAATGCAGAAAGGATATGTCGCTTATCCCCACAAACGGCATTGAAGTCAAGTCATTTTCCTCTTTGATGTTGATAGTGTATATCCCTGATGATTCTAACCGGAGCGAAATCTTATTTTATAATCCTTGGGGGAAATACCAACATTAACCAAAGACAAAAAAAATGTTAGTTTACTTACAGTTGAGGATAGGCTCAGACCCCAATATATTCGAAGCTCTCTTTTTGCCTTTCCCTTTTATTAGTCTCTCAATTGCAGCACCAAGTAACATTTATGTTCAAGAGCTACTTTACTCTATCTATCTAATTCATATTAAATAAAAAATAAAATAAAAAGGCGAATATAGACTAAAACAAACGCAAGTCCTTCCTCTATTGTAAATTAGACCCAATTAATTTATCATTATCATTAAATAATACCGGCATCTGGGTTACCTACCTGGATCTGGGGCCCATAAACTTACCCTTTAGTGTACCACATTTATTTCCTTGTGTTGTGGGGCTAGACCGTTACTTTGCGTGACATTGATAAGGCAAAAAGATTAGTTTGAGTACGATATCTTAAAAAGTGAGAGGAATGGTTTATAATTCTTTAGCTCAGTTCTGATTAATTTGTAATCGAATATCAAAATATATAATATATTTTTATAATTTTAATATATATATATATATATATATATATATATATATATATAATTTTATTAATAACTTTATATCATATAAAAAAAAGCATATTTTTTTATGATAAAATACTTCATATTCAATAATAATTATTATAATAGTATTTTTAATCAATAAAAAATTAATATATATATATATATATAATATTATCATTAATATTAAAAAATAATTATGATAACATTGTTTTGAGTTAAAAATTTAAAAAAAATCAAAAGTGTAATTTTAATAATAATAAAAAGAAAAAAAGATAAATTATTCAAATTGTTTTGATTTATCAAATTTTAATTGGTTTTTACAATGTTTTAACTGATTTTTTATTACACCAATTTTTTTGGGAGTTTGATTAAATCGGTAGATGAATTGATTCTCCATTTTTTTAATTTGATTGGTCAATCCGGTACCTACAAACAGATGTGATCTGATCCTCCTTTGACCAATGAGAGAGGCTTTGTGGCTCAACCATTACACAGCCGCGTCTATGGATGTAAAACTGCACACGTGCAGCACAAATAAAAATAATTAAATAAAAAAGAATATCCGTGTGGTAGAACCTTAGTTTCAAACAGTAGCAATATATGGGACAAGTTTAGTGCATTGGGCAGGTTTGGACGCGTGAGCTTGTAGTCTATGTGTCTTCCATAACGTGTATCATCCACCGATGCAAAACAGAGATGAACCTCAATAATGTTATTTTTCAAAACAGAAAGTTTTCAGAAAATATTCCATCCATGTATTTGGATTTTAAGCAGTGTTTGGTATCATGCATGTTTTAATTTTCTTTTTTAATAAAATATAAATAAAAGTTTTTCACATTTCATTCAAGAGATGAAATATAATTTTTAAGTATAAAAGAATATTTTAAAATAAAAACTTATATAAATAAAAGTTAAAATTTCATTTTCACATGTAAAGATAGAAAAAAATTTATGTAGGAATATAAATTATTGAAATATTTAATTATTTAATCACCTTAAATTTTTTTTAAGCATAATCGATCAAAAAACTTTCAATCACTCACATGTGACATCATCTATCATTTTATATTATTTTTCAATGTTGTAAGTCTTAAAATCTCTGTACTTTTATTTTGATAAGATTCTTCTTCTTTTATTTTAACTCTCCTTCATTTTGTATGTTGTTATTAGTACAAATTATTTATTCAGCTATTCTTTAAAACCAAATTATTTTATAATTATACTTATATGATCCTTTCAATTTATATAATTAATTTTTTATATTAGTTCTCATTTGTACTCTCACTGTCAAATTAACTACTTGTTATTTTTGTCAATGTTTCTTAGACTATTTTTAATAGTATAACTCATCAATTTTTTATTTTAAGTGTAATTCTCAAAAATTTATTAAATAAATTTCACAAATTATCTCACATTTTTATATTTTATTCATATTTATTTATATTTTAATTTTAAAATAATAAATATATAAAAAAATTAAATATTATTTTTAACAATAATATTTTAATATAAAATTTTAAGTAAAATAAAATTTTTAATATAAATTTTAAAATAATAAATATATAAATAAAATTTTTAAAATAATATAAATTTATTTTTAATAATATTAATTAAAAATAATAATAATAATTTATTATTTTTATTTAAGTACATTTATTTATAAAAACAATAATATTTAAATTTTTACTTCACTTTTATGTCACCGTAAATATAATCTACGGTGAGTCATCCTTAAACAATTTCTACTAGAGTTGTTCTTATAGTTGATTAGTCGTTTGGACAATGATTGATAGTTTTATAATTCAAAATTCAGTAGCTAATAATTGATTAATCAATCGATTAATAACTTAAAATTTTAATCTTAATAGTGAACAATTGATCAACTAATCAATTAGTGTGTTGATCAGATTAGTAACTTAAAATTTTAATTTTAAAAATGAGCAATTATTCAACAAATCAATTGGTGTAAGACGTAATCAATTAATTCTTAGAACAGAATCAATTGGTTGACTATTAATATATTTGTATTTATTTTAGAAAATATTTTTTCTTATTTTTAGGATTCTATGGTTTAGATTTCATTATAATCTTGATGTTTTTGTAAATAATATTATTTATTTATTTATTGTTATCAAAATTATGAATCTATATCAGCTGGGTCAATATATTTATTTGCTCAAAACTTTTAGAATCTTTTTTTTTTAAAAAAAAAGAAATCTTACAATAAAGAGAAAGCATTGATAAATATATAATTTGACAATTGATTTTGGTTATTTTTTAAAAAATTCAAAATTAGAAGCGTTTTAATGATTTCCTGGCAACATTTGAATGTCGTGACCAATTGCAATAGTTTGGATTCAATAATTAAAATCCAAATTGTATGCATTGTGACTTTCCATATTACACTTGGTGGTAGAATTTCAGCGACAAAAACCTCATTTTAAAATTTTCTCAGCGACATATATTTTACGAGTATATGAGATAGTTTGATTCTTGCACTTAGTATAATTCCATAATATACATCTACTAGAAACAATACTCTCCCAGTTCAACTTTACATATAAAAAACTTGCAAATATATTAAATGTCTAATTTAGGAAATACATTTCTTAAAAATATTTCAGATGAATTAAATATAAAAAATAAAATTGATTGAAAATGTGAAATATTATTTTAAAAAAATAAAGTGATAATTAAATATATTTTATCAACTTTTTTATGTATTTTATTGTTTAAAATAAAAAAATTTAAAATATAATTTCTTTCTTAATAAAATATGCTATTGACCAAACTCTAATTTGGAGTTCCTAACGCAAGAAAAAAGAATGATTCAAGACAGTCACCCGGGCCTCTGGCGTGGAGGGTTGGAATAAGGTTTGTGACTTTGTGCTTCCGTAATAAACAATTGCACAAAACTGTCATTCTCTTTTTGGGACAGAAAAACTGACGTTTTGTGTGTACTCCGATATGGCTATCCCCAATTATTGGCTGCCCTTTCGGAGCCCAACTACAAACTTTTCAAGCTGGGCCGAAAATTTCCAACCTATGGTCAGATTTTGGGCTTGAAGGAAAGGTGACAAAAATAAAACAGAATTTAAAGAATGAAAGAGAGAGGATCTTACTCTAAAAATAAAATAAAATTGAGAAGGACATTATTTTGAATAATTTATTTTTTTATGAGAATTTTTTTTTCTTTTTTTAAGAAAATTATCTCTTTTAAGAAAGTATTTTATTTTATTTTGAAAAAAATATTATTCTTAAAAATTTCTCTTTCTATATTTTAAAAAAATTCATTGTTAGTCAAATTTTTTTTATATGATTTATAATTTACTTTTTAGATTTATAATATTTTTAAATAAAATTAATAATTGAATGAAAAAGTTTTAATTTTCAAAGAAGATTAAAAGATGTATTATCTCTTTTTGTATGACTTATTTATCTTTTTATAAAATATTTAATAGATTGTATTTGATTAAGTGTATTATAATTTTTTTTATAATTTTTTGACAGTAATAATTAAAAAATATGTTATCTTTTAATTTAAAATTTCTACTCTCTTTAAAGATATAGACTTAAGTTCTATTTTATTTACTTGTTGTGTTTTACTAAAATTTTTATAAGTTTTAAATTTTTTTTATATATATTTATTAAATATAATAATTTGTTGATTTGTTAAAAAAAAGAAAGGTATTACTTTTTTATAAATATATTTTTATTTTTTCACTTTTACTTATATTAATTTTATATTTGATATATTAATAAAAGTGCAGAATTAAAATTTGCTCACTTATTTTATCTGTCCATTGTAATTTTGTTTAGAGAATGAGTAATAATTTTTAATTGTTTAAAGGGAGAGAGAGTGTGTGTGAGAGGGGATGAGTCCATCCTAATTGAAAATGACCACGACTGCACTACTTAGAGAAGAAGTCCTGTTATTTTTGCTTTGGGAGAAAGCAAATTTAATGAATGTCCAAAGATGGCAAACTTAATAGTTAAGTTGGAGAGGTATACACACGTCCACGGTTATTACGCGCGTCCGTAGCCTGTCCACCCTGGTGCGTGCCACGTTTACTCCTCCGACATTGCTGTCCCTGTCGGTTTATCGACACCCTATATACCCGATTGGATTCATCTTTTAACATTAATCTTTCCTTCTTCTTTGCTTGCTTTTCCATCCAACTCCCATCATGTCTTCTTCCTCCCGAACCTCTAAACCTCTCTACCCAACAGTTGATTTTACCAACCCAGACGCCGATTCTCCTTTTACCACTAAACCCACCATCTCCTCTTCTTCTCCGTCTCCTTCCTTATATCCCTCCCTAGACGTCAATAACGTCGCCGAAAATCTCTTCCCCGAAGACGATTCCACTTCACCCAACCCAAATAACACGCAGTCCTCTGAAGATGTTCTCATTAATGTCCCCGGTGTCATTCTGCATCTCATTGAAAAGGATTATAGCGTTCAGCTCGCTTCTGGCGACCTCACTATTGTTGGTCTCCGCCAGGGGGGTAACGTAATTGCCGTTTTAGCTCGTATAGGCGATCAAATTCAGTGGCCCTTGGCCAAAGATGAGGCTGCCGTCAAGCTCGATCAGTCGCATTATTTCTTCACTCTTCGAGTTCCTGCGAATGGGTCGACGGAAAACGACCGAGAAACTGCGTCTGGAAATGATTTTGAATTGTTGAACTATGGGTTAACCATCGCGTCCAAAGGACAAGAGGATGTATTGAAGGAATTGGATCGTGTTCTGGAGAATTATAGTTGTTTTTCGGTGGAGAAAGTGAAGGGTGTACGTGGCTGGGAGTTGATGGATGGATCTGTGTCCAAGGAGACGTCACCGGAGGAATTGCAGTCAGGGAAGCAAATGGAATTAGTGGAGGAGAGGTCTGCTGCTTATTGGACAACCATAGCTCCAAACGTGGAGGATTATAGCGGAAGCTTTGCGAGGTTGATCGCAGCAGGGTCAGGGCAGCTGGTTAGGGGAATTTTGTGGTGCGGTGATGTGACTGTGGATAGATTAAGTTGGGGGAATGAATTCTTTAAGAAGAGGATGCAACCGGGTTCTCAGGCGAAGATCAGTCCAGATGCTATGAAGAGGATGAAAAGGTTGGATTTCCTATAATTTCATTGTGAATTTATTGCTTTCTTTTGTTCATCAATTAATCTTGCTTATGAGTAGACAAGGGAGTGCACTGCTGGGTAGAAGTGAATATGAAATGAATGGAGACAGATGGGTGAAGGTCCCATCCATGCCTCCCCTTTTACATTTTTCTCCTTTTGAATTCTACCTTCAAAGACTATCTTAAGTCAATATGTCTAGTCTTTCTTCTGATACGAATGAGTGAGAGTTGAACTTCCATAACCTGTTCTCAGTATGCAGGATAAATATTTTGTCTCTCTCCTTCAATTTTTCTGATGATTACAGCAGGTTAAATTTAGGTGTTTTGTGGGTCTTTCCACAGGGTTAAGAAATTGACAAAGATGTCAGAGAAAGTGGCATTGGGGGTCCTCTCAGGGGTTGTCAATGTGTCCGGATTCTTCACAAGTTCCATAGTGAACTCCCAAGCGGGCAAGAAGTTCTTCAGCCTTCTACCAGGAGAAATCATCCTTGCATCCATGGACGGATTTAGTAAGTTATATATCTGTTTGACCTTATTTTCTAAATTTTGTGCGTGTTTGATTTATGTATCATGGTGGGGAGCAACGGGTTGTGAAAACTCTTAATATCGAGCTCGTATAAGCTTCACCTTGCATAGCTTATTATTCTGGACTTGCAGCCATCGTTTATTATCAATGATAAGTCATGAAATGATGAAAAGGTCTTGCTTTCCGGTACTGACTTCTGACTAACCAACTAACAGATGCATATTAATGTGTTCTAGATGTATATTATTTGCTTTACTTTACCATTTGGAAGCATTAATTTCATACTTCACGAGGGAAAGTTTCAAAATCCTTAAGTTATTAGTTTGAACTTCAGTATTACATAAACAGTCATAGATAATTATGAAATGATGTCCTTCCGAACAGGATAAGAGAATTCCTAATATATATTTACTATTCCCTTAATTGAAGAAATAATTGGAAAATAAAACAGCAAGTACAAAAATGAGTAATAACCCCCAGTAGAGACTGGTACGATTCAATTCAACATTTTGTTCGTTTGGGTTTGATTGTGTTGTAGCTCTATAATTCGGATTAAGTTTATCGTTGGATGAACTGCATTGCTGATATGACCCCAAAAAAGAAACGGTGGGTACCGCTAGTCCGTGGCTTTTGCGTTTCTAACCTTGTACCTTTTAAGTTATGCATAGAAGTCGGGGATTGATTTTTTTCCCCCCTTAGTCTTTGGCTGATCTTTGTGTGTGCATGTGCAGATAAGGTCTGTGATGCTATTGAAGTAGCTGGAAGGAGTGTCATGTCTACCTCATCAACTGTGACCACTGGGCTTGTTTCACATAAGTAAGTTCATTCGCTGTGAAATTTAATTCTCAATTTAAGCATCAGCAACATCGTTGCCTCGGCCAATGTTACTGCTTGTATATCATTACAAAGATGGATGAATCTAGGAAGAGAAAGCCTTTTGTCATGTATGTTAATGTTATACATTTGCCTCGTAATGGGGGCCCGTGTGATGGAAGACCTTATTTTGAAATGCTATGTACCAAATGCTTGTTAACGTGGGTGACATTGGAAATTGCAACTACTTTTGTGGCGAGATGGACAAACGCAGTTTCCCTAGGTTCTATATAACGTGTGACTTGTTTTCCCAAGATCTTGCATGTGGTTGTTCAGTGTAAGAAGCATTTTTAGCGTTCTTCAATGCAATGTTCTTGACTAATTTTTTTTTCCCCGTTTTCTTTCCTATGGTGATTGTAGATATGGAGAACAAGCAGGCAAGGTAACAAATGAAGGTCTTGACGCGGCAGGGTATGCAATTGGGACGGCTTGGGCTGTTTTCAAAATAAGGAAGGCTTTCAATCCAAAGAGCGTGCTCAAACCAACAACTCTCGCCAAAGCGGCTGCTGAAGTAAATTCCACCAAACTGAAGGCTAAGAACAAGAAGTAATCGCAAAACAAAGGAGTGGAGATCTGATGGATTCTTTCTCTCTCTTTTTCGCAGTATAATTTTTGTACAATAGTAGATGATACGAGAAATATCTGGTATTGGTTGGTAGGTGTATCCATTTCTTGGTTTGTATTTGAATCTGTTTTTATTTAGACGAACTCTTATTATAAGTAATGACCATGGTACGAGCTTTTCGGGGTAAGGTTTGGAATTTTGGGAACGAGCAAAGTAGGTAGTGAGAATATATACTTGTATCCAATTTTTGATCTTCTGTCGCTTATTTATCAAACCCTGACTCTTAATAGCTAGTTTGGAACGGCCTAGCTTGCAAGTCTTTTAAGATCCTTAATCTGGATGCAGTCCATAAGCTTTTATTATTTCTATTTTCATTTTATGATTCACAAATAACGTGGACATAAAAATTAAAGCAATTTAAACCATGTGGATCATAATATTTATCACCCAATGGTATATTGTAGCTTATTTGCCCCAAGATTAAAAGCATTGCAACTTCTCTTGTGGTGTACGCCCAAAGCTACTTTCGTCCACACAAAAAAAGGCCCAAAGCTATCAAACGGTAATGAGTGTCATATTTTTTAACAGCACATGAATGTCCAAAAAATATAAAAAAGAATAATGGCAATGTTCGCAAAGTCCAGTAGCCAGTAAAGATAACAATAAAGAGGTTCCCAGGTGCGTTATTTCCGAAGGCTGAGCTGAGCTACGGCCCATGCATGTGAAAGCCTGAAAGGACTCTCGGACCTATGGCATTCAAACCGGGCATCTCAATTTGAAGTAGTCAGCCTAAAAAAAAAAAAAAATTCGAAGTAGTCTGTCTGCAGCTGTGAAATTTGGTTTGACATACCATTGCACTTTATTAGTTACTCTTAAGAAGGCGGCATTTCAGGTACTTTGGGGAAGCTTCCCTGAGAGAGTGTAGCAAGCTTGATATCAAGTTACTTAATGACATAACCTTTTCTCTTTAAGCGGCCATCACCATGGAAGCACTTAGAATAGTCAGCCATAAGAAGGTGGACTCAGAAGTCAACTAATATCTTAGACATGAGATCAATTGAGTGATTCCCTCTTTCAGCCTCACTCGTAGGAGTTTCAACTCATCAATTAAAGCGTTCACACTACTTTATGAACCTCTCTTTCTTTGAGAACGAAATGGGAAAGTTGTCGGTTGATCTGCGTTGCAGTTATGATCCCAAAACCCCATCAACATCGAAGGCCTAAAGTTGATTCATTGTGCTTGCTAATTGGTAGAGCTATAGGACTATAATAAATTTGTCAACTCCAACTGTTTTGAGTTGTTATGCCTTTGTTTTCTTGCTTCTCAAGCCCAGTGCATGTGGCGACCCTGTTTGTCAAGTCAGATCCTCCGCAAGAAATTTAGATCACTCTAAAATATCATTCACAAAAGTGAAAACTCCGAATTATGGCCGATAATATTTGGAATTCTTGAATCCAAATTTGCCGGAAGAAAATTCATCCTTGTTATCCTTTTTTTTTTTTTTAATAATGCACTGCAGGTATCATTCTCCAAAATAATCAGCAGAAATACCCAGAAGAATTGAAATGCCTTGCAATTCAACACACTCAAAGACCACCGAAAGGAAAGTGCTCCATAACTGTACTAGGAGATCTCTTTCTCCAGTGTACTACTTGCTGTTAGTGGACTTTCATATGGTATTGCCTGTCATAATCATAAAAATTAGTCCATGGAAGTTTTGCTGCAGAGTTAAACAAGTTGGGCTGAACTAAAGTGTCAATGGACCACAGCATTAACCTTATAATAGGCTGATGTAATGCTGGGAAGATGTGGTGGGAGGGCTGATAGGGAGATTTGAGAACAAATATACAATAATTTTGACATTAAAGGAAAAGTTTTATGGGCTGAGGTTCAGTTAGGGAAAGGGATGGATAGTTGACTCAGAGAGGATTCCAAGGGATGTCTCACCATCATCCCCCAAGCAACCACTACCTAACAATATGGGCGTCCATGCTTATCAGCCCCACACTATCATATCCATTCCTTCTCCTCCACCCTCCAACCCCTTTTTCCTCTTCCTTATCTCATCATTTATTCACAGACATCTCACCTAACTTCATGAATTTCTCCTACTTCCTCCTGTGACCATGTCATTGTCACAATTTGGTACACCGAGGCCCTGGTGCATTAAAGATTTCTCTATGCCTGTAAGCGTAAAAAACACAAGGACAAGTCATCACGCCAACTGAAACTCTATAAGCAAGGGAAAGTCATGACTCGTGACCCATCTCACGTTTGCAGATAAATTATTCGAACTCAGGTTGTTCCAATTTAAAGAACAAGCTAAAGCAATCCCAAACGAAACATCTCATGCATTTAACATCAATCAGGGAAAGGGGGTTGCGATGTTCCTTTCAGTCCCTGACAACTGGCAAGTTGTTTCATTGTTGTGGGTGACCCCATGTGGAGGAGAGTAATCCAATTTGTTCTACGGATGAAGAAACTGGAACATAGAGCCAGAGCTAGAGGTTCGAATGTAAATAGACTGGCAGTGTAATTATGGACATCTTAGGTCTGATCCGCGTCATCTGGTCCTCACTTTTTGGGTTCATTGATAGGGCATTTGGCAGTTTCAATGGGTGGGGGATCTTTAAAATACAGAAACAGGGAGAGCAAAAAAGAAAGAAGCAATTAGCAAAAACAACCCCAAGATCAAATTTGAACACTCTGCGGCAACAGATGGAGTCCAAAATCTGGTCTTAAAACTCTTAAAATAGAAGCACGTCCTGCCGTTTATGGATTGAATTAGTGTGCTATTAACATTATGTGATCTATTTTTTTAAGCAGACACACTCCAGAAGAGGGTGTGGATTAAAGTACCTGTACCGAACAATCGCTTATGTAAGGCATTCTTTGTCTGATATTTACTATTTAGTAGTCTCTAAGGTCATCTTTGTTGATGTGGTTGGTATGTGGAAAGAGAAACCAAAAGGACCCCACCACAAGTCATGCATGCGATGTTGGTGGGGGTTCAACCAATTTAACAATAGAGGAGGTTGAAAACAATTAGTACCCCGTTCACCCGAAGAGAAAGTAACCAGAAAAATTATTAGATAAAAAAAGTAAAATCTCGTGGAAGCTTCTAATGTCTCTACCTAACACCATTGAAAAAGAAAAAGGGACGTTACCCTTTTTTATGTTTTTTTCTTTATTTAAATTCCGGTTGAAAATCTATGGGTTACATCACCTTCTAGGAATAAAATTCGTTTCTTAATTTCTACTTTAGGAGATTCATTTTCAGGTTACTTTTTTTTTTCTTTTGTCATTTCTAGTTCTACTACGTACTGCCACTCCATTTTATGTTGAAGTCAAATTATAATAAACCCAAGGCAGAACTAGTGAATGGCGAACACCCAGATGCCCAGGCTAAACCCAAGAGATGACCCTGAATTAATCATCGAAGCTGGCGGTGCTTTTATATTTGCTACCAGCTTTTAATTTAATTTATGCCATTTACCTATTAAAAGGTTCTTATATTCAAAACGCAACTTAGTTATAGTGAGAAAGAATAGTTGCAGGAGTTGCATCTTTTTAACCCAAAATGAGGTGGAAGAGACGTTTCTGCACAAAACATTCTTGAAATAACAGGCCTTAGATTGGTTGAAGGGTGTTGAGCGAATACAAGTTGAGGGTTGTTGGGTTTTAAATAATAGCTTCATAAAAGCGAGAACCTAATATAATACTGGGGACCTCCTTCGTAACCAACTCGGTTTTACCTCCAAACACTTGACAAAATGTAACTGGTACTGGTGCTAATTTATGACCAGATTTAATACCCCAAAAGAAAAAGAAACTAGTTAGCATTGGGCACATTGGCATTAAATCCAAAAGGAGAGATTGGCTTGTGGATCCTCGCTGGAGTTGGATGATGTGATGCTTTCTTGCCCATGTTTATAGCCTAATCAATTTGAATAAAGTAGAATATGATTTCTGTGCAGCTGATATATATATATATATATATATAGACACACACACACACACACACACACACACATGATTCTATTTTGTACGTAGATTTTCTAAATGCTCAAACATATAAGATGTGGCATTATTAAGTTCATACTATAAGAATTTTGTTTAATAGAATTTTTTAAGCTTGATTAAATTTTAGTAAATATCAATAATATTTGTTAACTATCATGTCAAATATAAAAAAGTTAAATGGCTAATTACTATCTTTTACGAGGTATTCAATATATATTAAGGTGCCAAACATGTTTGTAGAATGATATCCAGTCTCAAGTCAGGTGGTTGGGTGATGACCTAAATAATTAATGATAGGGGTTGGTAGAATGAAGCACGGGATTATGGACAATGTTAGTTCATTCACGCAGTTTAGGTAGTTTATGTATGTGTTGAGCTACGTCAATGTGGATGAAAATCTGGAACCTCATTTCACAGCTTACCCATCAATATCTACTCCTTAATTGCTTTCTTTCTTTCTTTTTAAATACATAAAAAAGACAACCTCAAAAATCTTCAAGGAAACACATGAATGAAGATATGCAGATTCATCAACAAAGTACGTAGTGAAATAGGGGAGTCTGAAGAAGTTCTAGGGAATTTCTTTTGATCAATTATCAAAGGAATATTCGCCAATAATGTTCAACTGTACTGGCACCATATAATCCTCAGCATCAGTAACTAATTATACAAATTAGATAAGAAAAGAAGAGAAATTCAAAATAAATAACATCCTCTATTTCATTTCCAAGCTTCTGTAATCCAATTCCAAAACACTGCTTTTCAAGCCCAAGAAATCAAAACCGCTAGTGCTGCTTCCGCTAGCAATTGCAATTCCACAGCTGCAACCCTTACTATTCTGCAAACCCAAGCTGCAAGCGGGACAGAGGCTACTCTTCAATGGCTGGGGAGGACTGATGGTTAGCTCAAGGTTCAAGTCAGGACATGGTTCTAAGACGCTTGCCTTGCTTTCTGTTTCTTGCTTAGCAGCAGCAGATGAAGCGAAAGATATTGTGGTGGGTTCTTGATTGTGAGAGGCCTCGTTAAGAGGCCTGTGAGTGGCAGGGTCAATCCCTCTGTTCAGAAGCTTTCTCCTGATATGAGTATTCCAGTAATTCTTTATCTCATTGTCTGTTCTCCCGGGTAATCTTGCAGCAATCAGAGACCACCTACAGCAAGATCAATTGGACTAATCAGACACGAAGGGTAGGGGCATGTGATTATGTAATTAGTATAGTAGGAGCTTACTTGTTGCCGAGTAGACTATGGAGTTTGATGATGAGTTCATCTTCTTCTTGGGTGAAATTGCCACGTTTGAGGTCGGGACGGAGATAGTTGATCCAGCGGAGACGACAACTCTTGCCACATCGGAGAAGGCCAGCGGCTTTGGGGAGAGAGCGCCAGCAGCCCTCACCGTGAGCACGAATGTAAGCTATAAGGCGATCATCTTCTTCTTTGGTCCATGCTCCTTTATTTGTGTGAGCTTTTTCACAGCAAGGTGACCTTCCCATCTTATGATTCAAACTCCTAACTTTACAAACTCTTTCTGTACAGGCAGGAGGACTTGGGGAGTGTGATTTTTATAGGATTTTGACCCAGAGAGAGCCTAATTGCTTCTAGATGTGATTTGGTGAGACAGGTTAGATGGAGTGGCTGCTCTCTCTCTCTTTGGCGATATAATAAGTTGAAAGACATTAAATATATATGGGTAACCTTCAGGTAGGTGTAAAGTAGGGTGTATTTAAGTATGGGCAAGAAACGTATCTCATATATACCAACATAAAAAATAAAACTAATATTTTTCCATTTAATCCAGTAAAAAAAAAAATCAGTCATAAATTCTTTTTTCAATTATTGCTGAATAAAATGTGAAGCTGTTCGTAAGCAATGACTGAGGCTCATCGATCTCTTCATTTATATTATTTGCACTTTTATATACCATAGGCACATTATCCTGCAGAAGTACTGTCATAACTGGGTAAGTAAATTTATAACTCCTGCAAGAAACCATGAAAAATGATCGCCCACTAATATGATTGGCTTGTGGTTTGGACAAGAATGACTATAGAGAAGCTACCATGACTTTCAGACGCGAGAAGAAGTAATTGCTCCTGGAACCCACGTGATCTAATTAAAATATAACAAGAAGTAATTACTTACAGAGGTAATGGTATATCTATCTCTGATGTTGGGTGGGAATATGATCTTATGAATTTTTTAGAAGTAGTTCTTTGAGTAAGTTAGTTGCAGTGGGCTTCCCGGAAAGAAACGTACGAGTAGTTTGGCTATTCATGTGCCCAAGTATAGATATGGCAATGTTAGTTGTGGTTATTTATTCTATTCTACAAGTGTTGGAGGAGGTTGGGTTCAATGAAGGATGATGGAAAAAAGAGAGGAGAATAGGAAAAGATAGATGATGATGAGGTTTGGTTGTAGTTGTACTATAGGGACTGGACTGCCTTTGGTTCACCTTGTGGTGCAAGTTTAGGCAAGGGAAAGGTTAAGATTGGACGGGTTCACTCGCCTTATATATATATACATATTCTTCCATCTCAACAGTACACTAGGTAGACGGTAAGAGTTAATATCATGGGTATAAGTTGCTTTCAGATAGGGAGAGCCAAAGAAAGAAAAAAGATTCAGTCCACTTGGGAAAATTATAGGGGAGTAATTTAAGCTCACCTACCTTTTCCCTCTTCAAGACTGTCCTCGCAATAAGCTTTATGTTTTTTTAAAAAAAATGGCATGATTTACAGTATCACTTCCGGTAATGAAGGTACCTATAAGCTTTCTTCACAAGACCCAACTACTTTTTAATTTCATTTTTGAAGAGAATGAACAACCCAACTAAGCTTACAACCATATCCTTGCATACTTATCTTTGGTTCTTCTTTAAATTTACGAGACAACAACGCTACCTAAATCTTATATATATATAGGGGATACCAAACAAAAAGGATGCAGTGTGGGAATAATACTGAAACTATCAACGATAAAAGGTGGATGAAACGCATACCTACACACATTAACAAGTTAGCATCGGCCATGGTCCCCATCAGTTGGGTTGCAATGTGATCAGCCTACAATGGCCTTTTTAGCAAACTTAAAAAAACCTGCACATGACGAATTCAATAGAATTTAAAAAGGTGAAAAATGAAACTAAACGGGACTCTTAAAAGTCAGACTCTGGCGTACGATTAGCATTTACATGATTGTATTTGTATGGTGGCAGTCAGCACCGGAAGACGAGTATGTCACGTGCCTAGGTACTCGTGGGAGGCCCTACCTACCACTTTGCCTGTCCCCCACATGTGGGTGGGTCTTCTTCAACTTAGCACACTATGACAAATTTATGTATAAATTAATAATTGTCATAACAAACTCTGGTATATGTCAATCTTATACCACGTGGAGAAGAAAAAAAAGAAAAGAAAAAGTCGTCATCAACTCAATAAGATACTTTTACTTGCCTTATTAAGAATATCTTCAATATTATAACTCTTTTAAATTTTTTAAATAAATTTCACATTGTTATATATTTTTTTTTAAATAATTTTACATTTTAATAGTATAATTCTCAAAAATTTATTAAATAAATTTCATAAATTACTCCACATATTTATATTTTATTGACAATTATTTATATTTTAACTTAAAATATTAACTCATTTGTATTTCAATTTTAAAACAATAAATACATAAAAAATTTAAAACATATTAAAAATAATATAAATTTATTTCAAATAATATTTTTATAACAATAATTAAAAAAAATAAAAAATATATAATATGATATAATCAAAAGAAATTTTAATTTTAATTATTCTGACGTTCGAAACGTTCTCAGATATATTTCATCAAATTTTCTTGTAGTTAATGATAAATTTTTCTTTGATGAACAAGTGTTCTCCTTTGTTAATATGTTGCAAAATCGGGATGAAAATCATTAGATATTTCAGCTGTTGAGATGTCATTGTCTAAATAATCATAAGACTAATCAAAATTATCACTGTATGTGTGTCGTTCGTCTTCAACGATTATGTTATACAATATGATGCATGCATATATATGCTTGAATGTATCCATATGTCAAATATATGTTGGGCCACGTATAATCGAGAATTAAACTTGGAGCACTCCAAACACCCGCTCCACATATTTTCTTATTGTTTTTTGATGTTGGGCAAACAATTTTTTCTTTTCTCCTTGTGGCATTGCGATGCTCTTGACAAATGTAGCCCACTCTAGATAAATACCATATGCTAAATAATACCCTATGTTATATTAAGTTTTATTCACTATATATTGTACGTTGGGAACTTGCTCATTCAAAATATCATTAAACACATTAAATTGGTTTAACACATTGATGTCGTTGTTTGAATCCGCAATGCCAAAAAATACATGGTAAATCCACAAGTCTTGTGATGCCATTGCTTCAAGCATGACAGTAGGTTTTGTATGATCACCTCGACAAAATTGGCCTTTCCATGCTACCGATTTTTTTTTTCATTCTTAGTGCATACAATCAATGGAATCTAACATTCTAAGAAAGCCACCTCTATATGCAATAAGCGTTCAATGTCGTCATTGTTAGGCCTTCTTAGGTACTCAGACCTAAATATTTTGTTCACACCTCATACAATTTCTCTAAACATTCCATTATAGTGCTTTCGTCAATTTGTACATAGTCATCTACACTGTCAGGCAATTCATATGCCAATATACGAATAGTGACAGTAGATTTTTGCAAGGATAAAAGACACATTTTACTAGTTGTGTCGACCCTTCTTCAAAAATACTCGTCATGATTGCCAAGAACTTCTACAATTTGAAAGAACACATATCTTCGCATTCGGAACCTTCGCATTCTGTGTAAACTGGATTTTCAGAGAAGTAGTCAGCGAACAATCGGTTATGTCATTCTTCACGATTTTGGTCTATAATCGTTCTTTTACTTGTACGCCTATTGGAGCTGTCACCTTGTTATTGCTTTCACCTCTCAAGTGTTGTCTTCGTGCATTCTTCTTCAGAGTTGTCCATCATTTCCGCTTCTATGAATTGCCATTATAATATGTTGCAGTTGCTTGATTGGTTTGGATCCACTTGATGGATAATTTAATAATGTAAGTGGAGCATAATTTTGATAAGAAAATGAGAGAAGATTGAACAATTGAATGGTGTGAAATATATTTTCTATATAAAGACTATATATATAGAGTACAACATAACGGATAGTTTAAATAGTAACGGCTAGTTTTAATAATAATGACTAGTTTAAATAATAACAGTTAGTTTGAATAACATTATTAAATTACATATCAATTTTAATTAGGTTACAATATTATCTTAATTAATTTCATGTGATTCTCTAATAATGTTACATAATGTTTCATGATCTTGGCATTGACTCTCTATCATCTCAGATATATCCTTGAAGAGGATCTTCAACTCCTTCAATTTTAACTCTTTCATTTTTAACTTGTTTTCTTCATCCTTAACTCGTGCGAATTCTGCTATAATAGTCATTCTTTACTTATGTGCCTATTGTATTGCAATAAAGTTGACGTTGTCAGAAGAAGTTTCAATTGATTTTTCTTTATCCTTCCTTTTTGCTACCTTTTTTCTTATTGGTCGAACTATAGTAGATGAAGTTGGATTGTATGTGCATTCAAATGGAGTCTCTGAGTTAAAAGATGATGAGTACGTTCCAGAAGTAGAAATATTTATTCTTTTTAAAGAACTCTCATGTGATTCTGCTATCTATTTATGTTTAACTTTGAGTAGTCACCATGCATGCTCAAATTTGAACTATTAACCCTCATCTTGAGAAAAAATAGTATATACATAACTCATCATGTCATTATCTGAGTTTCCACTTTTTTTTCTATGAACAGTTTGTTTGTAGCACCCAACGAATTTTTGAACAGCACTATTCAACTGATACCATCGAGATTTTAGTTAAACGAATTTTCTCTCTCGTAACTAATCATGATAGTTATTATAATTATTTTTTATTCTTGACAAAAAATTATATGTTTTTTTTGTCAACACCAACAACTGCATTTTTTGAAATGTTAAGTGTTGTTTGAATAAGAAATGCATCGTTTTTCATTGTCAACCTGACTCGAGATTTTTTATGACTTACATTTCCTCCTCCTTCATCGAACACAATGTTTTCCAAATCGACTTGGGTGAAAAATTGTAAAACTTAAGATTCAGACATAGACCTGACTGGTATTATAAGCTCTTGATCAGTGAACTCTATACCACTAGTACCTATTAGAGGAGGCCTATAAAATATGGTGGATTGGTTGGTTGGAATGGAAATATAACAAATTGAAAATTTTTGATATTTGGATTACTTTGTGAATTTGAAAAAAATGGAGGAATTTAAGAATTTTCGTTAGTGGGAGGTTGATAATTTTACATAAAATGTAAGAAATAATTCAAATTAAATTGATTGGTATCCATTTGTAAAAACAAATGAAATTGTGAGTTGAAGAAAAAGACAAGAATAATTGATAAATTGAAAAATTGAGTGTAAATTTTTTTAAGAATTTGACATCATTTATAGGGTAATATTGATACTCTTTAATGGCTACATCTTCAACATGCTTGTGATTTGCTTCAGTCAACAATAATAAATCAGATGTATTTTATCTATTTTTTCCATTGCAACTTTAAAAGCATTTTTTTTCATTTTTTTTAATTTTAAAAAGTATTTTCTCCAACGCCTTCGAGTGAATTTTTCAATCTTCAATGCCTAAAATCAACGTTATTATTTATCTTTTGTCTTCTTCTTTTTTCCACCCCATTCTCGAAGCCTCACACCTCACACCTCACGCCTCACGCCTCACGGGTTTTTGGCATTCCAAGCATTCAAACCTCACCATCTTCTTTTAAATCATCCAAACATTCATCACATTCTTAGCTTCTAAATCTTCATCGCGTTTGTCTTTCAAATCAGCTTCGTTCCATCTTACTTCAAATCGGCTTCGTTCTTTGTTCCATCTTCTTCCAAATTGGATTTCTAGTTCCTTCGTTCTTCATCTTCCTTCATTCTTCATCTTTCTTCGTTCCATCTTCTTTCAAATCTCCAATCTCTTGAAGTCTCTTCATTCTTCCATAGTTTTTAATTTCTGGTTTCTTTCTTCAATCCTTTTAATTTTTTTTATCTGCACCTTTTATTTTTTCAAGTTTCCTTATTGATTTCTAATTTATTTTTGGTTATTTTTTTATTATGATTTTTAGTCTTGATTTTTAATTGTTAATTTTTGTTGTTATTTTTACAATTTGGTATGAATTTTAAATTATGTAAACCTTGATGCAAAAACAACCAAACTGATGGAAAAAGAAAATGGAGATAAAACTTTCTAATTTTTTTATAATTTTTGATTCTGAATTTAAATTTAAGGAATATTACTTACAGAAACAATAATTGTACGACAGTAAAACATTTTAATAAAAATATACGGATAAAATACGTTACTTGCCATGACTCTATAGTTTAACAACTCCCGCTAGAAATACTCTATTCGTAACAATTGTTCGAGATTGTCCAGTACTCTGACTGCAGAATGCGGTTGTTTTCAATGCCAATCTCCATCAATCTAATCTATGTATTCCACCTTCTCAAGCGTACCTTCACAAATTTCAGTAGATACAAACCCCTTATCATTATTAATACTGTATTGCCTAATACTAGGTGGTACACGCGCACCATTCCTGATTGATTTTTCCTAGAGCAGGTCACAGAGCTGAGGCGAGGATCTGTATTCATGCCCTCGCCAAGACAATCCATAAAAATACAAAAGGTGGTCATTAACCTCAGTATGATTTACGTATTCTAATATTTTCTTTTCAATGGAGTATTCACTTGTATTTTCCATCTATTCATATACTCAGAATCGCTGTTCCATTAATTCTTATTCGAAATAAGAACAAGTATGCAGATACTGGAAGTACATGAATGAACCCAATACTACTCATTATGGGTCATATGTACGAAGATCCAAAAGTTATCAACATAGCAAAGTCTACTTTGCTCTTCTGCGAACTTCATACAAGTAACCGAGAATCACCACAGCAGCAGTAACTGCAACTCCAACAGCACCTTGTGCCAGTATGACGCCATCCCTGATAGTTGCCTTTGAACTTGGTACAAACCCTAGCTCTGAAAGTTTCTTATGCGATTCAGCATAATCTCTAAAAAATGCATCTTCGTCCTGCCAGAGGAATAGAGCAGAAATATGAGATCGCAGACAGATTCAAAAATTGTAATTACGCACCAATCTGAATCAGGACTTTGCTACAAATAAATATTTTCTTTCGCTATTTCTTTAATGGACCTAAAGCAAAACAAAGTTCTTATGAATGTTTTAGGTTAGCTAGTCTAGACAACAGTGAGTGCTAATTGCCACATGTATTATTCAGTTTTCTGTAGAGGTTCAACTCCATCGGGTCAACTGGGGCAAAAGGGGTGGAAAAGGGGAAAAGGAAAACCAGACCAGGAAGGTATGGTCTAAAGTTGGCAAAATAATATGTTAGTTTTGCCGCTCAACTAGCACAAGAGGAAAGACTATTTCATCTTCTAACACATCAGAATAGTCAGATACCGTAGTAGATTCCACAGCAAGGTGCTCATCAGAAAGAAAAAAGTCTTGCTAATAAACCGATACTCGATGCATTTAGATCAAGCCTAAAGATTGATCTATGGCAAGCCAACAAGCTTCATGGCAATTTGTAGTAAAAAGGTTGAGTTGTGAAACACAAGTTGATTGCACGCAGCACCATCTGGATTACAAATAAATTTAAGTAAAAGTAAAATATATTCCCTTTCCCGTAAATTGCTTTTATTACACGGCCTTTCTTCTATTTTTAAAATATAAACAATTTTTTCTTGAAACTAAAACATATATTACAATTTAACCATATCTCATTCTTTTTTACCAAAATGTCCTTTTAAGGCCAAAAACTTGTGTTTATATATATATAATCTTAATAATTTTAAAAATATTATTATATTATTAAAATATTTTATAATAATATTTAATTTTATAAAAAATTTGATTAAATAATTAAAATATTATTAAAAATAAATAAATTATAAATTATATTAATTTATATTAATTAAAATCCATAATTTTTTTAAGATTCTACAAAAAAAAGTGTCAAAATAAAAATTATGTATAATTTATGTATATAAGTTAAGTTATTATTTTAAAAATCTTCGTATCTCTTGTTAAATTCAAATCATTCAAAATATTTTTCTTGACATAGAAATTCAATTAAATTCTATAAAAAAATTGTAGATTTAAATTAATATAATTTTGAATTTATTTAGATTTTATTAAATTTTAATAATATTTTAATTATTTAATCAAAATTTTATAAAATTAAATATTATAATAAAATTAATTAATAAATTTTTTAATAATATTAAGATTATATATATATATATATATATATATATATATATATGCGTGCGGACGTGTTTGTGTATTTTTAACCCTAAATAAATATTTTATATAAATAAAGGTATTTTTAGTTATAAAAAAAAAAGGTATGTATTAAATTGTAACGTAAGTATTAATTTTAAAAGAGAGCTATAATAAAAGTAGTGCAGTGCAGGACAAGAAAATGTATTTTACTCCTTTAACTAATGGGTCAAAGGGAAATCCGATTACCTTTGCATATAGCTCAACATATCGACGATACTCGGGATCCTCCAATAAAGCCTTGTCTGTTGGAAGTTTAAGCAGCCCCTCAGAATCTCCTTTTAACAGTTCCCTGATATCAAAAACGATGTTAGATAAAAATTCAAGCTCTACAAATGTCCATCTAAGAGTCAAATGCGAACATTACTGCAAGCAGCTTAAGTCTTACACAAAGTATGAGTTATCAAACTTCAGAGGTTCCTCTGTCCAAGGACCATCAAACCCCGATCTCTCTGGGTGTGCTCTTCCCTTGTAATACCACAGAAAATGAAATAAGAATGTCTGGCCATAGCCATGGAAAGTCATAAAAAGAAACATATGAAAGGAGAATTACCAGAGTATGCCCCCCAGATAGTGCAACAATATCCTTGTCAGACAGGCCCATTCGGTAAAAGATATCACGGAGATGGGGCACACCTACCAACAACATTTACATATATTTATGCTTTCATATAGAATTCAACCTCATCAAATTGCGTTAAGTAACATTAAAATTAAATAGCAAATGAAAATCATCTAGTAAGAAAATTCCCTCCCCAACTGAGGGGAAAAGCTGGAACAAAGACAAAGACTTGGGAAACCCACCTTGTTTAGCATCTGGAAGCCGTCCTTCTCTGGGACATATATTTGAATCCTACGAAAGGGATAGACAATTACATGAACTAACAAGAATCAATGATTTCATCAGAAGTAAAATTTTTAAGGTATCCCACAACATACCCTTCTCCCAGGAACAAAGTCAATTGTGGGACCTCCAGTAACCTCAACTGCAACAACACCTGCAAGCTGGGAACAAAAGGAGCGAGAAATAACAATTGTGCTCCTTCTTCAGATTTACATAACCTAAATGGCATTTAGTCAACTCTTTACTTATGAATGCATATCTTGCTGTGCATCGGGAAATGGAATCTCCACAATAGTAACCCTCCCTCCTCCCCTCCCCCCCCCCTTCTGTGTCAAGAAAATCTGTATTCAATATGCTGTGGATTTCATCACGTTGCATGATATACAAATTAATCCAGTTAAAACTCTTGATTTTAGTAAAAATTTATAGAGAAAAGGAAAATTTTGACTTTTACAGTAGTTAATTGTTGATTGCTGACTGACATAAACATTTTTATAAGAAAATCCAATGCTCTTCGACCTTATTGTATAAATGTTAGCCACTAGGTCTAAGGATACAAAAATTTCAAACAGCAGTAACCAAAGAATTGGATTTCAAAAAACTAAAAGCCTAATCTTTTGAAACTCACTCCGTCAACTACACAAAAGCTTAACCAACTGTACTCTTCCAAACAAAAAATAAATGTGCTGGGTTCATTTGTCAATTATCAACCTTCAGATGAAGTCTACCACAGCAATAGTTAATATAGTTACCAAGAAACCTTGTCCTATCTTTTCTTTCTTGTTTTTCATCTTTCTGCCCAGGGGGAAATGGGGTGTGTATGAATTGACCAACTAAGTTTTTTAACTAATAGGAAAGCAGGATCTTGCCTTTTCTTAAGGTCCAGGGTGCCATTCTAATTTTGAGATAGTAGAAATGGGTATGCTCTCAGATCACATAAAGCAACTAACCCAAGAAATAGTTTAGAAAATACGTCTACAGAATAGTGAAGAAATCAGGTTTTCTCCCTCTAAATGGTTCATCATTAAAGAAAGTAGTGGAGCGCTCATCCAAATTTAAAGCATGACTCTAGACAACTATGTAAAAACTTTCAAACATCACACATTAGACCATGACAAGAAAGACGTTATCTATTAATTTGTAGAGCCATACTATTCCCTGATAAAAACAGGTCTAGAGTTGTGAAACATAATGAGCAAGGATGGGGTGCACACAGCCAATCTTAGAACCTGACGGATAAGGGTAACAGGGCACCACATCAGCTATCACATTATAGGTCATACTAAGTCTATATTCAAGACGCACTCTATGTTCCTAATGCTTAATAATGGTCAAGTACCACAATACAAAAAAGAAAATGGACTGATTAATTGCAATTGCATCTAAACACCAAGCAAGAACCTACAAGCACAACATTCATATGAGTTCAGATTTTGGAATCATTCACATTGCACAAAAACAAGAATTTCCATTGCAAGTGGCAGGAATTAATCAACATGAGAAAAAAAAATTGAATGATAATCCTGGCGAGTTCATACACTGTCCAAACAAAATGGAAAGTCCATTCTACAATCTACATCTAACAAACTCAAAACGCATAAATTCACTCTTTTCGCATACAAATGAATTAAAGCTGCATAGTTTTTCATAATAACCTACTGAATATAATGATCACCTGGTAAAGGTCTGCATATGTTATCTTGGGATGTTTTGCCTTCACTTCCTCTGTGACATCAGAAAATAAGGCAATTCTTAGAAAAATTAGCAGACTGACTTAATTCCAACCAACTACACTACTTTTCTGAAAAATTGCAAGAGGTAGTAAATTGGAATAGATTCTATCTCAAAACGAGGCATGAAAAAAATATAAATCTAGAACTGTTGTTGCAAATTTACCGCTAAAATTCTCTATAAACCCATCTACTTGAACATGATTTTTCATACTGACTGTGTTGAGCAGATATATCACGTATAATAAATATGCAGTATTAGTCCTCTAGCATATATTTGAATACATATATACATAAACAAAAAGTGTGCGCATAGAAAAGCACGAAGCAACACAAATTAAATGCAGAAGGATGCACATGTATCTCTGCCAGTGCTTCTAACCGAAGATAACATATGGGTAAGAGCATACCACAGAAATCGATAGCCTTCTTCAAGCCATTGTTGGAGCCATGTGAATACTCTTCCTCGTTCCTTATGGAGCCATTAGGTCCACCCGTCTTCGTCTTGGCATCATAAGTTCCTGCATCGTGCCAACTAGAAAAACAAATTGAAAGATCAGGAAATCATACGATGACAAAGAGGATATAATATATCCGCCTATGTTTAATAGCTACTGAAAGAACATGACATAAAAGTGTAATCGAGTTATAGATCTTCCGTAGCACTTCCGTTGACCATGGATGAAGCTCAAGTGATTGTTAAATCTGACTACTCCGATATGTCAATCAGTTATAGAAATTTGTTGAAGAATCAAAGAGAGAAGAGAATAGAGAGAAAAAGTTACGCCAAGCGAAGCATGATAGGAGCGCAGTTCCTGCCGGCGATGAGCGCACGGAGATCACGACGAGCCTTGTCGATCTCTTTGAGATACTCAGTGTCCACCACCGGCAACGCCATTGAAAACTCGCAACTCACTTGTTCCTTTGTTTTCAGAAAATGGAAATGAGCAGAAACTGTTGGAAGAAGAACAGAGCGTGGATTTTGATTGGCAGAGACGAACAAGGCTACGAGCGAAGAAAGACCAGTAGTGGGCGATGAAAGGATAGCCCGCATGGGTAGCGCTCTCATGTGTTCGTGCTCTTCTTGGCTCTCATGAGATCACTACGTGTCAAAACTGGGGCAGTCCATCCTTCATGGATATGATGGTCAATAACTTTGTAAAAGGAAAGAACAAAACCAAGGTAACTGATTGCTGGGAACACCCTAACATTCCTCATATTATATGTCAAATTTACCCATTTTTTATTCTAACCATAATTCTAAAAATAGAGAAAAACGTACCCCCTTTTTTTTTGTTTTCTTCTGATTTTTCTTTTGTTCCCATAAAAAGTCATAACCAATCTGTCCGTCGTTCACAAAGAGAGCATTTTAAATATTATTTTACATTTGTTAAATTCTATACTGAAGGAAAAAAAATTAATTAAAAAAGTGAGAGAATGCAGAACTTATGATGAAATTTGCTTTGCACTTACTTAGTCGAGAAAAATGTAAAACAATTGAAAGTAACATGCAACTATCTTTCATGGATCTCATTATTTCTCACTTATCATAGCGTAAAAGTGAGCTAATAACAAAAGACGGAACTTTTGAATTACGGCTTTTCCATAATATTTAAACATTTCTCCCATTTCAGTCATAGAAAGCAAGAGGGCGAAAAATCATTTTCTTTACCAGAAACAATTAGTAAATCAAAATATCTCATCTCGCTCCACTTTAACTGCACTCCTAAATTCCACTTTCTTTAACAAGCATATCCCAAGTACAGAATTTCATTTTTAAATTAAATTTGAAAAACAAATGATGTGCCGCAGAAAAGAAAACTTGAACAGTAAGCAATGGCGTTGATGTGTTACATCACAACCTTACTTTCCGATTCACACGACACCGGAGACCAAGTTGCGAGTGGAAACCGGATGGGTCATCAAACAATCCTCTAGTAAAACAAGACATATGTCCACAGTATCATTATTGGGTCCACAAATCATAATCATCCATATGCAAACCAAATCCTATTATACTTTTGCTTTCAAACTAGCATTTTTATTTTGACAGACATGTACATGATTAACAAACAGACCAATCTACCTCAAGGAAAGAATTCAAGAACGCCATTTTCAATTCCTCCCCTCTCCCCATAAACCGCACGAGCACTTAGTTTCAAAAAAAAAAAAAAGGATGGGGAAGGGAAAAGTATACAGCCACAGAGAATTTTATCCGCCAGTCTATGATGTTCTCCATTGCATCTCTATCTGGATGCGACCATTTTTCGAATCTATAAGATGGTACTTTTCATTGATCCTCTTGTTAGAAACAACATCCGCAAGACTGATGTCAATATAACCCAGTGATTCCTAATGCCAAAAGGATGAGGACAAAATTAATAAAATTCAATCACATCAGGTACCATGAGAGACAAGAGCAAAATGCAAGCAGATTATCTGGGCACTACTGTGTTCATAATTCTCATACAAGCAAGTCCGGAATCAAGCCTAAGGAAAATCATTTGCGAGTACATGTTGAGTTGCGTTTGTTTGAGCAATGAAAGGCAGATCAAAGAAACACTCCAGAACAAAGGTGATCCAATAAAGTATTCAAAAGAAGAATATGTGTAGAACACTTATCCAATATAATACTCAGCATAGCCAGATCCTGTTTCAACCTTAACCGCAAAATCAAAGTAATATTCCTCTGAACTAATGAAGATACTTTCATAAGCATTAGGAACATGTAAACACTTATCATCTTGCATAATACAATTTTGTACGTGGATTTGAAGTTACTAAATGTTTGTCAGGATTCCACAAGTATATTAATTATTTCAAACGTTCTAGGGCTTCTTAATACTTTCACTTTTGATGACACGGCAAATAATGCATAGGTTTTTTCCAAATTTAAAGTGCATCATCATATTAATAATAATCAATAACATAATGCATATCCATCAGAAATTTGCAAATGACATACCTTTGAGTGCAGCAGGCTGCGTGCTGAGGTGCTGACAACCTCCACATGTAATTTTTCATTAGTGGGAGGCTCCTCCACCATAAATTGGAACTCCTCTTCCCATCTAGGATCTCTGTTCTTTTTCACGTGCTGTAATAGTAACCAAAGTATCAGTATCATAACAACAACCAATTTCATTCAGAATGTGTTGCTGCCTTTCTGGCATCTGCATCTACATACCAATACCTTTTTCTATTTCTTTTTTTTTTTTGGGTATACGAAGGATAATTCTATTGTAACTATCACTTCCCATTATTGCACTCAATAAGGAACAAAATTTTTACGAACTTCTTCCGTATTTATTTATTTTGGTGAGTTGAAATTGAAAAACGAATCAATAAATTTGCTTCATAGCTTAGACATGCAAATGCACTTGATCACACCAACCACATCATCACTTGTCTTAAGCAACATAACAGAAGCCAAAACCATTGGCTACAAAATATGGTTAAACTGCATTATGTTTAACTTCTAAGCTTCCAGGAAGAAAAATAAAACTAGTAAAGGTAGCATCCAAGTACTCTTGGGATCTTGTACCTTAGTCTTTTTCTCCTCCCCTCTGAAAAGAAGCCGTACATGTGGATTAGTGTGGTGCTTTCCTTCGACATCTTGAGCTTCATGGACCGTAACTACAAGCAGACCCCCACCAGCAGGAGTACCTTCAGGAGCCTTTTCAACTGTATCCGTCTCTTCAAAACCCTTGGGTAATTCATCCTCTTTGAAGGGTTTATATGTCAATTCCACAACAATCTGCCCACGTGATTTCTCATTTTGGATGTCATTGGCATCCATGTTTTTCAGGAGGTCAAGAGTAAAATCTTTAGTCTCATTTGGGGAGATTTCTCTTAAAGGGATTACGTTCATACCCATCTTGTCATGCTTCCCAACCTAAGCAAAGGAACCAAAATAGCATTCAATTCAGATACATAACAAGCAACTAGAGGATAAAAACTTTCTGCTAAAAATATACACCTGCTCCCAGTCATAAACAAGAATCTCTAAAGCCTGGGTCTCAGGATCTTTAACCACCATATTAAATTCCTCATTCCATTCTGGACTCAAGTTCTTGTGCTTCACAGTAGTCTTTTTTGATGGTAGCTTATCCTCAGTAAGCTTTAATTTCACATAAGGGTCAGATGCACCAAGAAGGTCTTTCTTCTTTAGCTTCATTGCTCTCAGAACCTTTACATTTAGAATTCCAACAGGCCTCTTCGAGGCTCTAAGATTCCAAAACAAAGAAAAAAGAAGAAGAATATGAGCAAAAACATAGGAGTTCTTAGTAATCATAAACATGTTTAGGACAAGTTTTTTAGATAAAATGCAGAAACATACTTTGCTGGATCTACAATTGGCACTTCCAGGGTTTTAGGCCAGAGGTACATGTTCGCAACCTGATCTTTGATAAGCTCCTGAAAAAAGCACTCTTTAAATTTGTTAAAAGCCATAAATCGTTCAACAAACTAATAATATCCAAGGATAATAGCAAAATCTTCAGTATGTTGCTAGGGAGAATTTTTTTTTCTCCATTATTAGCCATAAACTCACAACAAATGTCCTACCTACTACAACAACAACAACAACAACTAAGCATTTTCCCATTAGGTGGGGTTGGCTACATGGATCAAACGGCGCCATAGTGGCCTATTATGGATGAGATCAGTAGATAAGTTATTAACTATTAAATCATTTTTAATAGTTTCCCTTATTGTTTTCTTTGGCCTCCCTCTACCTCTAATTATTGGATTATTCTCCATCCGATCAACTCTTCTCACTAGGGCTTCTGCAGGTCTTCTCCACACATGGCCAAACCACCTTAAGCGAGTTTCAACCATCTTCTCCACAATAGGTGCTATCCCAACTTTCTCTCTAATACACTCATTTCTAATCATATCTCTTCTGATGTGTCCACACATCCAACGCAACATTCTCATCTCTGCAACGTTGAGTTTATCTTCATGTTGTCTTTTAACCGCCCAACAAATGTACTACCTAGACCAAAGAAAATGTGCCGCATATGATCACCACAGCTTTTCCATTTCCCCACTTCACTCATAAGAAATCTTCTTAAAAGAAGACAGCATAAAAGGAAAAACGAAATTTTCTGAAAGAACTGAGTAATTTTACAGTCACCAAAATCTTTCAACCCAGAAGATGCATCCGATCAAATTTTATATCAATAATTGATACAGCAAAAGCATGACCATGAGATTGCAATACTACCAGATGAGCTAAAAATTTCAACAATCAACTGACAACACTGGAACAGGTCAATTCTTATTATTATACCTCAATGAACTGTAAAGTTAAAAAAGGTTCAATACAAACCATTGACATCCATCCTCAGACTACCACACTAACTTTCTTTTCCTTCATCTTTCAGTAATATTTTATAAACCTGTTAACGTGTCACTTCTAATTACTTTAGTTATCAAACTTATATCAGTCTCATACACACAGAACCTCCAGCTTGATGCTGGAAATTATCTTGAAATAACTCTCTCATCCTTCTACAAGCAGGAGATTTTGTGCACAAAACATTACATATACAATCAATGGTCTGCACTGAGGAAATCACATATTTCAGGATAAGATACAATTGAGCAAACATCAATTTATTTGCACTACAGACAAGACAGTCTATTATGTAGGGCAGTGACCATCCTTCCCTAGGAGCTAAAATTGAATGTGAGCAACTTTGCACCTCAACCACAAATATGGAAGAACAAAGAAAGAACCCATCCGCCAGGAGGTTCAGACACAGATACTGTACCTGAACAAATCTGTAAAGGCCAGGAATAGACATAAGATCAGCCCCTATAAGCTTTAACCCAAAGTCAACATATGGCTGCAAGAAAGTGGCAAAAATGAAACGGAGAAGATTAAGCACCATTATAAAAGTAGAAATGCCGAAGGCAATCCTGAGTACTATAAACTTATAATAAACAAAAACAAATGAGTTATACAATAATGTTTACAAGTTAATATTAATCTTGGGCATACAGTATCAGAGATTATCATGACATTCAAAATTAAAATAATTAATTATGGCTGAAGGGGAAAACAAAGTTAATTGTTCAGCAGTGCCAAAATTTATCACAGAATGGCAATGATAACCTTAGATAACGTTATCATATACATCAACCAAAACATGCCTTCTTTTTTTGGCCATATCAACCAATATATGCCTACAACCACAAAATTTTTTACACCATTACTCTGAGAATTAATGCCAACTAGAAGCTGCTTCTTTTAGTGCCGAAGTTTTCTCTTAAACATGACTATAGGAGACCTAGCCATTACAAAGGCCCATCAAAACATTCTACTGCCTGTGTTTTATATACCTAAAAAGCTTTACACATAACCAGGTGGTCAAGCAAAGCAGGCGGGGAAGTAATAGACCCAACCATCACAAACCTTTTCCATGAGAGATACATAGATGCTGGCAAAACAAGGAAAGCTAGGAACCAAAGGCTTCAAGGTAATACGAGGTGCAAGAAAAACTTGCAAATCCACCACCTGAAATGATACAGAATCCTTAGCATCAAGAAGTGGCATTCCCCTCTTCTTCATCCCCACCCCCCAAACACACAGCCACACAAAAGCATCACCTGAATGGTCGCTTTCAACCCAAATGCCTTGACAGCAACTGTGATATTAGGATTTCCAGCCCATTTTACAGAAGGCTCCATAATCAACTCCTTCTCATCAGTCGCATAAACTTTCATTCCTGTCAAGTACAAGATATACGTCTAATAAAAAGTATTGAGAAAAATCGATAAGACATCACAAATAAGTAGACAAGACGATGAGATATATATTGGTCAAATGCATAAAACAGCACAGAAGCAATTATCCTTTCTGAGCCGAGAAGGAAAAGACCATTCTGACAGAAAGAGTAACTTTAATGGCTGTCTCAAACCATTTTCCATCTTAGTTTCAAATCTTAATATTAAGAGAGGATTGTTTGTTTAATAAAAGCATAACCCATGATTCAGACTTGAGGCCCCAAAAATGAAGTGGAAAATGAGCCTTATCTGAAGTCTGATGTATTTTTCTAGATGCTATAATGCTTTTTCTAACAATAGACAATCAATTGTTAGTTTGTTTCCATTCCCAAAAAAATTAACTCGTCCTTAATAGCAACAACTACTTATAAAGTGTAATATATGTCCCCTTGGCAACAATAGAAACTTGATGAATGTCAGCTTCGTAATACTGCTTACACAATATTGGCAATGCCCTCATCATCTGTGCGAACATGTAGAAGGTACTTATCCAATAATGTATCATGTCCATATCTACTAACCTTGAAAGGTTGGTGGCAGGGTCCCCAGTGTGAGCACTTCAAACTCAACAGACTCAATTTTATACTTTGGAATCTGCTCAGCAATTATGGGTTTTGCAATGTTCTTCGCAGTCTTGCAAATGGCCTAAATAAGAAAAATAAAGCAGATACTCAAACAAACTACAAGGAGAACAAACACCTAGATATTAGTTGAGAATTGTTAAGACATTTAGAAAACTCGTACCTTGTCCAGGTAGGGCCACATATATTCAATAAACTTGTTTAGCCAATCGAGCTTCAGAAAAGCACAAACAAATAATAGTACAGTTGTTAAAAGCGAACGCTAAAAATATACGCATACTGCATGCTTAATACCATAGAGACGTATATCAAATGCACCAGTTGCTTACCCGATCAAAGTCTGGGTTTTTTATCCATAGCGGAATCTCCGGAAGCATTTTTTGCAAAGTTGCCGAGTCATGCTCTACCAATGGACGGATTTTAGGATCCTGTCCAAGACAGCGGAGCATCAGTACACTAAAAAAAATGCATATAACTCACCACAAAAAAAAAATTGCACATAAAATTGTTGAAATTCCAAATATTCGCAAGACAAGACACCATATTTCAGATTGCATTTCATATATACTACGATAAACCTAAATTCTCATCTAACCCTTTCTATCTTAGGTTCGTACGCAAAAGGGCAGGCCAATCCGCTTATTTATGCTGTTAGTTCATAGTTTAATCGCAAACGCACATAAGCGGAGCATTCTCATGTGTGAGCATATTTAAAAAGAACTATAGGAACGTTCCTGCTGTTTATTGTCCTCCACTGTCCACTGCTTTTCATAACCTATAATCAACCACATCGAACAAACAGAACCAACTAATATGGCCTAGTTGCATAATTTAACCCGGAAAGTTAATCGTGGGCAACCCAGAGTGGTAGTTTCTTAGTTGCTCCTCTTGCTTTCCCGGAACCAAACAGACAATTAGACAAACACGCAAGACATCCATCTGAAGAAAGGAAAGTGATCCGTGTGCAACATTATAATAAAACAAGATAGAGAGTTAAGAATCCGAATTATACCTTTACATCGGTGGGTTGAAAATAGATGAAGAGAAAATAGCCAGCAACAAGACCAATAGAAATCCCAAATCCAAATCCGCAAAACCCCAATACAGTACTGAAGAAACCCATCTGAAACCTGCTTCCAACCAACCAAATCGATTTTCCCCAAACCAAACTTACTCAGAACACGATTTGTCTCCTATCTCCACTATTAAAAGCATTCCAAAAAAAACGTCATTTCCAAAGGGCTCAAGCTCGCCAATCCATTTGATAAAACGAACAGACAAAGATAAAAACAAAAATAAAATAGGACGTTTGAAGTTCAAAAATACCAAAACAAGAAAAAAAAAATCAGAACGACTTAATTTCAAAGTGTTGTCGTTAAATGGTGTGGGGCAGTCGGGAAATGAATGAAGAAAGATAAGGAGACAAGAAGCGAGAAAGGCGAACAGGTGGAGGCACTGACGGACCAACAACGCAAAGCATTTTTATTTTTTTATTTTTGATAAAAGAAGGACGCAAGGCATTAATTTACAATTTTTTCCTTGGTAGATACATTAACTTCGAATTTGACGTTACCCAACCTAAAAATATGTATATTATTGAAAATTAACTTGCCACACAACGCATTCGGTTCGTCTCCCACATTCATTGGTAAAGTACCCGATGGCCGGTGCAGTGTGCCTAGCCTACACGTGGCACGCATGAGAATTGTCTCATTGTCGGCACAGGGACAGCCAGTAGTTCTGAGGCTCACCTTCCGGAAAAGTTTTTAATTATGCTTTATTACGTCTAAAATCAATTAATATATATATATATTGTGGCACGTTACAATATTGCCGTTTTTAAATGATAAGTAAAATTTTTATCCATTTTCAAATTATTATTATTATTATTTTGTTGGTAATAAGTTTCAAATTATTATTTTATTTAGTTATTTATAATTGAGAAAATTTTAAATATAATATAATAAATGGATTTAATTTGAAAAAAAAAACAAATTTTTTTATAAAAATACTCATTCATAAAGCTTTTACAGTATTTAAATGATATGGTTAACACATAAGTATTAGATTTTTTTTTCAATGCCTTTTGCTTTTAATTATCTTTAATTTTAAAAAATCCCCATAATTATCCCCGCCCCCAAAGTTACTCTCCAGGTCATCCATATGCTTTTCGTATGACTTCTCCGTGAGTCTCCTCCATCTTCCCCATCCAACAGTTTTTCATTATTACCGAACCCAACAACGCGACGTTGAATTTAAGCATTTTTTTTTTATTTTAGTTATTAAACCTTTTAATAAAAATACAAAAATATAATTTTTTTAATAAATCAATAATATATACTAAATTATATAAGAATTTATTATGTTATATTTTTATTAGTAAATTTAATTACAAATATTTAAATATTTTACTTTTAAGTATTATCCTTGATCGCACAAACTGTAAATTAAAACTGAGGGGCTCATAGATTTCTATAATCCTAAGAATTTAAACATGTAAAAAGATATTGGTGAAAATATTACTTTAATATTATTTCAAATAAAATTAATTATATATATATATATAAATATTAATAAAAATATATTATTTAGTCTCAAAATTTATTACATGTCTACACTTTCATTTCGTCTTCAAATTTGTCAATTTATATAATTAAATTTTTAAAATTATTAAATATTAAATAATTTAATTTCTTTATCATCTTTATCTTAATTACAATTAAAAATATACAAATATATAACTTGTTACGTGGCAAGTTAAATTCAACCAGTCATTTTCGGTCAACAAACTGTCATTAACTTCTTATTTAATAAAAAAGAAAAGCCAAAATGCAAGGGCACCCCTCCCCCTGCCCCGCCCCCATCTCCCACTAATACCATGCCCTAACTCAACAAATCCTTCAAAGCAAATCGGTCAACACCCATAGCCATACTCCTCCAAGTCCAATAACACTAGATTGTAATAAGAATTTCCTTGACCGGTCTTCAATTTTATTCAAAGATTTTATGCAGCCTTCTTCGAGGAAGATATATGGGGAAAAATCATCAGACCCGTGCACTGATATGTCGAATTGCCCATGATGGTGCACGGTTGGGATTGCAAGGCGAAGGGTGAAAGATGTGGGATTGAGTAGTAACGTTTTGTGATTAAGAAAACTTGTAAAAAAAAAAAAAAAAAAAACACACCAAGAAAATAATTATTTCAATGCATAAATAAAGATGAGAATTACCGCCGCAGGTTCTCAAGTCCTTAACAGTTTCAAGCTAAGGTTTTCATGTTGTCGGCGGGACAAACGCCGATACAGGATTTTCATGCAATTCGCCGTCAAACGCCTTCTTTGCTAATTTTTGAATAGGTTGACTCACACAATCCTCTTTCCCCGAATGAAACGAGGCTGTCTTTTTCTGAAAATTTATGGGATTGCGTATAACTATCGTTTTCATGCATTACCATTAATCCTACGCATTCTCTCCCTCCATTATCTATATCTCTGCCTTCCCCCGAACGTATCACCCCTTTGTTGTTCCCCCTTCCATCACTGAACTCATTTTCGTTTCTTTCCTGTGTTTCTCCCGGGGAGACTGCCTTGAGCATATTAATGAGTGTTAAAGATTATATAAAGTTATTGATACAACGTTACTCGTTAGTTTAAGTTTTTAAATTAAAATAGTTCATATCAAAACATTTATCAATAATTTTTCTATGCTCTAACAATATGAGTGGCTCCGGCACCGTTGGATTGTGCCTTGGACCATCCCCCGTCTATCTCCATTGCTCTGCCCTTCTGTTCTCCCTATCCCCATTGTCCCCTCATAGTTTATTGCCCATGTGAATGGCACGTAACCATGGTCCTATCCCTTGTTTCTCCCCCTCACCATTTTAGCCTCTGTATTTGTATCCTTCTCACAAAATGACTCTTCGTGCCCAATCGAGCCACATCTATCACAAAACTGCGGCATCCTTTCAAATTTAAAGTCCACCAGGAATTACTCCGTCAGATTTGCTCCCCGTGAATACCCCGCTGCGTTCTCTTTTTGATACTTCTAACCCAGTTACGATGAATAATGTTCTTGCCAAGGCGAAGCACAATGTGACTAGTGAAATGAATGACCGGTTATCTGAACGGTTCACTGCAGAAGATGTTAAGCAGGCTGTGTTCCAGATGGGCTCCACAAAGGCACCGGGGGCTGACGGATTTCCTGCTTTATTTTATCAGCATATTTGAATATAGTAGGAGAGGACGTGGTAGCTGCAGTTTTGAAATTTCTAAATGGGGGTCTTTTCTTGATGATATTAATTTTACATAGATTGTTCTTATTCCCACAGTAAGCAATCCAGAAGATATGTCACATTTTCGCTCAATAAGCTTGCGTAATGTTTCCTACAAAATTATTGCAAAAGTTTTAGCTAAAAGGCTGAAATCGTTTCTACCTTTGATTATTTCTGAAAATCAAAGCGCTTGTTCCAAATCGTCAAATAACTGACAATATGTGTGATTGTATGCTCCAAAAAATAGACGGTCACATAGAAATGGTTTTTTGGCTTTAAAATTAGATATTGGATATGAGCAAACTTATGACGAGGTAGAGTGGACTTTTTGGAGGCTGTCATGTTGAAGATTGGTTTTTGTGAAAACTGAGTTTATCTGATTATGAAATGCATTACTACAGTAACATTTACGGTGCTGATGAATGGGGAGGAACATGGCTTTGCAAACCAGGTGGATTGATGCAGGGGATCCACTATCCCTGTAATTGTTCATAGAGGCTTTTAGTGCTTTGCTTTCAGATGCTGAAACTCAGAATCACATTCAGGGGGCTAGGCGTGTAGCAATTCTCCCAGAGTTTCATATTTAATTTTTGGCCGACGATAGCTTGGTGTTTTTCAAAGCAAATTTAGGTACTGCAGCGATGTTCAGGCATGTTCTTGAGTCTTATGAGCAATGTTCAGGGCAAAAAGTGAATTATGAAAAATCTGCTATTTTTTTTCATCCCAAACTGTACACAGAATGATAGAGAAGAAATTATGAATTTCTTGCATATTGACCGAGTATTGTACAATGAAAAGTATCTTGAGTTGCCAACCTTCCAATCTTTGAAGGAAAGGGTGTGGAAACGTCTCCACCGGTGGAAAGAGGGATTACTATCTAAGGCAGGTAAGGAAGTTTTGATCAAAGCAGTTGCTCAGTCAATACTAACTTATTCAATGAGTTATTTTTTATTGCCTCAAAATCTTTGCAAAGTATGATGGCAAAATTTCGGTGGAGAAGTAATTCCAACTCTTCAAAGATTCACTAGTCGAGCTGGAAAAGGCTTTGTCAACCAAAAAATTTGTGTGGCATGGGGTTCCGTAACTTGAGAAATTTTAATCGCGCACTTCTATCTAAGCACGGATGGAGGATTCTTCAGCACCCAAATTCTCTTCGGGCCACCATACTAAAAGCTGAGTATTTTAGAAATTCCAATTTTTTGGAAGCACAACTTGGTAACTCCCCTTCTCTCACTTGGCATAGCATTTTTGCAAGGAGGGAGGTGTTGAGCTTGGGGTTATTTAGCAGGAATGGGAATGGAGATTCTACTAGAGTGAGGCATGACCCTTGGATCCTTAAAGGTGAAGACTTTTCTAAGGCCACGAGTGCTGATGATTTTGTGGGTGTTAATGCTTTGGTCAGTGAGCTTCTTTCACCAAACCAATTGGGCCGGAACAGAGACTTTATTTTCAACCATTTTGAGCATCAAGAGGCTGTGCAATTTGCAAAATACCTATTAGTTGCATATCTCCCGGGGACTGTTGGGCGTGGCAACTCAATGAAAACAGCATCTTCTCTGTTCGCTCTGCATTGAAGGCAATTAGGCCGGCTGAGATGCAGACTGTAGATGAGATTTGGGCTAAAAACCAAGCTTTGGCAGTTTATAAACCTTTGTGGAAAAAACTTTGGTGTGCCCCTATGCCAAGTAAGTCCAAACAGTCTTTATGGCGCACTTGCAGGGGCATTCTGCCTACCATTTATGCTCTCAAAAATAGGGGCATGGAGGTGGAGGGGAGGTGCTGGCTTTGCGGCGATAATGAGGAGACAATTGACCATGTATTCTTAATGTGTTCAGTAGCAAACAAGTTTGGGATTCTTCTCCGCTTGTTACTAACTTTGTGGATCAATCTCACACGGGTTTTGCGGAATGAGTAAATTTGGGTTTATTCTCCATAAGCTATTATTTTCATCTGGAAAAAAAAAAGCCCTGTTAGGCTTCAAATTCCTTCTAAGGACACTCGTACTTTTTTTTTTTTAACACTAGTTGAAGAATTTGGGAGGAGTACCAACGAGGTAGTGGGTTGTGTTGCCTTTTTGCAAGTTGAACGTAGATGGTGTTTCTCTGCCAGATGGGTCTGGGGTTGTTGTTGTGGAAATTGAGCTATTTTTCCACCAATAGTAAATTTAACAATGGCTAACAATGATAAATAAAGAGCAGAAAAGCAAATAAAGAGAATACCAGGATTTGACGAGGTTCGGCCAATTGTGCCTACGTCCCCGGACACCACTACAAATATATTCCTCAAACAAAATACAAATGAGAGAAAATCAACTAAGCCTTTAGAAGAGTCAAAAGGCTACAAAGTTTGGTGTGAAGTTTACTAAGGGGGAGGGTTCCTTTTATAGGCTAAGGACCCTTCCCAAATTCAACAAACTTCCGATGTGGGACTAAATTCCCAAAAACCAACAAATCTCCACCTTGGGAATAAAGTCTCAAAAGTTACAAAACTTTCTCTCACAGTAATACTATCTTTAGTAGTGTCTTCAAAAGCACCTACGGTGCTATCCATCTGCAATCTTCACAATATTGATCAAGTCCATACAATGTTGAAACTTGATCGATGTCACTATCTTGGTCATCATATCTGCAGGATTTTCAGCTGTCTGGATCTTCTGAAGTAGTATTTCACCTTCTTCCAGAATCTCCCGTACAAAATGATATCGAACATCTATATGCTTCGTGCGTGCGTGATAGACTTGGTTCTTTGCTAAACAAATAGCACTCTGACTGTCACAATGCACTTTGACGTGCTTCTGACTAACTCCCAAGTCCTTTAGCAATCCTTGAAGCCAAATAGCCTCCTTAACAGCCTCTGTAACAGCCATATACTCTGCCTCTGTAGTAGACAAAGCAACTGTTGACTGCAAAGTTGACTTCCAACTAACCGGTGCCTTTGCAAGTGTAAACACATAACCGGTAGTTGATCTTCGTTTGTCCAAATCACCAGCATAGTCAGAATCACAATATCCAACTACATATTGACCAATCTTCTTATCCTGCTCAAATAACAACCCAACATCCACGGTGTTCCGAATGTACCGTAAAATCCATTTTACTGCTTGCCAATGTCCTTTACCAGGATCATGCATATACCTGCTCACTACCCCAACTGCTTGTGAAATGTCAGGTCTCGTACACACCATAGCATACATCAAGCTACCAACAGCATTTGCATAAGGAACTTTTGCCATATATTCTCGTTCAACATCATTCTTCGGAGATAAATCAGCACTAAGTTTCATATGAGGAGCAAGCGGAGTACTCACAGGTTTTGACTTGTCATCCATGCCAAAACGTTGCAGCACCTTTCTCAGATATTCTTTCTGAGTTAGACGAAGTTGCCCCAATCGTCTGTCTCTATTTATCTCCATGCCGAGAATCTTCTTAGCTTCCCCTAAATCTTTCATCTCAAATTCTTGCTTTAGTTGAATTTTCAACTTGTCAATTTCTCCAGAATTCCTTGCAGCTATCAACATATCATCAACATAAAGAAGAAGATAGATAAAAGATCCATCTTGTAGCTTGCGCAAATACACACAGTGATCGTATTTGCTCCTTGTGTACTTCTGCCCCAACATAAACTTGTCAAATCTTTTGTACCATTGTCTTGGACATTGCTTCAATCCGTACAAAGATTTTTCAAGTTTGCATACCATATTTTCTTTTCCAGCAACCTTGAACCCTTCCGGCTGAGTCATATAGATTTCCTCCTCCAAGTCTCCATGTAAAAATGCAGTTTTTACATCCAGTTGAACTAGTTCCAAATCCAGTTGAGCTACCAAGGCCAATAAGATTCTGATGGAGGAATGTTTCACCACTGGAGAAAAAACTTCGTTGTAATCAATTCCCTCCATCTGAGCATAGCCTTTAGCTACCAATCTCGCCTTGTAGCGAATGCTTTTCTTATCAGGAAATCCTTCTTTCTTTGCATATATCCACTTGCATCTAATAGCCTTCTTTCCCTTCGGCAGACTTGCTAGCTTCCATGTCTGATTCTTATAAAGAGACTGCATCTCTTCATTCATAGCATTCCTCCACTCTCCATCTTCGGAACTTTGAATTGCTTCTTGATAAGTGGTAGGAATTTCATCATTCACTATTATAGATGCGTGAGCCACCATATCACTAAATCGAGCAGGTTTGTGTCTTACCCGTTGTGGCTTTCTTAATGCAATTGGTTCTTCTTGCTGGTGAGATTCTTGGGTTTGAACCTCTTCTTCATTAAACTCCACTTCTGCCATAGGAGTTTCTCCTTCCTTGTACATAACTGGGTCAATTCTCCTTTCAAACTCCACCTGCTGCGGAGCACTATTGATCTGTTGAATGTCATCCTTCTTCAACATGGCAGATTCATCAAAGGTGACATCTCTGCTAACGATTATCTTCTTGGTCTCAAGACACCAGAGGCGGTATCCTTTAACACCAGTAGTGATCCCCATAAAGAGCGCCTTCTTGGCTCTCGGATCCAACTTTGATTCCTTCACATGATAATATGCAGCGGAACCAAATACACGTAAGGAATCATAATCAGTAACAGATTTTCCAGACCAAACCTCCAAAGGAGTTTTACCACCAATTGCAGTTGATGGTAAACGATTAATAAGATGGCTCGCATATCTCACAGCCTCAGCCCAAAATTGTCTGCCCAACCCAGCATTGGACAGCATACACCGAACTTTCTCCAGCAATGTCCGGTTCATGCGTTCAGCCACCCCGTTCTGTTGTGGTGTATGTCTAACTGTGAAATGTCTCACAATACCTTCATCTTGACAAATTTTATCAAACGGATCACTTCGATATTCACCTCCATTGTCTGTTCTAAGCCGTTTGATCTTTTTGCCAGTCTGAGTTTCAATCATCTTTTTCCACTTAAGGAAACAATCTAACACTTCATCCTTTGACTTCATAGTGTACACCCACACTCTTCGAGAGAAGTCATCAACAAATGTAACATAATAATGTTTTCCTCCCAAAGAAGCTGTCTTGGAAGGACCCCACACATCAGAGTGAACATAATCCAGAATACCTTTAGTATCATGGATTGCAGTGCCAAATTTCACCCTCTTCTGCTTTCCCATCACGCAATGCTCGCAGAAGTCCAGCTTACAGGTTTTCACATCTTTCAATAATCCTTGTTTCGCCAGAATTTGCAAGGATTTTTCACCTGCATGCCCTAATCGCATGTGCCACAACTTAGTTGCATCTGATCCTTCATCATCAAGAGTTGCAACTGCAGCTGTTCCAACAATTGTATTACCATCATAGTAATACAAATTATTCTTCCGGGTGCCTTTCAACATCACCAGAGCTCCAGAAACTATCTTCAAAACTCCATCTCGCATTGTCACCGTCAATCCTTTAGATTCTAGGACTCCCAAAGAGATGAGATTTTTCTTCATGTCAGGTACATACCTGACCTCTGTCAAAACTCTAGTTGATCCATCATGGTTCTTTAAGTAGACTGAACCGATTCCAGTTGTTTCACAAAATGTGTCGTTGCCCATGTAAACAACTCCACCGTCTATTTCTTTGAACTCAGAGAACCACTCCCGGATATAACACATATGTTGGTTGCATGCTGAGTCAAACAACCACTTGTCAGATCGCCTTGTGGAGGTTGTAGCAACCAGTGAAAGATCTGAATCTTCATCACTGTACTCAGCAGCACATGCTTCTGCAATAGCTTTGCCTTTGTCAACTTTGCCCTTATTTTTCAATTTCGGGCAATCTTTCTTCCAGTGCCCCTTCTCTCTACAAAAGGCACATTCATCTTTACTCGGTCTGCCTCTCGACTGAGATTTTCTTCTTCTTCCTTTCTTCTGGCTTTGTGGTCTGCCTCTGGCTACCAGCGCTTCTGCAACCACCTCCGCATGCTTGCTTTCCTCCCTGTCTTTTTTCCTCAATTCATGACTATATAGAGTACTACATACTTCACCGAGGGAAACTTTCTCTTTCCCATGAAGTAACATAGCTTCTATAAATTCATACTCTTCAGGAAGTGAAAACAGCAACATCAATGCCAGATCTTCATCTTTGAAGGTTTCATCAAGGTTCCTCAAATCAGCTACTGCCTTGTTAAAAGCAGTAATATGATCGTTCATGGTGGTACCCGGTTGATAACTAAACCGGAACAATTTCTTCTTCATAAAGAGCTTATTGTGACCGCTCTTCTTCAGGAATTTCTCCTCCAATGCCTTCCACAGCTTACTTGCAGAAGTTTCCTTTGAGAAGGAATATTTCTGCTCTCTGGAAAGGCATGATCGAATAGTACCACACGCCAACCGATTGATGGTCTTCCATTCTTTTTCTTCAATTTCATCTGGTTTCTCCTCTTCAATAGCAATATCTAGACCTTGCTGGAAAAGCGCGTCTAGAACTTCACCTTGCCACATTCCGAAATGACCCGTACCGTCAAAAATCTCCACCGCAAATCTTGCATTTGGCGCAGCAAATCTCGTCAAAATTGACGACGAAGAAGCTGCCGAAGTTGATGTAGTGGAAACTGTGGCTTTCTGAGTCTGCTCTTTATCATCAGCCATTTTTGCTCAAAAGTGGAAAAATTACTAGTAATAATTTAACCTGAAAAAATGCACCAGGAAAATTCCCAGGAAAAACTGGAGGGGTCACACGGTCCCACTTAAAAACCAGTTTCCTTAGACAGAACTTTCCTAGACATGCACTTAATTAGACAATATTTTACTAGCAATTTTAACACCAACTTTACAAAAAAAAATCTCAAGAAATTTTTTCTGATGTGGAAGATCAGTTAAAACCGCAACCACAGAGCATACTAAAATTTTCAAGAGAAATCGCAACCAAAAGCTCTGATACCAATTGTTGTGGAAATTGAGCTATTTTTCCACCAATAGCAAATTTAACAATGGCTAACAATGATAAATAAAGAGCAGAAAAGCAAATAAAGAGAATACCAGGATTTGACGAGGTTCGGCCAATTGTGCCTACGTCCCCGGACACCACTACAAATATATTCCTCAAACAAAATACAAATGAGAGAAAATCAACTAAGCCTTTAGAAGAGTCAAAAGGCTACAAAGTTTGGTGTGAAGTTTACTAAGGGGGAGGGTTCCTTTTATAGGCTAAGGACCCTTCCCAAATTCAACAAACTTCCGATGTGGGACTAAATTCCCAAAAACCAACAGTTGTTGGAGGGGTTATCCGGATGCAAATGGAGGTTTTGTGGCAGCTATGGTTCAGAGAGTGCAGAATGCTGGTCGGATTCATGCATTGGAAGCTTTAGCCGCCATTCATGGCGTTTCTTTGCCTGTTAAATTGAACTTGCAGGACATTCAAATAGAAGGTGATGCTACGAAGGTTTTCACGTTTAGTGTGCAGGGTAGTGATGATCTCTCTTATTTTGGACTGGTTATGGCAGACCTACTGCGTTTATGCAAAGGATTTCGCGATTTCAATTTCTCTTGGTGCCGGCGTGGGTTGAATCAGGTGGCATATTGCTTAGCTCAACATGGCAAAACTCCAGGTTCTGATGTCGAGTGGGTGGATGTTCACCCAGACTTCCTTTTTTCTTTTTCGGTGCAAGGATAGGGAATCTCTAAGACTCCAGGAAACAAGCCCTTGGGGAAGATGATTCGCTCAGGTCATTCAACAAAAATAAGCTCAATTTCTGTGGAGGCCTCTCAAACTTGTATAGGTCTGGGCCTAACGGGTGAGCCAGCTTGGCGATTCGGTCCGTGGCTTTATTCCTTTCATGCACTGTGTGGGATATTTTCGTCTTCCATCTTCTCTTGAGGAGTATTTTGGATTTTTCTACCAGTCTTGCACACGGGTGCCTTGCAGAGCATCCCTGTGTGCACAGATTCACTGCCGTCAGTGAATCTGTCTTTACCTCCACCCGATTGTAACCCAACTCCCATGCTATCTCCAGAGCCAAGATAATCCCCCATAGCTCAGTTTCGATCGTGCTACATCCTCTTAGTTTCTTAGCAAATCTATAAAGAAAACCCCCAGCTCCATTCCTTATAATTCCTCCACACGACGCTCCTTCCCCTAGATGCACCGATTCATCGGTGTTGAACTTGACCCAGTCATCTCTAGGGAAACTCCACCCAACGTCTACTACTTCAATTCTCCTCCCTTGAAGTCTTACTTCAAAATGTCTCCATCTCATGCATTCCTTGGTTCTATAAAGACACCAGAAGAGCAAATCGTTGGAGTTTGCATTTTCTGGCTGGAATACCATTTCATACCTGCGGGTCCAAATGTTCCATACCGTGACCCCAAAGAAGATCTTTCAGTTTAGGTAAGCGTATTCTTCTCTCCCGAACATCTTTGAAAGGTTTAAATCTAGCCATTCTTGTATGTTTAGGCCAAAGAAGCTCCCCCACTTGCTAGGTTTGACTAGTTTTAGCCATATATTCTTTACATGTTCGCACTCCCTTAAGCAATGAATTGTGCTTTCCATCACTTTCTCGCAAATTAGGCAAGTCCCACTGTGATCGATGTGACGATGGAATCTTAGGCCATTGGTAAGGAGTTTATCATAACCTGTGAGCCACATTAGGGTTCTAATTTTTTGAGGTCCAGGCCACCTCCAGATCTTTCTCTAGATAGGGTTCCTTGTGTCTTGTGTCTGAAACCTTGCTTTATAAGCCGAGCTAACCGTGAATTCTCCATTACAGCTGAATTTCCATCTCCTTATATTCTGTTCTGCATCACTACCCAGACTTCCTTTCTGAGTAGTCTTTGGACGCTATTGGTTTTTAATATCATTTGTTGTTTATTAAAAATAAAAATAAAAATGAAAATATTAGTAATTTTTGAATCTAGAAATCCGTCAACGCATCCAAATCGTATAGCTTCGGCTTCCGAGTCCCGAAACCAAACAAAACTGGGTGTCAAATAGGTTCTTGACTTGTTGGAGGAATATGGCAACGATGCTACCCATTTTGATTGAAGGATTTGCTGAGTTAAAGCATGGTGTTGGTTGAGAAGGGGGGAAGGGCAGGGGAGGGGTGCTGGCTTGTTTTGGGTGTTTAACCCAAAATGCAGAGTCCTCGTGTTTTTTTTTTTTTTTTTTTTAATAAATGGTTGAGTGAATCAGTTTTGTCAATATAAGATGATGCATCAGTTTATTCAGTTTTTTTAATAATAAAAGTAAAATAAAGAAGTGGCATGTACTGTTGGTAAAAATTTAAAATAATGTCTGTAATATTAATTTTAAAAAGATTCACATAGATATTTAGTCGATTACGTCTGTATATTTTTAACTATAAATAAAATAAAAATAATAAAAAATTTATTATTATTAGTTACGTAAATTTAAATATTAAATCATAATTTTATTCAATAAAAAAACTATCTTTAACGAGAAGTTGACTCAATTTCAAGGCACTCCAAACAAATAGGATGTTTAAAATTTTAGATTATTTTTATGTAATTCTCATATTAAAACTTTAAAAAAAAATTAGAGAATGGTACACTTTATATTTTTGTAAGTTATGTATTTATTTTATTACAAATTAAAATAATATATTCAATTAGAATTATATAACGTTAAATAAATATAAAATATCAATTTTTTAAAAAAAATTGATATTTGAAATAAATATATTTTTGTCTTCGTCTTTGCTTTTAGTAAACATTGGAAATATTATATAGTAAAGAACAGAAATTTTTAATATGATTTAACATCCAAAATATTAAGATTTAGACGATGATTTAAGATTCCAAAGTTTGATTAAATCTCCGGGTTGACAAAGTTGCCACCCGATAAAGGTGTGATTCCCGACTGCTCACATCGTGGCCCCAAATAAAATAAAGCTTCTGGATACTCTTTCAATTTCCAGCGAAGTCCCTGAAGAAGTCTTGTCGTCATGGACTCTACCATATCTAGGGGCCGTCTTAATCAAAGCTTTCAATGGCGCATCCCCTCCCCTTTCTTCTTGTTTAGTTTTTTTAATTTTTCGTACTGTCTCCACTCATTGTGATGGAGAAAGCTTTCCTGGTTCAAAACCATAACCTTAGCGTTGCTGAATTTCTCATGATTGTACAGCCATAAAGACGGTAAAATGAACAGAGAAAAACTAAAGAAAGTCTGAATTTTCACTGCATAAATTCCTGAGAAAACTGCAAAACCCATTGGGCTCAACCAAGAGAAGGGGTAACTGAAGTTAGGCTATTTTGAGATAAATTCTTAACAATCCATCGCATTTATGGTCAGAAATTAAATTTCCAAATATCCAAACTTCTCTTCGTTACTCCTTCGATTATTCTTAAACTGAATTGGCTAAACGGTTGGCTTATGGTTCATGAGTTGGCCCAGCCAATCTGCAGTAGTGCCTGTATCACATGTTAGCTGGATATACAAGTGCTCGAATTTCATGATATAAAATCCCTTTATACAGAATTAACTAAAAATAAAAGTGTTTATACCAATGTAAATAAATAAATAAAAATGTAAATATCCACACTACTATAGAAGTGCTGGTAGGGTTGGTTAGTTGGTTTTATCGTATGATTGAAAAAGAAGGAAGTAATATTATGGTAATCCTTTTATATATATTTTAAGGAATTATATGAATTAATATTATATACTATGAATCTAAGATGAAGTGGATACTATAGGATTTAAATCTACATTTTTTTAAATATTCATATTCAGATTTAGACTCCTTTTTTTTTTTTAGCCATTTAGATTTGTCTTTTCTTCATTTCTTTTAGAAAATTGAAAAAAGAAATTGTTATAACGAGGATGGGAACTTCGTTGTAGGGTTTGGCAAATGGGTAAAAAGATTCCATGCGCCCAAGGATGATGATGATAAGGGGTCCTTGCAGGGCAGTTCTTAACCACAACAATGGTAATCTCTAAGTTATTTTTGTATTTAAGATTTCTTTTTTCTCCCTTCCTTTTGAATCTTTTTAACAATAACTTAAATCAATTTAACTGTAACTGCATTGAAATCGAACAAACGATGTTCTTTTTTATTTAGATTAAATTTAATGAAATTGTATTGAATCATTGAGCCCCTAAAAAAGCAGATTGGGCAGCTCAATTTTTTATTGGACGGGCCCATCTTTCGGGGCAAGCTCAAAAATCTATTACCATGATCACACTACAATATACAATGATAAAATAATTATAGTTAAGGATATAATTATTATTTTATAAAATAAGTATATTTTAATTCAATATTAGTAAAATAATAAAATTTATGAATGTTGCGTTATAAATTGAGTTTTAATATAATTATCAATGTTTTATAAAAGAAATCGATGAAATTTTAAATTGAATTTCTTTCATTATTAAATTGAATATTCTAAAGATAAATTATTTAAAAAATCTACAGTACAGTGATCCGGCCCAAATTAGGTTTAGCTGACCCATTACCGACATAACAATTTCCACTTGGTTAAACAAAGGACTAAAGCGGAGAAGCATCGTGTACAAGCATGCACCGCTTCCGTCCCAGTGAGTTCACCGTTTTAACAAAGACAATATATATATATATAAAGCAAAAAGGGGGGGAAAAAAGGCAAAGAAAGTTATTTGCAAAAGGCTCGTCGCCTCTCGTATTTTATTTTCTTAGCTGCACATTTAGGGTTTTCATGCAACCCATTTTCCTCTCTAGAATTTGAGACTTTTAAGCACGGGAATCTGAATTTTGTTATTTATTATCCCAAATTCGAGTGAATGTAGTGTATATTTTGCCCAATACCCGACCATTTGTTTCAAATAATAAATTTTTAGGGTTGCTTCCGATTGGGGATTCTTTCGATTGTTCAGAAACTGTGAAGAATCGGGGTTCAGAATTGGGGTTTCCGTATCTGGACAGCTGATTTAATAAAGCTAAGATCTTTTGGTGCCGTGGTTCAATCACGTGAAGACAGATGCTACGGATTATTCGGCCCAGGACAGTGTGATTGCCGCTCGTGTAGCGAGCGACTTGACAAATTGAGGGGTGGGTGGGTTTTTGTATGGAAACTCGGAGCCGGAAGCGGGCGGAGGCTTCCTCAGCTGCCCCCTCATCGTCCACATCTGGTCCCACCACCCGTTCCAGTAAGCGAGCCCGTCTTTCTGCTGCTGTTCCCGCTTCTTCTTCTTCGTACCCCACCGTTGCAGTTCGTACAGTATCGACTCGTTCTCGTGTATCTAGGACTCAGGAAGTGTTACCTTCTAACAACTCTGCTCCGATGGACTCCACCAATGAATCTTCTGGGTCACGCCGTGATCGTCGGGGGAAGAATTCAGATAAGGACAATTCGGATAAAGGGAAGGAAAAAGAACATGATGTTAGGATTAGGGATAGAGACAGGGACGCAGAGAGGAGATTAGGGTTGAACATGGACAGTGGAGATGCTGGGGAAGACGATGATAACGACAGTGAGGGGGGCGTGGAAATTTTGCATCAGAATTTGACATCCGCCAGTAGTGCACTTCAAGGGCTTCTCAGGAAACTCGGTGCTGGTTTGGATGATCTGCTTCCATCAGCAGCGATGGGTTCCGCATCATCGTCCCACCAGAGTGGCAGGTTGAAGAAAATCCTATCCGGGTTGCGGGCCGATGGTGAAGAAGGTCGGCAGGTGGAGGCACTGACGCAGCTATGTGAAATGCTTTCTATTGGGACCGAAGAATCACTTAGTACATTCTCCGTTGATTCATTTGCTCCTGTGCTCGTAGGGTTGCTTAATCACGAGAGCAATCCTGATATCATGCTTCTTGCAGCCAGGGCGCTAACCCATCTCTGCGATGTGCTCCCTTCATCTTGTGCTGCTGTTGTTCATTATGGTGCAGTGTCATGCTTTTGTGCTCGGTTGCTTACGATAGAGTATATGGATTTAGCGGAGCAGGTGGTTTTCTTTTCTGATTAGTGAAACCAGTATTCAGAATTCGGGAAAAAGATGTTACATGTTCCACTTTGTTAGTAGTATATTTTACCTTTGAGTTAAATTGATCTGTGATTCTTGTTAAATATGTGTTGCTAGGTTCCTAAATCATTTAGTCATATTCCAGGTAGTAATAATCTATGAGTCTGGAGATTTTTTTTTATTTATTTGATAGATTCCATGGAGCTCCTAAGTACTGATTTTTTTATCCATATGAATGTATGATTGTTGACATAAACAGTCTCTTCAAGCTCTAAAGAAGATATCTCAGGAGCACCCCACTGCCTGTCTACGAGCTGGCGCTCTTATGGCTGTACTTTCTTATTTGGACTTCTTCTCGACAGGAGTTCAGGTAACTCTCCAATGAAATCCCTACATTTGAAGGATAATTATATATTCCAATAGCCACAATTCATTTGGTAGTTTATATTTGAGTAAGCTTATATTGAGATAAATATTGTGTTTCAGCGAGTGGCATTGTCAACTGCTGCTAATATGTGCAAGAAGCTTCCTTCTGATGCTGCCGATTTTGTCATGGAAGCTGTTCCTCTTTTAACAAACCTTCTTCAGTATCATGATTCCAAGGTAAGGTCATAGTTTGTTGTCAAACGTGTCTCTACGGGGAACTGTGCCCTTCTATTTTGATAATTTTTTTTCTTCGAGAGGAGGTAAATAATCATGCCTAAACCTTATAATTTCCTTTGTCATTTTTATTTTTGAAGGTCCTGGAACATGCCTCTGTTTGTTTGACTCGAATTGCTGAAGCATTTGCATCATCTCCAGACAAATTAGATGAACTGTGCAATCATGGACTGGTTACACAAGCTGCCTCCCTTATTTCCACCAGCAATTCTGGAGGTGGGCAGGCTTCTCTCAGCACGCCTACCTATACTGTAAGTGCAATTTTTGCTTTTAAATCTGGTGGCTGTTGCTTTAACTTGTGGGAACTGTACCTTGACTTTGTAGACATATGCAGGGTTTAATACGACTTCTTTCCACTTGTGCTAGCGGGTCCCCTCTTGGAGCTAAAACATTGCTTCTCCTTGGAATAAGTGGCATCCTTAAAGATATACTATCTGGTTCTGGAGTTTCTGCTAATGCCTCTGTTTCACCTGCACTGAGTAGGCCACCAGAACAGGTAGCTTAGGAGTTTTTCATTTATTCATCTATATGTGGATTTGACTCTGTATGGTTTATTTCCATACATTCTGATATTTTTATCATTACATCCTTGAAAATATTCCATTCCTTATGTTTGTGAAGAGATGAAATATTTTAATTCTTTTTCTGATATGTAGATATTTGAGATTGTGAACCTGGCGAATGAGCTTCTTCCCCCATTGCCACAAGGAATAATCTCCCTTCCAGTCAACTCCAACTTGTTTGTAAGAGGGCCTATTGTGATAAAATCGCCCACTAGCAGTTCTGGGAAACAAGAAGACACAAATGGAAGTGTTCCTGAGACATCTGCTCGTGAGAAATTATTAAACGATCAGCCTGAGCTACTTCAGCAATTTGGGATGGATCTCCTTCCAGTTTTAATACAGGTGAAAATTTGCTGTTTTGTCAAAGTGTTTAAGGTTTGCTTGCTCCTGTCTTCCCTCGTCTCTCCACTTTTGTGTGAATAATAGTAATGACACTCTTTTGAAGCAGATCTATGGTTCCAGTGTCAATGGCCCTGTTCGGCACAGATGTCTTTCTGTCATTGGGAAGTTGATGTATTTCAGCTCAGCAGAGATGATCCAGACATTGTTGAGTCTGACAAACATATCAAGGTATCTATAAGTTTAATTGGTTTGCCACTGCTTGATATATATACCGTTTAATAGATTTTTAAAAAAACTTGTCTTGTTGCTTTGATAATATAGTTTCTTAGCTGGTGTCTTAGCATGGAAAGATCCGCATGTTTTGGTTCCTGCCTTGCAAATTGCGGAAATTCTTATGGAAAAGCTTCCTGGGACATTCTCTAAGATGTTTGTCAGAGAAGGTGTTGTTCATGCAGTAGACCAGCTTATTTTGGCTGGCAATTCAACCAATGCCTCTTCACAAGCATCGTTTGCTGAGAAGGATAATGATTCTGTATCTGGAGCATCATCTCGCTCTAGGCGTTATCGTCGACGCAGTGGTAACTTAAATTCAGATGGAAATCCTTTGGAAGATGTGAAGAGTCCTGTCTCAGTAAATGTTGGTTCTCCAAGTTCTGTGGAAATTCCGACAATTAATTCAAGTCTTCGGGTGTCTGTTAGCTCAGCTGCTAGAGCTTTTAAAGATAAGTACTTCCCTTCGGATCCTGGTGCTGTTGAAGTAGGTGTTACTGATGATCTTTTGCATTTGAAAAATCTTTGCTTGAAGTTGAATTCCGATGTTGATGATCAGAAGACTAAAGCCAAGGGAAAATCCAAAGCTTCTGGGTATGGTCTAAATGATAATTCTAGAAATAAGGAAGAGTATTTGATTGGGGTGATATCAGAGATGCTAAAGGAACTCAGCAAAGGAGACGGTGTTTCTACTTTTGAATTTATTGGAAGTGGTGTTGTTGCAGCTTTGCTGAACTATTTTTCTTGTGGGTACTTCTCTAAAGATCGAATTTTAGATTCTAACTTGCCTAAACTTCGCCAACAAGCCCTTAGAAGGTTTAAGTCATTTGTAGCTGTAGCATTAGCTTCCAGTACAGACAATGGGGTTGTGGCTCCTATGACTGTCTTGGTTCAGAAGCTTCAAAATGCTTTGTCCTCCTTGGAGCGATTCCCTGTTTTGCTGAGCCATTCATCTAGGTCTTCTAGTGGAAGTGCCCGTCTTTCTGGACTAAGTGCATTATCTCAACCCTTCAAATTGCGTCTCTGTCGAGCCCAGGGTGAAAAGTCACTTAGGGATTATTCATCCAATGTTGTACTAATTGATCCATTAGCAAGTTTAGCAGCCATTGAAGAATTTCTTTGGCCCCGCATCCAGCGTGGTGAATCTGGTCAGAAGGCTGCCATGCCTGCTGGGAATTCTGATTCTGGGATGACTCCTGCAGGAGCTGGTGTTTCATCTCCTGCTTCTACTCCTTCCACTACTCGTCGTCATTCTACTCGATCCAGATCATCTGTTAATATAGATGATATGCCCAGAAAGGAAATATCTCAAGATAAAAGCATGAGCACATCTAAGGGTAAGGGAAAAGCTGTATTGAAGCCTGCTCAGGAGGAGGCAAGAGGACCCCAAACAAGAAATGCTTCTCGCAGAAGAGCAGCCCTTGATAAAGATGTTCAAATGAAGCCTGTAAATGGTGACTCTACTTCTGAGGTATGCTGTAATTCTTTTGCCATAAGTCCCTGTTTGTAGACTATTTCTATTAACTTTGAAATATCTAGTCACCGTTGGTAATGCTTTTGCACTTCCATCTTTTCTCTCCTCCATTCCTCTCTTACTTGATGTCATGTGAAGGTAGATGGAAATGGAATATATGCTATGCATGTAACAGTTTTGTCTTGAATTTCAATCTTGAATTTGAAATTCAAAGTGAAAACAATGGAGGTAAAGTTAGTAGTGCAATTGTGAGACACCTAAAACATGCTATATTTTCATTTTGCTTGGCGACCTTTAGGAGGAGTTTCTGCAATGCAAGGTTTTTGCATGATAACAATAATTTTCTAATAACTTCTTTATGCTGTTTAGTTTTGTGGCCTTTTTGGTGTTCGGCTCATGGCTGTTTTCCTTGAGTCACTTTATTAGATATGTAGAGGGATTGGATAGCTTTGTGGCGTAATTAATTTCCTATTTGTTTTTTCCTCTATCTCTTCTTGTTTGTTATCTTATTTTCAATCTTAGGAGATGCTCCTCTCATATGCTTTTTCCTTCTTTCTTAGTACAGTTTCTTTTTCTATAAAAAAAAAGAATCATATACATCTCCTAACTGATGAACGTAGTGTAAGTGCTCTTTGGGCACGTTCTTGAGTAGTTGTTCTTCTCCATGTGTTCAAACTTAAACTGCTCTCAATTCTGTGCTAGTGTAACTGCTAAGTCACAAAAAAATTGCAGTAGGAGAGAGCACTAGGAGAAGAGCTTAGTTATCCTGCTTTGTTTGAATAATGCTCATTAACCATTGACACGAATCTGGGATTCAGCCAATATAAATTATTTGTCTTTGCTGATTCCCCATTCCCCTTACAGATATATTAGAGGTATTTGTATACTATCCAAAAGTGATAATCATTTCCTGTCTGCACTCAGCAGTTGACTTTGATTAGTTCCAGTAAACATACTTTAGTCACATGATGAGATTTGTGGTGTGTTACTCTTTTTGGGAAATACTTGCGAAGTGGTTACATGCAAAAATTTATTAAACTAGCTTCTTGTGGTTGATAAACAGTTGTTAGAATTTATAAGTACATAATTATGTATCCAATCTAAGCAATAAATATGGCTTAATTTGTTATAGTATTTTTTTTTTTTTGCGTATTCCATTGATTGCTCAAGTCAAATAAAACAAATATTATGATCTTGCTTACTTTATTCGTTGGTTCAGCTTTGGACTAAAATAAGGAATGTAATTGTTATATCATCTTAATTATCTTATCAACAGTGGCGGCTTTCCTTCTAAGTTTCATCCATTGACATTATTTTTCATTTGTTTCTGGCTTAGGATGAGGAATTGGATATATCTCCTGTTGAGATTGATGAAGCACTGGTTATTGAAGATGATGATATCTCAGACGATGAAGATGATGACCATGAAGATGTATGTTATCTTAATATCTTTCTCTCTTTTTTTCCTTTATAAGATGTTATCTGAATGGCGTAATTTTTTCTTTAGCAGCATCTCATTAAAACAGTTGCAACTGTTGTGTGCTTGTCATTTTCTTCTCTGACCTATCAGTCTCTTTTTCTTTAGGCTTGGACGTATGTAATTAGTTAAATTCTGTATACATCTTGTTTAATGTTATTATTATCTTTACTTCTGCTGCTGGTGCTATTTTTCTATCATTTTTATTATGTTTTAACAAGCATCATCGTGATTGTGACCAGTTTTTTTTAATTAATATTATTATTATTAATATTATTATTATTATTATTATATTTTAATTAGAGCATTGTAGCAAGATTGCATACCAACATTTATTTGCATCTATTCTTACATTTTTGTGCTTGCTTTGATTTGTTTCCATGCAGGTGCTGAGAGATGATTCTCTTCCTGTTTGCTTTCCCGACAAAGTACATGATGTGAAATTGGGTGACTCAGCTGAGGAAAGTTCTATTGCTCCAGCAACAAGTGATAGCCAGACTAATGCAGCCTCTGGTTCTAGCAGCAAAGCTGCTACAGTCAGGGGTTCAGATTCTGCTGATTTTAGGAGCAGCTATTCTTCTAGTTCAAGGGGTGCAATGTCATTTGCGGCTGCAGCAATGGTTGGACTTGGATCTGCTAATAGCAGAGGTTTTAGGGGTGGAAGAGATCGGCAAGGGCGCACTTTGTTTGGAAGTTCAAATGATCCTCCAAAGATGATCTTTACTGCTGGTGGGAAGCAGCTTAATAGACATTTGACTATATATCAGGCAATTCAAAGACAGCCTGTGCCAGATGAAGATGATGATGAGAGGTTTGCTGGCAGTGACTATGCATCCAATGATGGAAGCAGGCTGTGGGGTGATATTTACACTTTCACATATCAGAGGGCAGAGAACCAAACAGATAGAGCCTCCACTGGAGGGTCAAGTTCAAATACTTCTAAATCTGCCAAGTCTGGATCAGCATCAAATTCCAGTTCTGATGCCAAGTTGCATCAGATATCTATACTAGATAGTATATTGCAGGGTGAACTGCCCTGTGATTTGGAGAAATCTAATCCTACATACAATATTTTGGCTCTACTGCGTGTACTGGAGGGTTTGAACCAGCTTGCGCCTCGTTTGAGGGCCCAGATGGTTACTGATAGTTTTGCTGAGGAAAGAATCTCAGATTTGGATGAGCTAGGTGTTACTATTGGTGCTAGGGTACCTCCAGAGGAATTCATAAGCAGCAAGCTTACTCCAAAATTAGCTAGGCAAATGCAAGATGCCCTTGCACTATGCAGTGGGAGCCTTCCCTCATGGTGTTATCAGTTGACAAAAGCATGCCCATTCTTGTTTCCTTTTGAGACCCGACGACAGTACTTCTATTCAACTGCCTTTGGATTATCTCGTGCACTGTATCGCCTGCAGCAGCAGCAGGGGGCTGATGGTCATGGATCAACAAATGAAAGAGACGTGAGATTTGGGAGATTGCGGCGCCAAAAAGTTCGAGTCTCCCGGACCCGCATTTTGGATTCTGCTGCAAAGGTAATGGAGATGTACTCTAGCCAAAAGGCTGTACTTGAAGTAGAATATTTTGGTGAAGTTGGCACTGGACTGGGTCCAACCCTTGAGTTTTATACACTTCTAAGCCATGACCTTCAAAAGGTTAGGTTACAAATGTGGAGATCATATGCTTCAGAAAAACATCAAATGGAAATTGATGGAGATGAACAGGAAACAAAAATAAATCACGGATCTGAGCATAATTCTGCTGGTGATGGAGAACTTGTTAAAGCTCCTCTGGGCTTGTTTCCTCGGCCTTGGCCTCCAAATGCTGATGCATCAGAGGGTGGCCAGTTTTCTAAAGTCCTCGAGTATTTTCGGCTACTAGGCCGTGTTATGTCTAAAGCTCTCCAGGATGGACGCCTTTTGGATATACCATTGTCAGCAGCTTTTTATAAGCTTGTTCTTGGTCAAGTAAGTTTTTCCATAATATTGTTTTAATTATTTTCACTTAGATAGTAAATCCACTGGCTGACTTATTTTGGCATAAATATTCATCCTATAATTTGCTTCAGGAGCTTGATTTGCATGACATTCTTTCCATTGATGCTGAGCTTGGAAAGACTTTGCAAGAGCTGAATGCCCTTGTTTGCCGAAAACATTATCTAGAATCTATGTGTGGTAGCTATAATTATACACTTGCTAACTTACATTTTCATGGGGCTCCAATTGAAGATATATGCTTGGATTTTACCCTTCCTGGTTATCCGGAGTACATCTTGAAACCGGCCGATGAAATCGTATGCAACTAAAACCTTAACCAGTCTATCCTTTGTGGTTTTGATTCTATCTGTTGTGAAATGTCTTTTACTTCCTGTAAATATTTCAGGTTGATATCAATAATTTAGAGGAATACATATCCTTGGTGGTTGATGCAACTGTCAAGACCGGAATCATGCATCAAGTCGAAGCATTTAGAGCAGGGTTTAATCAGGTTAATGCTACTTATTGACCATCTTTCCTTTGATCCTAATTCATTCTTTTCACCTCGAGAGTGCAATCAGTAATTTGGTGATTTATTGTCTTGTGTATTTATACCTCACCCACTCCTTACTTCCGCCCCTTTCCAATTATTTTTTCTCTCCCAAACAATTTTGTTGAAGAGTAAACATGGCTGGGATTTTATTCTGCTATTAAACGTTCATTCTTTTTCTTTTAGTTGCTGAGTTGTTGAATGAGAGGCTTTTATAGGTTGCCTTGTGAATTGAATAAAATTTCACTGAGATTGTTAATGGGCATACTGCTTTACTAATGTTTATTAGGTGGTTATTGATATCATATACATTGAAGGTCATCTATAGCCTCAATTTCATGTTTAAAATATGTCAGTTGGCAAATTATAAGATGTTTCTTCCTGTTCTTCTACTTGGGCTGGCAATATGTTGGCTAATTTCCTACTGCCCCCCCCCCCTTTTCCTGCTCAAAAAGAAAGTATGGGAGAAAACTATGCATTCTCCCTCCCCCCTTTGCGACATTCAACATTTGAATATCAAAATTTTGGTTTTGAAATGAATGGGTGGAGATGGATCTGTGTTTAAGTGAGAGAGATGAGCAGGATCATATTGCTGAGAATACTAGTTACAATTTTTTTTTTTTGAGCTCAAAAACTAAAATTTTATCACTTGCACTCTTGTGCTGGTCTATTCAGGTTTTTGACATCTCATCCCTGCAAATTTTTACTCCCCAAGAACTGGACTATTTGCTTTGCGGCCGCAGAGAGTTGTGGGAGGTAATTTGTACCTAATTATTTGATTGCTGAACACAACAGTTGAGATCTTACCCTGGTGAATCATGATCATGAGTTTTTTTTTTTAAAATAATTTTTTGCAGGCTGAGACACTTGCTGATCACATAAAATTTGACCATGGATACAATGCCAAGAGCCCAGCCATAGTTAATGTGCGAATCTTTTCCTTTATGCAATGAGTTTTGTATAAAAAAATTTAGGCCAGTTGTACTTGATCATTATGATGTTTGATGCTGTTTTCAGTTACTTGAAATTATGGGAGAGTTCACACCAGAGCAGCAGCGTGCCTTCTGTCAATTTGTTACTGGTGCACCTAGGCTTCCACCTGGTGGGCTGGCAGTGCTCAATCCAAAACTGACAATTGTTAGGAAGGTATTAGACATAAATTTTAAGATCTTGTGGTATCTGATGAGATCATGCTTCTGTTGCATTATAACGGTTACCATTTTAATGTCTCAATGTTGGTGCATTCATGGAACTTGCTTTTGAACGTGGAAAGTGTTGACTAGTTTTGTGGAACGTTCATGTATATTAATATGTGATGTTACCTCTGTATTTAAAGTATTTTTGTTATGTTCTGGGTGCAGCTTTCATCGGCCCCTCCAAATGCTTCATCCAATGGGAATGGGCCTTCAGAGTTGGCGGATGATGATTTGCCAAGTGTGATGACATGTGCTAATTACCTAAAGCTTCCCCCTTATTCTACCAAGGTACTATAAGACGACACAATAACCCTATTGATCACCATGTGTCCCCAAGTATATTGATTCTTGCTGCTATTGCATCTGTTAATGTTGATATTTGATGTCCAATTTACAGGAAATCATGTACAAGAAGCTACTCTATGCAATCAGTGAAGGGCAAGGATCCTTTGATTTATCATGAATTTCTGGAACTGACGACCTACCGACCCTGTATGTTAATATATGCTGAATCAGGGTTATTCTGAGGGCTTATATATATATATATATATATATATATATATATATATATATATATATATATATATATATATATATATATATATATATATATATATATTATTGCCTGTACCGTCCATCTTGCTTCTCAAATAATGGCCTTGTTTTGGGTAGCCAGCCAAGATTGTCGCATATTTCAGGTGAGTTGACCTTCTGTTGTCGCTGAGGTTGTTTTTTCTATTGGCTCTGATAATGACTATATGGGTTGGGTTGGGTTCTCTTTGCTGATAGTGGATCACTGTGCTCTAATGGTTATTCTTCGAAAGTAGCTCGGAGGCTTTTCTCTTATTTATTATTTTCTTCAATTTTTTATAAACTAATTTGGATTTGTACCATGAATGGCAGCTGAATTTTGCTGAGGTTGGATCGCCAAATTTCGAAGGTGTAGAGGGATTTGCGGAGCACCTTATTTTAGCTATTAGAACTTGTAAATAAAATAGGAAGGTTGAATATTTTGAAATCAAAATTTTCCGTTATTCTGTTTTTTGTCAAATATTGGCAGTTAGATTATACATGTATGGAATGAGATGATAAAGGAAAGAGAAATTATTGAAAGATAGTGTCTAGTGTATGTATATTTGTGTCATGCAGAGCTCCCCCTGTCCTCTGGGAAGGTTTTTTTTTTTTTTTCTGAATTTTGGAAAAATATGATAAATACTTGTCTACGTATGATAATGGAAATGGGTAGTGGTGGATCAGAATACTGCAAGAAAACACCGGTAATTATGTTTTGCTTACTTTATTTATCAAAACACTGTAGGAAAACATCAACGAAAATAATCAAAGACGGCGCAATAAATTGAGAAGAATATTAAGCTGATTTTTTTGTAAATCCACTTGATTCGTTAATTATTTTATTTATGTACTTTGATGTTTTAAATTATAATTTAAATCGAGATAAGTCAAGTTTTAAATTTAAATTTTATAAGAGATGAAAATTTTTTTGTAAATTTTTTGAGAATAAAATTTTTATTTTTTAAATTTATTGTCAGAAGTTGTGTTGAAAAATTATTATTATTATTATTAAAAAACAATGGAAACGTAGTGAGACATGCATGCCTTACTTCTCTGATGAGGCCGTCATATTCTGTGATAGTTAAGTGTTTTATTAGCATTATCTGGTAGGATGTGTTTTTGGCAGTTATTATCTGTTTTTGTGCCTTTGTTTTAAGAGGCTGAATCCTCTTAGACATGATGATTCTCAAGTAGTTTCCCCCCTCCTTTTGACTTCGACTTGCTTTGCTTCTTAGTCAGATTGCATGTGTTATTTAATAACATATTATCCTACATATTTTAAAAGTAAGAACAGAAAATGGTAATCAATCATCGTTTAACACTGGCAGATTAAGACAGATTGAGATGATTTTCCCTTCTTTTTTTTCTTAATTAATCAGAAAAATGTACGTAATATTCTATTTTAGGCTGGCTCCTCTCTTTTGCATCCAAGACAATGAAGAAGCACCGTGCAGTTACCGAAGGAGATGCGGAACCAATTAAGCAACTGTATAATCCAAGTGAGAGAAACTTGTTTATATATATATTTTTTAAATTACTTTTCATTTTATTTTTAAACATATATATTTGTCAAACGGTTTCGATAATTGCTTTATTGTATTAATTCTTTGAATACGTCGAGCAAAACGGAGTGCTCTGGCAAATTGAAGTGTGAACTGTGAACTAAATATGCAGCATGGAGCTCTATAATCTATTAATTTATATTTTAAAAATACTTTGAATTTCAATAGAGAAACAAAATGAATTTATCAAGTACAGACATTTAATCCATCATTGCCTACAAAAAGCAGTAAAAAAAAAAAAAAAAAAAAAAAAAGGAATTGAAGTTGGGGGGGACACTAGTTTGCCCTTAAAACCCACGAGCAAACCTTGTGATCCACCCGACTCTAGCTGAGATATTCTACAATATCTAGTGGGAACACCTGACTTGAATTGCGAGTGTCCTCGACAAATCTGGGCAAACATCGCCGCCTTGCGTGGTGAAAAGTTTACTATCCATTGGAACTGTACAGTTAACTTGGCCCAGGCAGCGCTTCTCGACAACCTCCTTGGTGGCAGCTGCGTTGCATTTGCCCAAATTGTAGCCTCCACAGGCACCATTAGGATCACCGAAGCTTGCAAATTCAACAGCCACAATCTTTTTGAAGTTTGGACACTTCAGTGAAGCTTCTGGCTTCAATTTCTCCACTGTGGGTTTCAACTTCCATGACTTCACGTTTGGCGGGTGATCCTCTGTAATGAAACTGCAGATTGTATCTCTGTCCACGGTTAGGATCTCAATCTTCTCTGGGGTTGCTTTCTCCTCCTCAAATACGACCAGCAGATTTTCCTTTGGATTCAGGAAAGCTCTTGGAATGTGGTACTCTGACTGAGTTGCCTGTCCTAGAGGAGACAGGTAGCTCATCCAGTGACGACCAATGCTTATACCATTCACCCACATCATTCCCTTTCCCATACCGGTCATTCTGATGGAAACAGGATTTCTTCCCTCTGGGGTATTGAATTTTGTCTGTCAAAAGAATACACATTCATTAACTGCTAATATTTCTAAAGCTTTCTGATGGGGTATTTCATGAAGCATTCATTCGTTACCTTGTACCAGGACACAGCAGGTCCAGGTCCTTGTACCGGCTTCCATTGTACCTTCTTTGATCCCTCCTCGGTGAAAATGGCTTGCTTTTCACCATCCAGACCAACCTTATGACCCCACCCGTTGGCACTCAGATCAATTGTTCCGGTGTTCAGACCAAGGATAGTCACAGTCTTGGGTCCGGCGAACCTATGCTCCATGTATGCTCCGCTGTCCTGTAAGCCTAAAATGTTATTGTCCTCCTTTGATAAAAAATAAAAATAGAAGTGCTTAAAATGGGAAGTAGGATGAATTTAAGGTTCTTACTGGGAGCCCCACTGTGTAAGCCAAGATAGATATATGATTAACCCCGGCCTTCAAGGTTACAGGTTTCTGGAATCCAAAAGCTTTCTCCTCATGGGTACCATGCTCCGATCCTTAAAACCATCGAAGCAATCACCTCAATGTCCATTTTAGGGTTATTCACATGTTTTGTGTGCAAGTGCTTACCAATGTATTCTCCATTCACAAATGCAAGCAATCCATGGCCAAGACTCAAAATACGAAGAACGGGTAAAATTTCCGTCTTCCTCGGCAAGTCTTCTGGACCCAACTCAATGCTGCAGTAATATTTCAGAAATCTCAGGCTTGGACGTTGGAAATTGGAAACCATATGAGGTGCAGAAAATGGAAAACAATCTCACCTCGCGGTGTACCATGCATAGTCAGTCTTGTCTTTAAGCAAGTAGTAAAGCTCTGCAGGATCTTTCTGATCCACTGGCACTTGCCTGATAGTTGGAATAGTTTCCGAAAACACCTCCCAGTTGTGATTGTTTCCCAAGTTTGATCGCTGAAAGTTCCTTGAATTATGCTGTGAAACAATCTGTTTTCGTGAAGGCAATGCAAAATAGTTAGGACTTGAGCCCCACAATGTGAATTTTCTGCCAACTATATGTTTGTCAAGCAAGGATAAACAAATTTACTGTTTGTGTGTTGTACACCACATTCTTGCAATCAGGGAGGATGCTGATGGAATGTGCAGGCACATTATACTCCTGACCTCTGAAATTCATGGTTGTTGCGGCTTTTGAATGGTTGTTAGTCAGGAAAGCAGCACATATCTCAGTTCCGGGTACCTCATACACCCTAATCTGCATAATACAGCATCTTTATCTGTGACTGTCCGACACACGGATTTGCTTTGTCGTAAGAAAAGGGTCTGTCAGATGCTTACCTCGTGGTGTTCGTTCAGCTTTTGGACACTACTTTTACCTTCAAATAGGGCCCTCCTACATAGGTTCAGAGACCTGTGCACGTCCCTCAGGTGACCCCATTTTGGTTCTTTCTGCAGTCCGTATTCATCAAGAGGAGCTTCATCGTAGTAACGAGTTGTTGAAAAGGCAGAGCTTGTCCTACCAAAATTCGTTCCACCGTGGTACTGAAAGGGGTTTCAGATTTAGTCAGAAAAAGTATGCACGTGTTTTATTTTATAGGAGGTTTGGATAAGGTCAGTACCATATAGTAGTTGACCATAGCTCCGTCCTTAGAGAAGAAGCGAGCAACTGAGAAGGCAATGTCTTCTGCGGATCTCTGGGATGGTGGGTCTCCAAATACTCTATACCTGTAATTGCCAATTACCAGCAAATGTGTAATTTTAGAATAAAAAATTGTTCATGAACGATCCGCAAAGAGTACGTATACTTACTGAGCGGTCCAGTTTTCAGTCCAGAGGGCAGGTTTGTCCGGTTTGTTTGGGCCTGAGAAGGTATCACCACAGTGCCTTCCATTGCATGTATTGATCTACTCAAGCTCAGAGTTAATACACAAAATCTCTTGGGAACATAATCGATGCCTGAACAATTTCTATAAACTCACCACTGGATCAGGAGCGTCCTTCTGCTTGCACATGATCCATGGAACTTCGACATCCATACTCAATGCCAACTTTGCGGCCCACTGAACATAACTGTCTCCCATCTCTCTATATGCAAGTTGGACGTGGTTGTACTCATTCTCAATCTGTTGTAAACAATTAAAATGAAAAGCCTTAAAACGAGCAGAAGAAAGGATCATGTGGAAATCAACAGTGGAATATCATTGCCTGTGCCAATATGATGGGGCCTCCTTCGGAAGCAAAGAGGTCCTCTTCTTTCATCTTTCCTAGAATCATTTTCACGTAATTTTTCATCAGTTCCTGGAAATATAAAAGAATTTAGTCTTAATTACATCATGTTCAAGTAAAACTAGAAGCTTGCAATTCGATTACCTTAAAGGGTTCATTGTCAGAGCGGAATATAATGTCAGGCACCTCTCTGAGCCAATAGGGAAGCCCTCTGATATATTAAAGCAGAGTATTATAAGACACAGAGAGAGCCAAAGTAATAAAGGAAATTATATACATATTTGAGAAATCAATCGATCTCATACCCGTGATTCCATTCAGCCTGGATGAAAGGCCCAATCCTAAGGCTTACATACATCCCTTTTTCATGAACAAGCTTAATGAACTTTACCAGATCGTAGTTTCCTTCAAAGTTGTACTGCGTAATGGAACAAACCAACTCACACACTGGGTATTAACAAAAATAAGCATGACAAACGCCTAGTTTGCTTTGCTGTGGACAGTAGAGTAGACATATTTTACCTTGCCTTTCTCAGGCTCATGAATGTTCCAAAACACGTAAGTTTGAATCATGTTTAAACCTCCTCGCAGTGCCTTCTCAATAAGGTCTGGCCACATCTAAAACCCATTTATACACAAAACCATTATTTCTTCTATCCGTTGGAAAACAAAGGCAACGAGAATTTGAGCTCAAGTTAAATCAACCTCACCTCAGGGGGGCTACGGGTGTAGTGGATGGAACCCGAGAATAAAAGCTCCCGTTTTCCATCGATAATTATAGACCTTCCGTCATAAGTCACATTTCGCTTATTTGCATGAACGACGGAGGACGAAACAAAGATGCAAAGCAGAGTAAAAAAGAGAATGCGATTTAAAGCCGCCATATTGACCCTTCTTCCACGAGGAACAAACCAAAAAACCATCAACTGAGCCTACGAAGTGTCCTCCTTCAGAGATGGAGGAAGAAGTTGCCCAGAAGACGACATCAAAGTTCTATGAGAGACACTGATATAGGGCAGGTAAACATGCAAGTAAGGGCCCAGAGGAAAGCTCGGTTTAAAATGTCCGTAAATAGTTAGTGGTCGTGATTGCTACTTGTGGCTACGTAGCCTTCAATTCCATGCTGGCTACTATTTTTGGGCGAAACGGGGAACAAGCTCTGCCTTTGACGGAGGACAGATCCCAACGTGGGGATCGGATCTTTCTTTCCAAGGCAACTTGAAAGTTCTTTTTTTGGATATACCACTTAAAATTCTTTAATTAGAGTCCCGATTGCTCAGTCCTAAAACTAAATAGACTGTGATTCAAAAAATAAAAAACAAAAAATACATTTTAAAAATTGATTGTCATTTCTGTTAGTTATCATGAGTTCAACGTTTTGGTTCAAGTGTATCCAATTTTCATCTTTATAAATTATTTCAAATCAAATAATGTATAACTAAATATGTTACTTTATTAAGTTTTTATCAAATAATATATATATTACCCAAATAAATTCTAAAACTCTCCCGGTCTCCCCTGTTATTCGATTAGCTTCTTTTTTTTTTTTTAAATCTCCTTCCCTATTCTGGAGTTGCTTCCATGTCATAACTCATAAGTTGAAAAATCAATGATAGTTCTGTGGTTGAGGTTTGGGATCAGGGCCCCCTAATATAACGGAAGCTAGAGATCACGGCTGCTGGAGAAATGAGATATGAATTTCGTAAGAGAAGAAAGGTTGATGGCACGACTGAGTGGGTCAAGATGAAGCATTAAGATTTTGGCTGGAAAAATGGGTCCTTGATAAAGTTCTCAGAAGCGTTTTTGTTCGTGAGCATCGACTTGCAAGACAAAGACCTTATAAACTAAATTGGATTCCTTTCTCTCTTGTCTCCCGTGCTGAAGAGAGATTTGGGATTTTTTTTTTTTTTTTTTGGTCGGAGTCAGGAAAAAAATTTACCCCATAAAATGGGTTTTTGGGAGGAAAAGAAAATGCTGAAGGAACCAAGAAAAAATCAGAATGAAAACCCAAAAAATGCAGCTCCTTCTTCAATGTGCGAGAGAGGAAAACTTTCCCAAATTCTCGCGTCATGCCAAAAAGAGAAAACTTGAAAACACCTGAAACTATTTAATGTTGGAATAATTATATATATATATATATATATATATATATATATATATATATATGTGGATTGTTATTCAATTAATTATTAAGCTCAGTACAGTTTGGACCGTCATACTCTTGTTTGAACTGTGATAGGTGGACTATACAGAAAATTTGGGTAGAGGCCCAACTTACAACTTTTTGGCCTGTCAGTTTTGATCCTATCAAAATGCTGACTAAGTCAGAGAGAAAGAGATAATTATAATTATATTTATTTTATTTATTTAGTGGTTTATTTAATTTTCTTTTGCCTGTTAAATAACGACTATAAGAGTCAGTTTAACGTGACTGATGACCTACCACAATTTTGCATTCATTCTCTCTCTCTCTGAACTCTCTCTGAAAGCCAAAAAGTTCAGTAGGTTGCATTATCTCTGCTTTTCTTTAATTTATGGATTCTTCAGGTACGCTTTCTATGCTTATTACTCTGATTATTTGTATGTGAGATATTTTAACACTTGGTATCAGAGCATCGTTATAATATCTCGGATTAATTTGGTTTAGATGAAGAGTTACTGCTTTATGATTTTTTTCGTACTGTTAACATATTAATTTTAATTGGGAGAGATATTAGGTTATCTTTCTTCAGCGTGAATGTTTTCCTTTTTCTCCCTTTTTTGATATCGGAGATTGGCTTTACATGAATAATTAGAACAAATGCACAATAATCACGATTAGATATAGCTTCCTTATTACTCTTCTAGAATTTTCGCGTGTATCTCTGGTTGTTTTCCTTTGTATTCGCGATGGGTTGATGGCTAAAAAAATCATATGCAAATGTTTGCCTTGCTTCGCGAATCAAAGTCTGAAAAATCACAACCCCATGATTTTGGGCTTGTTTTGCAAAGCATACATGCTTTGAATCTCATCATATCTCTGTGTATGCTTCGGTTTCCATAGGAGAGTTTTGGGTTTTTTGATCTTGAGATTTTAGTGTTTGATTGGGTTTATCGATGAAAGAATATTGTTCCTCGGGTTTCTTTGGTCAAAACGGCTGTTTTCTCGCCGAAAACCGCCATCTGGAACGTCGAAAAACGCGCCTGGAACTCCGCTGGTTCGCGGCGCTGCACAATTGCCCAACCGGGTCACAATGGCATCCGGGTCGGGCTCCAGGGGTCCGGCCATTGAGGAAGATGAAGTGTTGGGCCTGCTTGGGCTTAAGTGAAACTGAATTTCACTTAAGCATGGTGCTGGGCCGAGAGTGAGGCCCAGTCCAAAAAAAAAAAAAATTTTGAACCAGAGAGGGCTGGGCCGAATTCCTGGCCTAGAAGCATTGGGCCATTTTTTTTTTGGCAGACTGGGCCAATAACCAGCCCAGTCCAATCCAATAATAATAATAATAATAATAAAATATATATATTTAATTTCCAGAATTATAATTTTGCCCCTGAACACATCTTAAACTTATATTTATTCACCTAGACTTTTCTTAATTCCTAATTAACTCTAAAGACTCATAAAATTTCTTCAATTTGTCTTAGAGATAATGAAAATCTTATAAATTTGTCATGTTTAAGATCATATTGCATTAATTATGGACATACCCCATAGGTGTGACATTGTTAATGTAATTTTGAGGGTTTGGACTTTTAAGAATAGGCATAAACATAGCACTTATAATGTATTAAATATTTCTTGTACCCCATAGGTATGAAAATATTGAATATATTTTGTATGAACTTTTATGTGAGCCAAATTTTAATGGTATAAAATAATTTTATGTGTGCCATTATAGTTGCATAACTGAAATTTTATTTTGGGAATCTTGTATTATAATTATGTTGAGCGCGCATAATTACTATTTCTCATTTTTTGTTGTTGATTTCAGTTTCTGCTTTTGCGCAACTATCTTTTGTGAAGGCTCTTAATGGGACTAATTATGATGATTGAAAAGAGTCCCTGAATATGTATCTGACCATTTTTGAGAAAGATTTGGCTTTGAGAGAACCCAAACCAGTGGATCTCACTCCGCAGTCCAGTGCTCCTGATAAGACCTATTATAAACAATGGTTTGAGTCCAACCGAATCTGTTTGACAGTAATTAAGTACACCATTGAAAAGGGAATCAGGGATAGTATTCCTGAAAAGAATACTGCAGTTGAATACTTGAAATCTATTGGTGACAAATATAAGAGACTTGATAAAAGTCAGAAAAATTTATACCTTTCACAACTTGATAATACTCGGTATGATGGAGTATCTGGTGTCAGGGAGCATTTCTTGAAACTTGTTCATTACTATAACAAGTTAAAATCATATGGAGTTGATTTGGGTGAAAGCACATTAGTTTATCGTGCTCTTCAATCATTGCCGGCAGAGTATGGTTTTTTTAGAATTTCGTATAATTAACAGGAAGCAGAATGGTCGATTGACCAATTAATTTCAATTATTACTCAAGAAGAAGAAGCAATAAAGAAGAATAATTCTCATTTTGTAAATTATGTATCTTATGGCTCCAGTAGCCAATCTGGAGGATGGAATAAGAAGAAAGGAAAAAAGCCCGAGGTACAAAAGGGTGGAAAACCTAACTTTAAGAAAAATGGTGAGCAGAATGGCAAAGTGAAACGGAAATTCTTTAAAGGCATATGCAATTATTGTAAGAAATTCGGCCACAAGAGAACAGATTGTTTTAAGCTTAAAAATAAGCAGGAGTAGGAAGGTACATTTCTTCATCTAGCCCTTCTAGCTCTAGTTTATTTTGAATCTAATAGTATTGAAACATCTTCTGACTCTTGGTGGTTGGATTCTGGTGCAACTGTGCATGTTGTGAATTCTTTGCAGGGGCTCAAAGACAAGAGGGTCTCTAGTGAGGCATAGAGGACAGTTTTAGGCATTGCAGGGAATAAGGTATCAGTAGAATATATAGGATCCATTTCTTTAAATTTGAATTCTGGACATGTTTTGAATTTGAATAATGTCATTTATGTACCTTCTGCGAGAAGGAATTTGATTTCGACTTCTGTATTAAATGTTAATGGTTATTCAATTTTTCAAGGAAATGGAAAGATTGATATTTGTTTCAATTCTATCATTATTGGCTCTGCATCCTTAACATGTGGTTTATATCGTCTAAATGATTGGTCACTTGAACTTTCTAATCCTCAAGTCAATGTTGTAATTGGGAATAAACGCCAGAGACCTGGTGAGAATTCTTCTATGTTGTGGCATCGTCGATTGGGCCACATCTCTAGAGAGAGATTAGAAAGAATGACCAAACAAAATGTTCTACAAGATCTTGATTTCTCAGATTTTGAAACTTGTGTTGATTACATTAAAGGAAAATTCACAGCTAAAGTTAGACATAAAGGCGCAAAGAGGTCTGAAAATATTTTAGACCTTATCCACACTGATATATGTGGACCTATCACACCTATGGCTATGGGTGGGTTCAAATACTTTATTACTTTCATAGATGATTATTCACGGTATGGATGAATTGATCTTTTGCGTGAAAAGGGAGAATCTCTAAATGCTTTTAAAACTTTCAAAGCAGCAGTTGAATTAAAATCTGACAAATTAATTAAAACTGTCAGATCTGACAGGGGTGGTGAGTACTATGGGAGATATACTGAGATTGGTCGGAATCCTGACCCGTTCGCTTTATATTTACAAGAACATGGAATTGAAGCTCAGTATACAATGCCTGGCACCCCACAACAAAATGGGGTAGCAGAAAGGCGGAATCGTACTCTTATGGATATGGTCAGAAGTATGATCAGTCATTCCTCATTGCCAGAGTTCTTGTGGGGTGATGCATTGAAAACTGCTGTCTACATTTTGAATCAAGTCCCTAACAAGACGGTTCCAAAGAACCCATATGAATTGTATTTTGGAAAGACTCCAATATTAAAGCATATGCGAGTATGGGGTTGTAAATCACAGGTAAAATTCTATAATCCACAACAGATGAAGCTCGATTTTAAAACCGTTACCGGTTTTTTTATTGGATATTGCATTGGTTCTCGTAGGTACAGATTTTATTGCTCAGATCTCACTATCAGAGTCATCGACATATTTCTTTGAAGAAGTCTTGGCAAGTGGGAGTTCTGTCCCTAGATCAATCTCTTTACGAGATGAAAGCAATATTTTGCCTGTGCCTATTGTGACACCTTCTTCAGCAGAAAGAAATAGTACTGTAGATCAAGATGAAAGTGAGGTGGAACCACCCTTAGAAGGTGATGAGGAGCCGGTTGTAGAACCGAGGCGGTCTCAAAGGGTTCATAGGTCTGCTATTCCTAGTGATTACATGGTGTATTTACAGGAATTTGATTCAGATATTGATAATTTAGACCCTATATCTTACCAAGAAGCTACATCGGGTACTCACTCTTCTGAATGGCTAGAGGCTATGAAGGAAGAGATTGCTTCAATGTATCGCAATCATGTGTGGGAATTTACAGAGTTACCACAGGGGTTTAAGTCAGTTGGTTGCAAATGGGTTTTCAAAACTAAACGAGGACTTATAGGTGAAGTTGATAAACATAAAGTCAGACTTGTAGCTAAAGGCTACAATCAGAAAGAAGGTATTGATTACACAGATACTTTCTCTCCATTTTCCACTAAAGATTCATTTAGAGTGGTCATGGCTCTAGTTGCACAATTTGATCTCGAACTTCACCAGATGGATGTCAAGACTGCTTTTCTGAATGGAGACTTGTATGAAGAAGTCTATATGACCCAGCTTGATGGCTTTATTGAATCAGGAAAAGAGCACTTAGTGTGTAAATTGAAGAGGTTTATCTATGGGTTAAAACAAGCCTCCAGGCAGTGGTATTTAAAATTTGATGAAGTCATCACCTCACTCGGCTTTGTTGAAAATGTCTCAGATCAATGCATTTATCAGAAATTTGATGGAATCAATTTTGTAATTTTGGTTCTTTATGTTGATGATATTTTGCTAGCCAGTAATTCGATGAATTTTCTCAATGAGACGAAGCAATTATTATCGTGTGAATTTGATATGAAAGATCTCGGTGAAGCCTCTTTTGTTCTTGGGATACAAATTCATCGTGATAGATCTCGTAGCACCCTTGGTTTATCACAAGCAACTTATATTGAGCGAGTACTTAAAAAATTCAAAATGGAGTCTTGTGCTTCCTCTCCTGCTCCTGTTCAGAAAGGTGACATGTTATCAAACTCGCAGTGTCCCAAGGATGATAAGACAAGGGCTGAAATGAGAAAGATACCATACGCTTCCGCTGTTGGCAGCCTTATGTATGCTCAGGTCTGTACTCGTCCAGATATAGCTTTTGCTATTGGTGTACTTGGTCGATATCTGAGTGATCCTGGTATGGATCATTGGAAAGCTGCCAAGAAAGTTATGAGGTATCTTCAGGGTACAAAGAATTATATGTTGACTTATAGAAGATCAAATCCTCTTGAGGTTGTTGGCTATTCAGATTCTAATTACGGTTCTTGTCTAGATGATCGTAAGTCAACAACTGGATACATCTTCATGATGTCTGGAGGAGCTGTTTCGTGGAAAAGTGTAAAACAGACACTTACAGCTGTCTCATCTGTGGAAGCAGAATATATTGCTTGTTTTGAGACCACACGGCAGGCTGTATGGTTGAGGAAGTTGATATATGGCATGCGCTTAATTGATTTAATATCACGTCCTCTAACCATCTATTGTGATAACAAGTCTGCAGTGTATTGTGCTAACAACCATAGAAATTCGAGCCGTACAAAACATTTTGATATCAAACTCATGTTCGTTAAAGAGAAAATTGCAGAATCTCAGATTCGAATAATTCATATTCCTGGTACGCAGATGCTTGCAGATCCATTGACCAAGGGCTTACCCGTAGAAGTTTTTCGAAATCATGTAACTTATATGGGTATTGTGAATTCTTTTGATTTCTTGGTTTAGTGAGAGTATGATAAATATTTGATATCATGTCATTATTTATTTTATTTTCTGCAAGTTTTATTCAGTTCAGTTTGATGCGTTTTATTACATTTGTATCCCCATAGGATTCAATTATTTTGTCATGATACGCTTTGTATATATATGTCACTTGTTTCCCCATAGGAATCAGTGACACTGTATTGTTTTTTTACTGAACTGAGTTGGAAATTATATACACATATATATATATATATATATATATATATATATATATATATATATATATATATATATATATATATATATATATATATATATATATATATATATATATTCTGTTATATTCAGATTATGAAACATTATATTTATGTTTGATATCACTTGTTTCCCTATAGGATCCAGTAATTTTGTAAAGTTTCATTTTCTGAATTATGATAGTGGCTTAATGGTGTTTTCTAAATAATTAATTAAATACAATTCAAGTGGGAGATTGTTGGAATAATTTTATATATATATGTGGATTGTTATTTAATTAATTATTAAGCCCAGTACAATTTGGGCCGTCATACTCTTGTGTGGACTGTGATAGGTGGACTACACAGGAAATTTGGGCAGAGGCCCAACCTACAACTTTTTGGGCTGTCAGTTTTGGTCCGATCAAAATGCTGACTGAGTCAGAGAGAGAAAGATAATTCTAATTATATTTATTTATTTAATTAGTGGTTTATTTAATTTTCTTTTGCCTGTTAAACAACAACTATAAGAGTCAGTTTAACGTGACTGATGACCTACCACAATTTTGCATTCATTCTCTCTCTCTCTGAACTCTCACTGAAAGCCAAAGAGTCCAGTAGGTTGTATTATCTCTGCTTTTCTTTAATTTATGGATTCTTCAGGTACGCTTTCTATGCTTATTACTCTGATTATTTGTATGTGAGATATTTTAACATTTAATTCAAAATCATCAATACATTCCCATAACAATTTGTATTCCTCTATTTATAGAACTACTGAATTTGTTATCCATTTCTAACCACCTTATCTCTTGGTACGTATCAGCAGCCACTCCAGGTGACATTGATGAAATAAAAGAAAGGATGAAAGACGACTCCAGAGTACGACGTCGTTGGTTCTGGTGATTTTCACGAAATCGAAAATTAAACAAAAAGAATAATTTGATTATTATTTTTCGTTTTTTATTTGCTTCCCTCCAAAATTTTCATCGTCTCCCTCCAAAATAAAATATGACTCGGTGTTGTGAGCCGAGAAGTGAGAACCAACACTTGGATTTTTATTTTAAACATCACATTGTTATGCCATCCCCCACACCCTCCTACTCAAAAAGCCCTCTCGATTTCGTTTTCAGCCACCATGTCAAACCACCAAGACGACCTCGATCTACTTCTTTCCCTTCAGGACAGGGTTCTGGAAACTCCTCCCGGTTCTCCTTCATCCCGTTCACCAGGTATGCCTGCGTAACCCTATTTTTTCATTTATTTCTGTACTATATTACTTCTTCCCTACTCAGCATGTTCAGGAAGTATTTCTTCAAATCATATTCTCTTGAAGATGGATTTTTTCCTCCCAAAATCGAATCCGGTTCTTAATGTGCGTGTGTATGTGTGTTTTTATTTTTTATTTTTTTGGACCCCCATTTATTGAAGTCGTGGGTTCCCTTGTATTCTTTAAACGGCAGGTTACCTATCCGAAGATGAGTTGCCGAAGCATAGAGAGAAAGCTGACATGTCCGTCTTCAGAAATGCTGTTCAGGATTGTCTTCACTACGACCCCAAAGCAAATAAGAAAGCTGCTAAGTTGAATGGACCGGTGACCACAAATAATGGCGAAGTCGAGAAGTTTTCAGGTCTGCGAATAAGGTTGGTTGATGCTGGATTTTAGCTGAATAGTCAAGTCAGATACATAGAATCCAGTATCTATGCTAGTAAATGGAACTAGAAAATTCAGACTGGGAGGAAGGAAAGGGGCTTACTGAGGTTCTAATTCACAGGGGGACTAGGCATTTAGTTTATCAGTGCCTCTAACTGTAGTTTCAGAATACAATATTTTTCTTTTTAAATAATTTAGAAAATTTATTAGCAATGTTTGTAAGTACATATGATATGAGTTGATAAATTTGTTTGCTTACAGGAACGAATCGGTAACCTCTGCAGAGCTCAGGGAACGCTTTTCAGACATTCGTTTTGTGCGGCTATCAGTAATCAAGTAATCTTCCTTACTTTGGGTTATACTGCGGAAGATGACTTCCAAAATAGAAATGGGGTTCCTCTAGAACCTTCTAATACGCTTTTGGTATGCATTATGCAATATTGTTGACCCCAAGTTGAAAAATTGGAATAATACAAATTATGCTTTGTTGATCGTGTATTCAGGAATTTGCTGATTGGGGATACTTTTTCTGGATGTTGGGCGACTGTTGGAGTCTTGACAGAGAAGGGGAGTCCAAAGACAAGTTCTACGGGGAAGAGCTATTGTATATGGAAAATTGGGTGTTTGGATGAAAGTGCTATTTCCCTTTTCTTGTTCGGTGATGCTTATCAGAGGAACTCGCAAGAACATGCGGGAACGGTCTTTGCACTGTTTAATTGTGCAGTACGCAAGGATACCACGGTATTAAATTATTATGAATTGTAGATATGTTCTTGCCGAAAGCATGTGGTTATTTTATTTGTTTTTGTAGGGCAATGGTTTTTCTTTAAGTGCATATTCCCCAAATCAAATTTTGAAGATGGGAACTTCTGTTGATTACGGAGTTTGCAAGGGAAAACGAAAGGATGGGATGGCTTGTACGCTGGTCATAAATAAGTATGTAAACAAATCAGTACCTCTGCTTATACAGATATACGATGATCTGTATATTTGCGATAGCATTTTTTTTCAGAAACCTGACTCGGTACGTTTAGGCGCTTAGTACTACAGAGATACGATTCCAACCTTAAGATTACTTTCATAAATCGTCCCTTAATAGAATATGCTCTAGGAACCTGGCATAGCTTGGATTACATGTACGAGAAAAGTCACCCCGAAAAATAGTCTAATAAACTTCGATCATATGCTAAAAGGAAATTTATATTGATCTATTCTTAGAAAACCAAAAGTAAGGATTTAGACACTAGTCTTCAGAAAGGTCTAGGTTTTAAGTGTCAATGCCTCGAGGGAATATGAAATAGCATCATGTAAATTGTCCCTCATATTGCTTAAACGTCCATGTCTGCCCTTCTGACAGTATAGTTTTTTTTTTAATCTTTTTCCTTTTGAACATTTTTTTCTTATTATCGTGTTTATTTCTGTCATTTTATTTACAGTATTGTTATATAGGAATTAATCAAAATTGTAACAGTACTTGATCCTTGTTATTTCAGACGTCAAGGGATATATTGTAAATTTCATAAATCGGTAAGCAGCATCAAGTTCTTCAATGTTTCTTGTCAATATTCTTTTCTAACAAGGTTATTCATTTATTAAACTACCTCCAATCTGTTGTTTTCTTGTAGAAAGCATCAGAGAAATATTCCACAATGCGAACTGAACTCAAGGGAGGGTGGGTAATGAGTGTAGCTCTTTCATCATGTTATTATTTGTCTAATACTGAAAACTTGCTTGACTGAATTGCCTTGATTTCTTATCAGACGTGACAATATTATCTGGTTTTTGTTGATAGGAACTTAAGAACAGCATTTAGGCCCAGGAATTATCTCAAGTCCGAAGGAATTCACTTAGTTGACCCTCTTGCTGACAAAACAAACTCGAAAAAATCACAGCCAGTGAAATTGTTGTCTGTGGATAGTCTCAGGAAGGCATTGAGGTTTTTTATAGTTTGCGTGACTCAATACTTGTGCTGTATTGCTAGTAAATCATAGAATTTATTTTTCACTCCTGTTGACATTTGGTTGCAAGAACTAAATTTGTATCCCTATACCAGCAATGCAGATAAAGTGACAACTAATATGCACTCGCAAGGAATAAGATTTCTTTCTGAGATCACAGGTCATGAGACGATTTTATACTTTTAGTGGTGACCATTCATGGCTTCATGCTGTTGTATCCTTAGCTGCTTTTTACTTCCATTTACAGGCAAGCTGAATCCTAAGTTGATGAATAGAGGACCAATGAAGCCTCATGAGCAAAGCAAGTGCACAGAGAAGAGGTGAGTTGCAAATAAGTTAATCTTACTTGCATCATATCCCAGTTACACTTATATCTTATCCGTTGCTTCAGGAAATCATCGCTAAACGTGGGATCCCCTGCAATAATAAGAAATCAACATTTAGATGCCAAGAGAATAAAAGCTGAAGGGCAAGCATTGGTTGATAAAACCAGAAAGGGTACCGGAAAGATGATTGAATTAGATCTTGTTAGTTCAGATGACGACATCTGATACTACTGTGCCGAGCATGACTCGCTTGATTTTGTTGTTGAGCTTTATCATTTGGGAAAATGAAGGCTTCTACAGAATAGCATTTGATGCTAGAATGGTATATATCAGTGGACATAGAAGTTTTGATTATTCATTTGAAAGTTATTTCTTCTGCAAATAATGCCTAATTCATGTACCCAAAAAAAAAATGACTAATTTTCTGACAATCAAGCGTGAATGTCACTGGGAGAGAAGTAAAGCTGGTCATTGTCCTATCATGCTTGATTACATTATTGTTCCATAGTTATTATTTAATCTTTTTTTTAGGGGTTAGTGGATGGAGGAGGGTAAAATATTGAATTAAAGTGTGTATTTGTATTTGGGAAATTTCAATTCTCTTGGCACTATTATTTGAAAATTTTTGCAGGTTTGCTTCTAAAGTAAGAGAGGATAAATTGTAGTTAGTTTCACGTGAATCTTAATGTGAACCCTTATTATGTTCTCCTTTTCTAAATCACTACGTATCGATTGAAGCCATAGCTATGATTTGCTCAGCGATTATTTTGCTTCAATTTTTTTATTATGGAAGTTAATTTAATGTTGTGTAATGAAAGAAGTCATACTATGATGTTAAGTTTATGAGAAACTATTTACATAATATAGTACTCTATATTGCATATGATGCAGGTTTACTATTTAGACCTTTCGTGATCTCATTTCTCAGTGCTTATTAGTGTTCATGCTGCATAATACAAATCTCTCCCCGCCTCCCAACGCCGGGAATTACCTGGTTCTTTCTAGTATCATATGCAGTAGTTCATTGGAAGCAATGTTTTCATTAGAATTGCAGTTACTTGTTATTATGGTTGTTTTGGTGTTTAATAGTTGTCTATTATTTATTAAGGATATGCTTACTCACACGTTCAGGATTAAGAGTCAAATCTTGACTGGTTGAAAGAATGATTACGATCTTGCGATATTAACCAGGTTACTATGACTCAATTATAAACTTCAATAACAAGGATACTAGAAATAATGATGGAAAAAAAAGCTTCTACTTGTATGTAAGGGATTTTTATTGAAGTGAATTTTTAACTCAAACTCATAATGTGGAAAGATCAAACGAGCATATTACATGCTTAAAATATCGACGACGGGACTAGGGAGAAAATATGAATGCTATTATACAAAATGTGATCTTGGGCTTTATTTTTATTTTTTTTATTTGATTGAATAATGATATTTCTCCACACTGAAACTTCAAGCACAAAGTGACATGGATCTGCCTTGTATGACTATATGCTATATACCTATAATGAACTTCGCAGTTGGCACAAGTTCTCCAATCTCTGGTACTGCTTCATGAACTCATCCTCATAACTGTTTCCCATTGATCAATGGCTTTTTGTACTTATCTATGTTGCAAGTGTAACCATAAAGCCACCTCCCCGATTCACTGCTGGTTAAATAATATAGGTGAATTCCAACTCTAGTTTAATGATTGGCCACACTGATAGAAAATAAACTGATCCTTTTAATGCACACTTAAACTTTCTCACAATGCTATGTGTATATCTTGTGCCTAATTGATGGTTCAAAATGGTAATATGAAGGGCAAAGCATATATGTCAGCGTCAGGCAAATAATGGGCATATGGATAGCTGCCTTGGTAGAAGTCATTGCTAAAAGTTATATCCTGAATTCTCTCGCTCCTCGATAGATTCCTCTTAGATAGCCATTCCCGATCATCATAGTGAGTTTGAACCATCTTAAGGGGAGGACGGACCCGATTTACAATTAACTTTCTGTACTCTGATTCTGTCTCTAGCAAGCGACTTTCAGAAATAGTTGATAGAGGTTTCAAAGTTCTCAGTAGCAGACAATTCACCTTTTCCCGTAGAATCCACTTTTTTAGAAGTAGAGGACTTTTCTTGTCCAAGGGTACAAGCCAATTCACACTTATCTGCGACGGCAAAAGCATCTATCCATGCGCATGTAGAATGACTTAGTTTCATGGATGCTACTTCTGGATCCTTATTAAATTGAAAACTTCCCCGGACAATGCGCTCTACAGTAATAAATAGAAATTGAGCACCATTATCTGTGCAAAGATAACAAGGAAATTAATATCCTGAGAAGGGACAACATGAAAATAAACTGACCATGGTCACTGCAGCCGTTCTGATATAATCGAGGTGCTTCCTTCTTGATCTCAAGTCTATTATCGTGTGAGTTATAATCGTTCGGAGGGGTGATGGGTTGCCCAAGCTCCTCTGTAAGAGTGCTGTTCTCCAGCCCAGGGTTCTCATGTTCTTTCCCCATTTGATTGCCATTTTTTTCCTCACATTTCCTGCTCTTGCCATCTTTGTGCTTCCTGTCATTATCACACCTTTTCTTCCTAACATCTCTATACTTTTGACGTTTCCTCTTTTCTTTCTTTCTCCTTCTTCTCTCCTTAGACTCTGCCCTGACTCTACGGAGCTTCACAACACCAAGGATTAGCAGATATAGAATGCAAGTTTACGAGATCGACCCCATATTAGATTTTAAACTGCCTTTTAAGTTTCTCATATTAAAGATAGTGGCCTTTAATTCTTTACTGTGTTCTTAAAGGAGTCTCATTGAAGAAGAAAACACTATCTACATAAACAAAAATAATGACCATTATTGCACTCCTCGGAAAAGAAAGAGATTTACCAAGTATAAATTCTTTGTCAATTACGGCTTCATCAACAGAGAAATTAATGAATCAGTAATTACTGCTTATACTTCCATTTGAAAGAAACATCTGACATGAATGCAATTAGGAAAAGAATAAATAACCTTCTCTGATGAGCATAACAACATATTGATAATACCCACATGCATCAATTGTAATTCTATGTTAGAGATTAATTTAAAAAGTCTTCAGAAAGGACCAGAAAAGCATCTTTTTGTTTTTCCCCGATTCTAAGAGGATTTATTTAAAAGGACAAAGTACAAGACGAGAAGATAATGCATCCTCCTATCACACCAAGAACAACAAGAGAAAACGACAGAAAAGATGAAACAACTGTGAGTTCAAAATGTTGCAAAATTGACCTCAGAATTAAGAAAATTTCAGCTGCAACTCAGCCAACAAAAGGAGACAGTGGAGTTTCAAAAGGTAAGTCATATAATGGAGACCGCAGATGACAAACTCTAAAGGAGAAAGTTGTACGGAAATGAGTGGTGAAAGATAAATGCTAATTACTATTTTACATGAATGCTGTTGAAACTTATCACGGTTGTGTGTGCGCCCAAAGTACTTGCTGTTGCGTTTGCTCATTGTTCAAAGGTTGCAGCTTGATATGGTTGTACACTGAAGGAGCTGAGGGGACAAAAATCACTTGGAGAGACAAGGTTGCTTGCTAGGGTGAACAGTTAGGCAAGATACAAACTTACATTTGATCCCAAGTAGTTGTAATAAAAAAACGTAAACTCTCCTACTAAATTTTCACCACAATAGAAACGTAAAATTATAGAACTACAAAAACAAGAAATTTCCTTTCTCAGCTTGAAGCAGTATCATCTAGAAAATATGTGAGTCGCCAATGCAAGGCTAATCCCACGTATGGCTGCATTTAGGTTCGAAATCAATCACCATGACCCAATATGTTTAATATTCTGTGTCATCTCATCAAAACTTGAATGATCACAAAAATTAAAGTAAGCCCATATGCATCTAATTACATTTGCTTTACACATAATTGCAAGATTGGACCTCAATTCAACCTAAAAGAGGCTCAAACAGGCCTCTAGTAATTGTAACAGTATCCTGGTGGAGGGAAGGGTATGCACCTGGACATATTGGTGACTGAATTGAATTTAATCAAACAACCTTTGGCCTCAAACTCTCTATTCTCTCTAACTAACAGCCAAAGGCAGAGTTTTTAATAGTATCACAAATATCACTAACTTAACAGAGTCGCTTCTTCCATGTCTATGGCTTTCCAAAATGTGGCTAAAGCTCTTTTCTTTATCTTGATTTATCTAATTTATTTTTGTTTTTGAGGTATTTTCTAGCGGTGGTAACAAACCACGAAGCTATGGATTCATTCAGATTTGAGAGAGAGTAAGAATGGTGGGAATACCAGATTTTGTAGCTTTTGGTAACCGGACCCAGAACGAGTGAGTTGGCCGAATGTTTTCCCCGGTCACGAGGTTCCCGCCTGCTGATTCTCTTTACTTTTTTGTCCTCAGTTATCAGTACTCTCACGTGCGTAATTTCCAAAAAATCTAATTGAAAATAATCTCAGAAGCATTAAGCATATTAATAAACAAAATAAATTATTAGTTTATAGTAAAGTTTTAAAGTGTTCATTCATTTTGTACCCATAAAATATGAATAAAAGGTAATAACGACCTAACCATTAAAGGAGTTTTTTTAAAAAAAAAATTAATCTTTGGTATAAAAATATATAATTTTTAATAAGAAAATTCATCATTAACATAATTATCAAATAATTTAGAGTTGAAAAAGAAACTAAAATAAATAAATTTTTGTTTATCAAATAATACAAAGAAAATAACAAGAAATCCTAAGAAGAAGATTATTGTTCTTGTGAAGCTAATTGAAGAGAATCAAAAGTGGAGAAAGACAAGCGCTGTCTGACGAATTTATCTTTTGGCGAGAAAGCAGCACAAGTGTTTCTGAGAAAGTTACTTCTTGACCTTTGAGGCAATGGAGCATGAAAATTCTAACCAAGCAGCCATTTGTGACTTTTAGTCTCTTTATCAATACGGTCCAAAGCTGAGATAAAAATACATCCAAAATTGAAACCCCTTTTATTCAATCATTGAATTTAGAGGTTTTTATCCAAATCCAAGCATGAATGAACAATGAATTTGGAAAATTATTGTATTTTTAGTTCTAGTTTTTGCTTCTTTTGTTTGTTTTGTTAATGAAACTAACTATTTGTTCCGCCTGTACGTAAGTTTCTTCAACAGATTCAATTCTCGTCTGAAGTATGTATTATTGCTCTCGATGGATTTATATTTGACCAACAAAAAAAATTTGTCATATAATAATTAAAAATCACAGTACAAGTTGGTTCAATTGACCAACTTCAGTTTCAACAAAAAATGTTGAAGCGTAGAAGAAGAAAAAAAAGGGTAAGAAACACATTGTGCAGAGGAAGGCATTCATCAGCCTGTCGTCTTAGAACCGAAACCGAAAACCCACCATGGGTACTCGAATCAGAGGCCGCAAGTGTGTAGATGGTGGAGGCTCATTCTCCATCCACGGCACTTTCATCTTGCTGGAATTTAGACCAAGGTTCCAAAAAAACAAAACCATAAGGATGATATTTCCTTGAGGGATTTATGTAAAATAGTGACGTGAAATTATCATAAACACCAAGTCGGTATCCAGCGTGGGGGGAGAATTGTGTCGAGTTTGGGATATTTTTTTTTATTTGGTGTTTTAACACTTCAAATAAATGAAAAATGAGTAAAATAGTAATTTCACATCTAAAAAAATATATTTCACAATTAGATTTATGATAATTTCAGTGAAAATTGCAATGGAAATAAAAAGAAAAATAGATATTACAATAATTTACATATCGAACTTGCAAATACAAAAATAAATCAAGTAATAAATTGCTATTTCCGCTTAATATAATAACACACACAGAAATTTTGATTTTACATACAAGTTCACTGAATACCTATAAATTACGAACGATTGACGTCCTAACTTGGGACTTCTACACCCCAAAGAATTACAAATCGTCGAATCTCTGAACCCATCGCTCCGGTACGTCCCAATATTTTTTTTTTTTTTTGCTTTATTTCTTCCAAATGCTACCAGTTTATTAGGGTTTCACTTATCTACTATAAGCTTCCCACTTCGTCTAGTGCCTCCTCGTAAACTGCTTCTTCTTCCTAGGGTTTTCCAATGTCTAATTGTTTTCACGATATCTCCTGTTCTTTGTGCACCATAACTGAATCAATTAAGCTGCATTTTGCTAAGTTCTCTTGTTATCGGATTCATGCTAAGCATATATTTCTATTATTGCTGCAGTTCCTTGACTGTGAGCTAATCGCACTTTTTTGTTGGTTATGGCCGGTATGAAATGCAATCCCGGTTGTGCCTAAAATTCCAAAAGCTCATCATGTTATTGTAGTATGTCGCAAGGTTTTTCTAGATTTCTTAATTTAATTTCTTTTAAAATGTTTCCTATGCTTGATCAATTTCATTTTTTTGCTATGTTGAATCTGTTGTGAAGTTTCCCTTTCTCATCAGTTGGATGCTGTTGATTTTACAGAAAAGGAATTGAATTCGAACTTCTTATCTGGGTCAAGTTTGAAATCGTAAAGTTCTCCTTTTTCTCACTAGGTCTGGCATCTTGACGTTCATTTGGAGATTCCTGTCTTATAATGGACGACGGTGAGCTCGATTTCTCCAATCAGGAAGTGTTCTCGAGCCCAAACATGGGCGAACTTCCAAGCAGTTGCTCAATGGATAGTTTCTTTGAAGAACTTCTCAAGGATTCCCATGCTTGCACTCATACCCACACTTGCAATCCTCCTGGCCCTGATTATTCACATACCCACACTTGTTATCATGTGCACACCAAAATTGTCCCTGCCTCTGCTGAAGACAAGGTTGGCACTGATGACACTGCTGAGTCTGTGGAAAAGAAGTCCAAAAAACGTCCTCTAGGTAACCGTGAAGCAGTTCGTAAGTATCGTGAGAAAAAGAAAGCCCGGGCTGCATCTCTGGAGGATGAGGTTGTAAAACTGAGGGCTTTGAATCAACATTTGATGAAGAAGTTGCAAGGTCAGGCTGCTTTAGAGGCTGAAATTGCAAGGCTAAAGTGTTTACTTGTGGACATTCGAGGAAGAATTGAAGGGGAGATTGGATCTTTTCCATATCAGAAATCAGCTAATTCAAACATGGCAAACCCAAGTTTGCCTGGTTCTTATGTAGTGAATCCTTGTAACATGCAGTGTGATGATCGAGTCAATTGCCTTCATCCAGGAGTAGATGGAAAGACTACAGAAGTTGCCTCACTAAATGGGCCAGGATTTAATGGTTGTGAATTTGAGAGTCTCCAGTGCCTAGCAAGCCATAGTTTGGGGCCCAAGGATCTTCCTGGTTGTGGAGTTGGGCAGACAGTGCCGAATGTCAATTCTTGTGCACCAAATAAAAGAAAAGGTGAAGCCCGTTAACTCTCTCTTTGGCTAGAGTGAATTATTTGCTTTTTGCCTTATTCATTATGCTTGATGCTATTCATATTGCTGGTACATGATATAATCTGCCTAGCATCTTTTATCATTGTTTGTGATCTGGTGGTAATGACTTGGCTCATTTTCTAAGTTTAGCTTTATAAACTGGCAATCTAGAAAGCAGTAAAGCATTGAGAGAAAGAGAGCATTGGACGTAAGCATGATTTTCTGGGTAGTGTGACCTGCTACTTGTTTTTTTTTTTTTTTGTGTGGTTTGGGTGATATACAGCTGTGAATTCGGTTTTTCACATGGGAATTCCTTAAATTGCATTATGTTAATTTGTAAAATTCTTAATCATTCTTATGCTCTAGTGCTGACTTTGATTGCTAGATTTTATATTGGGCAATCTTGAACTTCTTCAAGATGCCAGACCTTTAGAGGTTCTTTGTCCATAGTCTTACCTAGTCTTGTAATGTAAGTTTGTAAGACAACAAGATGCTATATGCACAAGTTAGCATATGGTGCCATACTATGGGTTAGGTGTTCTCTAACTAAGAAGATTTAAATGGATTGGTAATACAATTAAAAGTATGCCTGGGTCCAATGGCAAGTTGGGTGACTTGACTCAGATATTGCTGAAATAAATTTTTTACAGGGAGAGGGGAGATTTGAATGACCATTTTTTCTAACTGTATCACTTTGTTTAAGACAATTTTTCCTTTTCAATGTTTGATGATTCGTTTTTGTGATGCCAAACCTCAAGCAATTTGAATTGAGTCTGATGTGATGACTTTTGGTTAAAGACATGCAAATTCTTGTTCATTATCTTTTTCTATCAATCTTATTGCGCTTCATTTATTAGGGGGAGCTCGTGCAGCAACGGCTGGTTAAAGAGTCAATAAGATGGCGTTTTCATTGTCCTCAGTACATACCTTCTTCCAATAACTCATTGCCAGTTGCAGTGTCAGTTATCTATCAGATCATTTTGTAGACCTGGTAGTTTTCTGATTTTTTTCTTTTGAAATTCTTCTCTTTTATTTTTTTGACCCTCTGCTGGGTTATAGGGCTTGCGATGGCTGTTCTGGGATGGAACATCTAGCTTTGCTGAATATGGGTATGTGCAATTAATAAAGTCTACATTGATGTTTTATTAGGCAGAAATGGTGGTTGATCTGTAGCCACCAAAGCTTATGGGAGAGACAGATGTGCGCTTCTATGAAATTGTTTCAATGTCAGCCTTTGTCTTGTGATAATGCATAGACTCCTTGAGTAGTTATGATTTGTGCACCTTGTTTTGCTTCTAGACGATTGGTGATTTCACAAATGTCAGTTTGTATAAATCACTTCTTTTTTATTTTCTGGGTAATGCAGAGGGACAAAGCCCAACAACTGGATAATCTTAAATCTTTCGTTAAAAAAAAACAGTAAAATTGGCTTGCGTAGTTGTCATCATAGTTCATTTCCATCTACTCCGTCTGATCAACATTAGTTTACTTCTTCCTTTAGCATTTTGTTGTACACTGGATGCTTCATTTGTATCAGGAACCATTTTATTGTAATAGATCCGAACCCATTTTGGGATTGGAATAATTGATAAAACCTTGAATGGTTGTGGTAGGAGGATGCCCTTTTTCCCTTTTTTTATCTTTATCACCTGAATAAAACTTTGCAGTGCATCTCTCACCTATTATATTGAAAGGATTTTCGCATTGGGCACGGCTTATGTAGCAGTTCCGAGTTCTATGAATCACCGTGTACGGTTTATAAAAACAAAAATTAGGTATAGGTATTAAGATATTTGTTACCATATTTTATAATAAAAATATGACATAAATATTTTCTATATTTTAGAATTATAACGCATCCAAAAAATGTTTCATATACTATAATTTTGTTGAAGAATCTCACTACAACTATCTAAAGATTTTTTTTTTTTATCTAAATTTGTTCCTATAATAAAACCTTGCACTATTGTCTACATTCTAGGCTTGGCGAGTACTTTTGCGCGGCAAAGATTATTAATAGCATTTCTCAATACCTCAATGAAATTTGAAGACTTAAGAAATTCTGAAGGAAATATATGTTAATTTTTTAGCTAAGGACAAATACATCTATCTATCTAATCTAGATCCAAAAAGACTGCATGTCTCATAAGTCTACCAAATGCTATCATCGTTCAAATTGAGTTCATTGATCGTAAAACATTGCAAATAGAACAAAAAAGAATAATATTAAAGCATTGCCTTTGAGCCTGTTTATGCTTGTTGCTCGTTATCAGCAGTCCACATGTCATCATCACCACCATCATGGTAAATGCCCTCGGCCATTTGCCATACTTGGAAAGAATTATCCTCTGCTACACTTGAGATAACCCATGGCTGATTTTTGTTCCATGAAAAGTCTGATATTTTCCCTTTGTGACCCCCGTGAGAGAAGAGAAGCTCAGGAGGGCCGTCTTCTCCATCTCCTTCTAACTGCTCATCTCCAACCCTGAGTTATCACGAAAATAAATGGAAAATTATAAGGGGCCATTTCGATTCTTCTGTTTTTCATGTGTATGTGTTTAGTGTGTGCACATGTGCGACATAAATAAATATAATGAAACTTACAGACGTAACTCAATGAAACAAATGCATAACACCGATGAGTTCGTTATTAAAAAAATACCTGTTAAGGTCCCAAACCATTAGCCTTCTATCAGCACCAGAAGATGCCAACACAGTCTCATGATTAGGATCCCATTCTACCTGGAATACCTCATCTCTGCATACATTAAAACACAAACCAAATCAATATGAATACAGATTGGTTTTTCCTGGGCTGGGGACTGGCGCAAATATAAAGTAGTACCTAAAGGAGATAAGTTTTGTACATAATCGTTGACGTGGAACGAAAGCATATGTGAGTTTATAGGTATGCAAATTGCAAATAAATGAATAACGCAAATTCAAAACACCTTGGCAGCACGAAAGAGTTTAGAACCTTTTCTACCAGAAACTAACTAGTATTAACACTGTTTCAGGCATTAATATCATCATTGGCACTTAAATGTAAGACCTAGTAACTGCAGTTAGAAGAAGGATAACTATAGCTTTCAACCAAATTGACAAGTTTTTGAATAGTGTGATACACATTTTAAGTATAAGGCCTTTATACAATTACAAAACTTTATAACGAATGTCATATAAAATTTTAAACAACGATAGTCAAAAGTTGTCTACAAAGAACCACAGGGAAATGCACTTTAACGAACATCTTTTGTCTGCATCTTATATTATCAAAACCAGGACATTGTTACTAAAGGATCTTAGCAGTATTAAAAAGAAACACAGCATGATAGGCAAAGGACTTACGTGTGGCTGCTTAGAACATGCAGCGGCACTGTCAACTTCCGTGTATCAAAGAGACCAACAGTGGTGTCTGAAGATGCTGTAGCCAAAATCCATTCATTAAATGGATTGAAAGAAAGAAAGTTCACCTAGATCAAAAGAAAAAGTAGAGATAAACATAACTATCAGTAACCAATCACATTCTGGTAAGATGTCTCTTGGGCTCTCTCTCTAAAAGAGGGAAAAGAGCTTAGTAGGCTACGGAAAATTGCAACTCCCAATATTAGTAAATACAAATCACAAAACCCATGGCAGCACGTGCTGTTTCTTGATGATGGAAGGAAAATGCATCACGCTATCAGGATACACATCTTCCCCTTTCTTCTTTTCAGGACCCTTTGGCACACGAAAAGAACTCAAAAGGCATAATTTTTCATTTAAAATTTTCAGCTAATTCCTCCTCTTAGAACAAAGAATTAAAAACTAACCAGAATAGCATCCTGTATTTTGAATCAAATCGAGTTTTATGCCCAAACATCTCATGCATTACACAATCACAACTACTGTTACCCTGGGCAACGGATTCAATATTGAGAGTTACACTATAAACCTATTTTAAATGCTTAATGAATAAGAGACCCTATAAGCATGTTGAATTAACTGCATTACCTCCCTTTCATGTGCTTTGACCGAGTGCTGGGCTTGGTTTGTCCGGAAGTCCCAAATTATCAGCTTACAGTCATCCCCAACCGACCCAAATAAATTCTCATTCTTCATATGCCATGATACGTCTTCAACCACACTTTCATGGGCCTGAAGTGACATTCACAAGTCCAAATCCATTATTAAAGTTTCAGCCAATATGGAAAGATGACCAATGTTGCGTATCAAAGAATCAACAACATTGAGTCTCAGCATTACCTCATAAGTGTGAACTGCATCGAGCACTTTCTCTTGAGCTGCAGCCGATACATCCCACAAGCAAATCTTATGGTCATGGGAACCACTTAAAAGGCGGCCCTCCGTAAAGGGGCTCCAACATAAACCATAACCTTCTTTATCATGACCCCTCAGTCTCAAATCAGGGTCACAACCAAGTTCTTGGTTCTTCTCGAGTTGTTTGGCACAATCGAACACATAAACCTCAGAGCTACTGGTCTTAGCGCCAATAACACTAGGGTTTTGCGGCATGCACCGCGCTCGATTTACCTCGCCATCAACGAGAATCCTTTGAGTAACCTCTATCTAGAAATAAAAAATAAAAAAGCAGGAAAAGTAAAACTCGGTGAACAGGAAACTGACGAATTTCATCGAACATCTGGTACACATAAATCAGTTCTGCAATAAATGAAAATCAATAAAGTGGAACCTTAGGAATAAGGGGATTCTCGGCATTGGCATTAAGTATTGAATCTGATGTGCTGACGGGGAGCGCAGCATCGGCAATCATAAGGAAGTTGGAGACGCCTTCGGAAGTGTGAGTGCCTAGGACAAGCTTGTGGAGGTTGAATGAAGGGTGTGGGTGGTGTTGGGGGGAGGAGGGGACCCAATGGACGGTGAGAGAAGGCCATTGTAGAGGGTGAGAAAGGACGAGGTCGTACAAGAAAGGGGTGTTCTTCTTCCAAACAGCGAACTCTTCTTCCACCTGATCGGGTTCCTGCTCGTAATCGTCGGCCATTTCCGCGTTTTCCCTCCAAAATTGATGTGGATTGGAGATCTGGCGCCAAGGAATGGGGAATAAGCATTTTAAGGGCGAAGGGTGTGTTATCCTACCACGTGATGGGCTGGGTAAAAAGTCCTTTGAGAAAACTCTCAAAGCCCATTGGTTATATGGACCCAGTCTGCCCCCTTTTGATTTGGATAATTACAGAGCTGTACCCGAATCAAAATTTTCTGGTCTGATTGAGACTGCAACAAAAGGACAGAGAGTGTCTAATGATGATTCAGACGACAATAAAATCAAATAGTTTATTATTTCTTTGGATTTCAACCACAGAAAGAGGAAGGATATTTTCATTTCTTTCCTCTGCTTTATCATTATGTTCTTTGGCATTCTCTTCCTCCGTTGCGTTCTTATCAGTTAGGAAGTGTTTGGTTCAACAGGGAGAGGGAGAAAGGGAGAGATATTTTAATAAAAGAAATTTTTTTATTTGATTTATAAAAAAATAAAATAAAATAGCTATTATATTTTTTTAAATTTTATTTTAATTAAAAATAATTTTAACCGATCTCCAATTTGTCTTTTCAATTTTTTTATTAAAAAATTTTGAAATTATTTTTTTAATTTAAATATTAAAATAATTAATTGAAAATATTTTTATCTTTTTTTAAATTTCTCCACTTCTAGAAGAGAAAAAATTAATAAAAAAAAAATAGAAGCCAAATTACTCGATTATATAAAATAATTTTAAAAAATTTCTTCTCCTCTAGCCTGCAAATCAAGCAAACAGTCAGTTACCTTATTACCAACCCAGCTTCCCTCCGGCATAGTAATATTAATAAATTATTAAAATACAGTGTAAGAAACAAGAGGAATACATGTGGAACTGGTTTACTCTATTGTAGAGTAGAACATAACACTCCCAAAGCATTCTTGAGACGATAAATGTTAACAAGTCAAGTGTATACGCGTTGAGAGAGGAGGTTGGGTAATTAAACTGAATGCCCTTGCATCCCAAATGTAGGAAAAGGGAATCCTATCAAAAATTAAACTTCAATTTTGTAAAATGATATTTTATAACATACATTCCGAATACAATACAATACAATAATCATTTAGATTGTTTGGTTACATGCTCTCTCTACACGATAAGCCTATAAGCATTCCTGACATGGTGAACAGTGGGTGCCAAAGCCAGTCAGAGTCACATGACGGCGCAGGCGGAGGTATTTTCGTCACTAAAAGCAGTGGTGTAGCGCACCTCCGCCGAGGTGGCACGCGAGAGATAAGAAACCCGAGGGTCATCGGCGTTTCGCACGTACCCCGAGGGGGCTCTCTTATCGTAGACACCAGCGGCGTACGGGTGGCTAACGACGTCGTAGGGGACGTAAGGCCAGAGCTCTGCCCTCTTGCCGGTGCGGTAAGCTATCCGAGACACCACCTTGGAGGGTTCCACATAGCCGAGAACGGTTACCTTGCTGGCCCTGCGCTCCACATCCACTTGCGTGACACCCTTCATACCTTCCACCGCTCTCCTCACCTTCCTCTCGCATCCTTCGCAGTCCATCTTCACTTTAACCTCCACCGTCTGACACCAAATCAAACCAATACATCACAAAACTATAGTCGTCAACATGTCGTGATAAATCCCCCAGTCAGTTTTTTTTTAAAAGAATAATAATAATAATAACTTTAGTTTTACCTGCATTTGCTTGCGGTGCTTGTACTTGGAACGGCCGGAACGGCCACTAGAGCAGTCGAAGAGTTCGGAAATGTGATCGAGAGCACCCATTGGAAATCAGTATTCTTAGACACAGAGGATTGTAATTTCTTCTCCAGTTTTTAAAGAGCAAGGATGAGATCCTCTGTGTCCCGAGTCGGGATATTTATCGAATCATTGATTCCTATCCTTGAAGGGACTGTTTTACCACAAGCCAAAGGGACGCGCACCCAAATTTACAGTCATAATGTGGGGCCCTATTAGAATGGAGGTCGGCCTACCGACCCTAAAATAGTACCACTTTGAATCTTGTCTTGCATCCATGAGGAAAGGAATGGAGGCGCTTGTACCCGAGCACCCCTACCTTGCTTGTTTCTATTGAGGATAATACTTCCCCCTGTCCCACAACTTGTCACTTGAGTTGACTTGACGGATAAATTTTTGCGATTCGTTCAAAAAATTGCATCATCTCACCACGTCCCGGCCCTCCGATCCTACTCATAATTAAACTCAACCTATAGAAGGAGCGCTCCACAATAATCAACTTCCTTTTTTTCTTCTCACTGAAATAAGACAACTTGTACGGTCCCAGAGAATCTAGGGTTTTTGATGAAGCCAAGCCATCCCACTTGATTCCATGATTCCCACGTACGTCCTACTAACACACTTAGCTCTAGTTCCAATTACACAAAAATCTATCTCTCAGGTAGGAATCTTCCATATAAAAGTAATAAATATAGCAGAGACGAATCCCAAAAAAAAAAAGCTTTTAAAAAAATCTTTTGAATTTTATTTGTTGGTTTTAATTGATAAACTAAAAAAAGTGATATGTTTTGAAAATATTTGATCAACTTACAATGATAAAAAAATAAATCTGAATTTTTAAATTAAAATGATGAATGTGGATTGTTAATTCTACTTTTGCTTAATTTTAGTTTTGTTTTTTCAATGAAACGAATTATTCTTATAAATGATAACTAATTTTTCCTTAGCAACTCGTCGTTCTTTGTTCCAAAACGCACTCCCGATACAAAACTATAATAGGAATTGGGTATAATAGGAGACAGACAGATCCTCCACATCTTTTCCAACTTGATTTTCCGCTTGCTTACTTATGAAGTTAAATATATCGGTGACAATTTCTTTGTTGGGTGTTGATATTTGACACTCGTCACAGTGGCAACGCGCTTTAGCCTTTCCAAAATTTACTACCGACTGCAGATTAATTTATTTTCACCAAAAAGTTCAAAAATGATACAGCTGTTTTAAATGCATTCATATGCATGGTACGGGCTTTGGCTGTAGAAGCAAAGAGTCATTTGGTAGCTGGAAGGGATTGGATCGGAACATTCAATATGAGGTGTTAATTCCAAAACCCCTCCACGGACGCAAACGAGAGTCCAAATTGAAATTGTAGGATGATACAGATTTGTCTCCCTTCTTACTTTCTTCGATGATTTTTCAATTTACACTTACATCCTCTCTCGCTTTAATGTAAAAATATTTTCTCTATTTACAAAATATTAATAAAATTTATATTTTATATTTTTCTCTCATAAAAATCCATAAATATATAGCATAATTTAATATAGTATAAATTATCAAAATATTAAATTAATATTTATGAAAAATTAGAATAAAAGAGTTTAATTTAATTTTTTTAAAACTTAAGGGAAACCAGCATAACAAGATATACACAAATTTTAAAGGAAATTCTTGTTTTATTTTAAAACTAGAGAGTATGAATGTAATTTTTACAAATTTTATAAAAAGGTGAATATAGTTTCCTCCGTATCTTATGAATTTCTAAACTATGGATGGTTGAAAGTAAGCGTACATAACACATAATTAAAGATTAGAGCGAACATACTAAACCGACAAACTTAACTTGCCTTTCTTGAGAAACTAAAAACAAGATATACACAAAAATAAAGAAAGCAACACACCCTTTAAATACTTACAAATTTACAACAGAATTAATAAAAAAAATTATTATACTAATACTAAAAAAAATAAAAATAAAAATCATTTTTAGAGATAAAACACTTATCGTCTCCTTTAGAGCCGATCTACGGAAATTTTCTTCAAATATTGAAGAAACCCATGTTACAAGAGGTTCAGACCCATTGTTTACAAAGCCTACCATTTACAGAGCTTAGCCTTAAAAGGGCCCAATAATATTTTTTTTCTGGGCCAAGTTTGGTTTATACCTTGTTCAGTGATGCAACTTTTTTTGTCCGAAAAAAAAAAGTGACGCTACTTTTGGGCAGAATGTTATTTTGTTGGGGCTCCATCGGGAAGTAGACTGACAGTATATTTTGATTAAAATATATTATTTATTTGGTTGATGATAGGGTTAGTTTACATACCCATTTACATTTTTTTATGGGAGTAATTAACTAATTATTGATGATGAGTTTATGTCTAATTTTTTTAATTAATCACATTTGAATCCCGAGTCTTTAATTGCATTTTCAATGAAGAAAAAAGAAAAAGACGAACGTATTGAGTATTATAAACTTTTGAAGAAGTTGTTAGAGGTAGAAGAAAAGATATAGATGATTGATGAGAGAGAGAAGAAAAGTGAAAGGGTAATTGATGATGAGTTCAAAGACGTTGCAGAGAAGAGTGTCCATATCGGCTCACAGACTGGTAAAGCAGGAAGTAGTCAAATTTGCACGAGAAACACTCAAAAACACCACCACTTTACTCTTGTGGGTTATGGGTTAGGCATGGAAAAGCGACCCCAAGCAAAGCATGCACAGGCATGGCTTTATTGGTCATTCATTCTCACTTGCGTGTGTCGGTCTCCAATGTAGAAAAAAATAACCTGACAGGATCACACCAACAACTCTTTCAGCTACACGACAAAATAGCTCTTAGCTAGGCATCACGCCTCCGTTTTCGTTTTATTAATATATTTATACCATATTTGTTAACCGACTAACTATTTGTCTCCCGCGTCTTTTCATTTGATACTTACCTTGTCAACTCCTGAATAGTGATCACAAAAAACAAAAGTATAGGCATGGCCATGCGCTGCTCTGTTCTGCTTGCACTATCTGTTTACTATTCAACTAGATTAATGATTTGCAGCTTCGATGCATCAGAGTCTGTTTCCTAAAGATTTATATAATATATATATATATATATATGGATATGGGTCATACTGGTGCATGCAGGCACAAACAAAGGAGCAAACAAGGAAATCATACATGGTTGTGGAGTGTGGACACGAGCGAGCACGAAAGTTGGTGGTGACTGGGAAGGCAACGTTTCATGTAAGTAATGGACAAATTCACCAACTTGGGTCCAATTATATATTGTGGCAGTGGTCCTCATATTAGCACAAGCATTCAAGCATCTGCTTCCTCCCAGTGACATAGTTATATCACCAAAATAAATGCTACTTTAATTTCTTCCACACAAATTCGACCTTTTAATGAATGCACCATGAGCTAGCAGGTACGCTGCTTACTGTGCTCGCTGCTCTCCTGTATCAAATCAAAAGGAGGAAACTTCATTTAAATTTGCATCGCTGTTTCTGAAAAGACAGTTAAGTAGGGATATGCTAAACCTACAATTTTTGGCTGGCTACCACTCATCTTCATTGTACACAACAAAGTGAGAGAAAACTTTATGAGTTTGGTCGGCAGCCTAATTCTTTCAAATTTGATATTACGTGTTCGAATCTCACTTGCTTAATTTCTTTTATTATTTATTTATCGTCTCTAAAACTAATGCAATATCTTGAGTTTTTACATGTACCTAAGGGTGCAACCTAGGCTCATTCATAAATTGGGTTCAAGTAACTGTGAAAGGTTATATATAATATATATGCCCTATCTTTTAGACTTAGTCAATTTTCTTAAATGAATCATTAATATATATACCTTCACGGCAATGTAATAGTAATTAAGAGGAGATCATAATTAAGAATCATAGTACCCCTGCTCCACCAAAGAATTTGGTTGATTCAACGACAACTCTCCTAGTTTCGTGATAATGCAATCAAAGTCTAAAAGTTAATCATCATGACGTTGAACGACTTGATTTTTCTGACCGTTTATTTTAGACCCATTACGAACGCACAACTTCTGAGAGGTTGCGGGGGGCGGGGCCTAGTGCAGAAATTCCACGTCGTTTTGCCAAAAAAGCTTAAAAATAAAACAAGGAGAAGCAGTTGAGAAGTTGCAGCAAAGACTTTTAGCATCAAATACGAGAAATAGAAATGGAACCTCTCTTTATCGATCTTTGACAATAAAAGATCAGAAAGAGAAAGATGGGTTGTTTGCGAATAACAGTGACAAACAATTATATAAAGCTGAGTCAATGGGAGGTGGTATAGGTGGGTTCACATGGATTGCACCATTATTTTGCACAAGAGCAAGCCACCCAAGACGGGAGTGACTCATGAGGGTCAAGGTGGGTGGGCTGCATGTGGGTCCATCTCCTACACCACACTCACCCGCACTTCACCACCCTTGCATGCTCAACCTGTTCATTAATGTTTTGTTCCTGCTTTCTCCACCTGTCTCACTTTCCACCCTGCTTTCTATAATGTTTCCAAAAGAAAAAGACATTTTTTCAAACACCTTGGGAATACGTAACACAACTTTGGATATTATTATTTTTGGTTGGTTATACTATACTAGAGTAGTAGTGTCTCCGTGACATGGGATTCCAAAATGGTGGCGGTATTTACATGTGCAGTAGTAGTTCCAATAAGATACGTATAATATATGGAGTCCAAAGTTCAAGGGAAATCAAGAACGTGTGCTTGTATGCTTTTAACTCTTTTATGACGTATATTTTATTGACAATTTCTGATCGGTTTAAACCCCAAAAGCACAACTACTCTTAACAATATTGTTTTCGACTAAGTCTCTGCTTTTTAAAACTTTTAACTCTCGTTGGCTCCCACCTCTCAAACCAAAGCTTCAAAAGAATTACGTGTTCTTTTGGCTTTTCACGGACGAGAAGGTCTATACGCGCTTTCATTCAACCACTTACAAATTAAGTAATCCGCAATTAAAGCAAAAGACCGCAATTAAAGTAGTTTCCAATGCTTGCAACAAACAACAACAAAAAGAAAGAACAAAATTTGCATAATTGATTGAACCGATAATATATAAGAGAACTTGTGATTTCAAAACCAAAGGAGGAGAATTAATTAATGATCCAGTTTTAGGAGGCAAACCCCAACTTAAGTCATTGCTGATGTCGCTCTATATCTGAACTAACTACAGAAAATTATCAATGACTTACCGTTGACTCACAACAACAACCCGTAACTTAGTTTTGGAGCATAATGAAGATATATTATTAGAAGTACTTTACTAAATTCAGAAGAATGTTACTTACCATAGCCTAGCTAGCCTCCATGGAATTCGAATTTCACAACATATCAAGCTATTCTTAAGTGCAAATATCTTTGTTTAATTTTGTAGTTTTTTGTTATAAAATATGGATTAGTTGTATGACAAAATTCAAAAAGGGATTACCACATAATAAGTATTTGTATTTTTTTAGATGCACTTTTTAAGATATATCCACAAAAATGTTGTGGGACATGTGATAATACCTTGTTTCTATAATCTAATTAATTATATTTAAAACACGTATAATCTTAATAAGAATGTGATATAATCTTGTTCCTCAACTATCTTTACGTACATATATAGCTTCGATCCTTTTAGGGGACAAAAAGATTAGTGGGCGTTGGCGTGGTGATAATGTATATACATATTTTTTTGAAGTACAAGAGAGAATTAATCCCGTTTGTACACGATAATATTATCCTATATATTCTACTTTTGCCGTGTTGATCCAAGGGGAGAAGCTTATGTAAATCCGAAGGAAGATATATCCAACATTATTCATAGAAAAATAATAAAGAAATCCTATTCGAGAGAGGAATAAAATAGGAATTTTGGAAATTTACAAATACGACAAAAATAACAATCCTAAATTTTGAGTCCTTTTCCAAATAAATCGCACTGACAAATCTCTGACTATTTTCTCTCTCTTAAATAAGAACACGGTCACACACTATTTAATTCACCACTTTGAAGTTGGAATTCAATGTTTTGATAATTGAATCAAAACAAACGCCTCTGAATTCTCTCACCCCATAGTTTAGTCACAAAATCTGCATGCGGTACGTAGTTGCTTTACCGCGTCCCACACCCCCTTCTCTCTCTCTCTCTCTTTATTGCTTTTTGAGACGATAGACGTGAGAAAAACCAGGAACTAAGTTTAAAATTAGATAAAGACACACTCTCCACTGCCCCCATCCTATGCTCCCTCCTCCCTCTTTCTCTTTCAAACTTTTCAGTTACTATTTCCATTCAATCCAAATCTATTCTTTTATTTATTCCCTTCTTTTTTCTTATTATATATATATGTATATATAATATGCACACCCTCAGCACTTCCCCAAACATTTGATGATCTGCAAGCTCCATTCTTTGATCGGTTTGGTAATTGGCTCGGGGCTGCGACACTTTTGATTTCTAATATTCACATGGCCATTCAAGCTCAATTATATCCATATAATATTGGATTTCCGTTATGCGGCTCACAAGATTTCATGACGGACAATGCTTCTGCTACCGGGGACTTCGCTCACTCCTGTTTCAATCTCCAAACCAAACATCACCACCACCACCAACAACAACATTTGCCACAACTTTGTAATCAGAGGCCGAACACGTTTCTTGACAACAATCTTCTCGTTCCTACTTCCAAACCCAACATCCATCATCCTCCAAATTCTCAAACCCTCGCTCTTCAATTTGAGATTCACGGTCAAGAGATTGATCGTTACATCAGATTACAGGTGCGGATTCATATATCCATATTCTGCCAACAACTTGCTTTTTCTGTTCATTATTTTGTTAAATCTGATTTTTTACTTCTCTGTATGCCACAGAATGAGAAATTGAGAGTTAAGTTGGAAGAGCAGAGAAAGCAACAAGTGGCCACATTATTAAAGAAAACGGAATCGGATACGCTTTATTTGCTGAGGCAAAAAGACGAAGAAATTGCACTGGCGACAAAGAAAAATGTGGAGCTGGAAACTTTTTTAAATAGACTAGAAGCAGAGAATCAAGCATGGCGGAGAATGGCTCAAGAAAACGAAGCCGTGGTATTATCCCTTCGTAACACTTTGGAGCAGATGAAGGAAAGAGCTTGTTTCCTCAACAACGGGGTCACTGCGGACGATGCCCAATCCTGTTGTGACCAAAGCACAGGAAATCAGGAGATGGGAGAAGAAGAAACAGGGGAAAACAGAGTAGTGGGTGGTGGTGGGGTAGATGATAACGAACAGATTACGAGAAAGATGATGGTTTGCAAAGGCTGTAATTCTCGAAGATCTTGCTTTTTGTTCCTTCCTTGCAGGCACCTTTGTTCGTGCGATGCTTGCGAGGCTTTCCTCGAAGCTTGCCCTGTCTGCAGAATGCCAAAGAAGGCCAGCATAGAGACTTTGATTTTTTAGGCTAATATCGGAAAAAAGTAAATACTAGGAACAAAAAATTAAGAGATTACTTAGGTGCGCACTTCAAATTATCTTCGCATGGATGAATATACCTACTTGTATGAATGCATGTACTGTTTATAACTTTAGTTTCCTTTTTTTTTTTTTAAGGTTTATGTGTTCGAAGTTTTTCAAGTGTTTCGTAAACCAAAACCAAATTTTTCTAGGAATTATGTTTACTTTGTTTCTTTCCTTTATAATTCCGAGTTTTTCTTTGACACAAATAACCTCTAAAATGGAAATCAATCGTTAGCATTTTTTTCTGCCTTCGAATTCACTCAATTTTGGCCGTTGAATAGTTTGTATCTTCAATTTCAATCCGTTCTAGTATAATATTAAGCCTTTTTTTTTTTTTTTGTTTCAATCTCGCTCCTAACTTGGTACTAGACATCAAGTGGTTGAAATTTTGATTATCATTGTTGTTAAATATTATTAACAAACTAAATTTTAACATAAGATATTGATGAGTATGCCCTTGATCTATACTTGGTGTTCGAATTTTTTCTGCACGAGAGAGAGGTTTGTGAAAAGCAATAATCATATCTTTTCCATGACATGGGATAACAATAAGAACTTGTCCTCTTATTTTTAGGCTATTTTGGCTCTATTTATATTCCAGGAACGAAAATAAAAGGGAGCAACAATTTTAAAAATTAAAATTTTCTTTTTGTGTAGATGAAACACTAAAAGGAAAAATAAAAAAGATCTCCATTGTTCAGTATGCATATTTTAGTGTAACAGTTTCCCAATATAGGAGAGAGTTGACGCAGTACAGCAGAGCCAAAAGCCTCCTAACCAGTGACCACTGCCCATGATTATCTCTGATGGCAACAGCTGGGTTTGCTGCTTAAACAAACATATGTGAGGGGGATTTCAACTTACATCCGGCAAGATCTTGGAGATGTTTCAATCTTTAATCACAGGTTCAAATTAAAATTTTAAAAAAAATCTATGTACCAAACACTTTCTGTGATTGGTACATAGAATTTTTTTAAAATTTTAATTTGAAAAATTAAAATTTTTATATTTAGTACAAATTTTTAAAAAATTATGATTTTTATAAATTATTTTTTAATAAATTTCTCACACAAATATTTCGATGAGAAGGGGTGAGAATTTTTATTTGTTATGAGAACGAAATTTTTTTTATAATATTAAAAGATAATTATACTCTTTATTAATAGTATAATTGTAATAATAATAAAAAAAAATTTCTCTCTCTCCACTTTTATTCTCTCTTATCTTTTTTTATCTTTACTCTCTTACTTTCTATCTCGTCCTCTATTTTATTTTCTCTTTTCACTTTTATTTTTTTTCTCATAAGAATAAATTTTTTTGAAAAAATATATAAAAATTTATAAAAAATTAAGTATAATTAAATAAAAAATTCTTAAAGTCAATTAAACATATTTTATATATTCTCAATAAATTATAATTTCCATCAATTATGTTTTTTAAAAAATATAATTTTTAAAAACAAAATTTTTTATCTTTTATCAAACACCCTCATAATATAAAATTGATAACATTACAAGTCTTTTAAACAAATAAGATCATTTCTGGCTTTCCATATTTACCAAGATCCATAAATAAAATTTGATTGAAATGAAGAGTTATATATTGTAGTGAGGATTAGTCACAGAAGCAATATCCTTATACCCATAATGGAAGCTCTGCACTTTGAGAATTCCAAAAAAGCTAGGTTTTACCACAACACAGTCTAGTCCCTTAGTAAGTGGAGGATAGATTCTGGGCACTACGACATAAGATTCCTACAGGGGAAAGCATTTAAAAAAATTAACCAAGCAAAAGATTTAATGGTGGGATGGCAATTTAGTTTCCATATCCATTTGTAGTCTACCTTCTTTGAATCTTGCAGAGGGGTTAGGCAGCTGATAAATCGAAATCACCTTGGGAAATATTCATAAATCATAATTGCTTTGAACATTTCCGGATTCTATTCATTTTTAAAAACAGAGATTAGGTATTTTATCCATTTCTAATCGCTCAATTCATATTATGATCTAATATTGATTTTCGTAATTAAGAATGAAGGATTTTTTTTTTCTGGTCTGAAGTGATTTATTTAAGTCTGGCACTTGTATTTTTTCCATTTTTCACTTTCAATTAAGCCATGAAATCCTTCAGCTTCAGGACCTGAGGTTGGAGCATGGACCATTGGTTTTTCCAAAAAAATCTGATTAAGAAGGAAATTAATAGAAAAATAAGATTTCTTACCTTTTCGTTAATTCCTAAATAAGAAGGATACTTGGCAAAAAAAAAAAAACAGTAGATCAAACAACAAATATGTAAAAGATCTTCTTTAATGATAGATTGAGTAATGTTGAGACTGTAAAAGAAAAGAAAAAAAGAAAAGAAAAGAGAACTCAGACTGAGGAATGTGTAAAGAAAGAATGGAAAGAAAAAGAGAGAGACTAAAGTACGTGAAAACTTAATTATTAAGGAGAGAAAATCAGGAACCTTTTGTTTAACAAAATGTTTTTTTGAAGTTATTGTCATAGCTAAGAATATAATACCTGCTAATACAAACTAAACCTTGAGAATGATTAAGATTTGAGATGATGCCATAATGTTGTAGCTTCTGAAATTTTCATCCTATTTTCAATTAACTTAATTTGGCACTACCATATACAACACCTAATAGGCATCACACATACAATGAAATCTTGATAAATGAAACAGATAGGCTACCAAGTTCTCAGCCGCAGAATCATTGAGTTATATACACATTCAAAACTACAGTTCACATGGACAGTAACCTTACTCTAAACAATCGAATCCAAGGATGAATTCAACATGCTTGAAAAATAAAGTTACTTGTATTAATAAAGGCTATACCCAAAAAATTGGCTAATGAGGATGCCAAATCCGAGGGCTATTGCAACAAGGGAAGAAGCCCAAGTGAGTTTCTCGGTTATTCTGGGTACTTTATCCTTTAGTGCCTGGCTACATGAACCTAAAAAAACTGTATAGCTTCCCATTGCAACTACTGTCCCCAGTAAGAACATGATAAGAAATGCAGCACCGGCCAAGCGAGAAGGCAAAGCAAGGGCAGGCAACACCATCATCAACGCATCTGGTTGCAGACCATGAACTATCCCCGTGGCAAAAGTAGCAAATCCAATCTTCTTTCCTGCTCTCGGATTATCAAGTGATGCATACACACTGACGTCACATTCACCATTTTCTAAGGCAACGCATGGGGTAGGCACTTCTGAAGCTTCCCTAATTCCCATAGCACCAATTACAAGCAGAGTCAGACCCACCACTCTGGTGCCCCAAGTTCGGATAACCTCAATGTGAAGTTGATCTTTAAGAAGTAAAAATATTAAGCCAAAGATAACCTGACCAGCATCATGGCCACAACCCCAAAGGGCTCCAACAGCAGCACTCTCCATTCGGGTACGACCAATGGATAATGGAGCCAAAGCTGCAAGGTGATCAGGCCCCGATAATGTGTGCAAGCAACCAGCCAAGAAACCCGTCCAAGCACTACTTAGTAGCTCAGTCCGCATTAGTTGTCCACCGACCGCAGCAGCCTTGGCAGTGGTTTGAAATGAAACAAAAGCTGCCGGCGCAAAAGTTGGTTGGATCAAGATCATAACAAGAGCAGAGAGTATTATTACAAACGTCCGAGATGTTATTGTCTGAGACAAAAAGTAAAGGAGAGTTTTTATTAGCCTCTGGTAAGTTTAAGAATCTAACAATAAACCACTATGCATAAACTGAGTCTGTATAATCTAAGTATAAAACCTTGTGGTCAAGGGTTATCATGAATATTACCCAAAAAAAAGATATAGATGACAATGTCAAATCCATACATTTCAACAGAGTAACCTTCCAACAAAACTTACTATATATCTAAGTCTCTAGTTCAGTTAGGAAAAATTCAATGTGTGCCCATTATCATGATTTAGTGCCATCGGTACCTAATTGCTTAGCCAAGTTTGGTTATGTCAAAGAAAATGAAACGCCTACTGAGTTTGGTAGCTTTGCTTATGGTAGAAAATCAGAAACAAGCCAACCAGATGTCCTAGTCCCAAAATAGGCTTGTAGATTACAACAATAAAAGAACCTGTTGAAGTATACAAGTCACACCAAACAGGACATTCGAGTTTCAATAGAAGACCGTTCACCCTTCAGCACAGATTTGCTGAAAGGCATCAGTCAGGTCTTAATACATTTATGCTTGTATCCAAACCTAATTGTATGGTTCCAAGATATTTTAAAAATCAAAGTGTAATTACGTCTCTTAACTAAATTATTTTGCTAAAAAAATAAGAGAATAGGACATGCACATATAGTATCTTAATCTGCATAGACACAATTAAGAGAATTTCAGAGAGATGACAACAGATGCTCTCTATATCTTACCACAAGAGTCAAGAGCAATAAAATATAAGACCATATGGATTTGCCTTTTGACACTGTTTGCGATATTGAACCTCATCCACTCCAAAATGATGCCATCTCACAGCAGAGGACCCGAAGGTCATGGACTATGGGAGCAAAGGGCTCCATCAAAGCAATAGAAATTAATTGGCTAAACTTCTCCGATCAATTGTAAGCTCTCCCATAACTAAAAAATCGTCTTGGACAATAATGCAACGAACACAAACAACAGAAGAAGAAAAATATAGCCAACCACAGCGAACTAAAGCACGCGATTAACAACCAATGCACACAAGATCCAGAAAATCATAAACACTCGCAAAGAAAGATTGTCTTTTTACGATAATGATCACACAAAGCATATACCTTTCGTTTTAGAAAAGCCTCACTCGTGATCTGCTTGAGAATCTGGGATTCGGGTGTCAACCTATCTGGAGAAGAAGAAAATGATGATAAATTATTCTGTGGTATCGATGAAGCAAACGAGGGAGTAGTTGTCGGTAACGAAGATGGGTTCTGCTGTTCGCAAGAAATTGAATTGGCCCGTTTAAAGTCGGAACGCTTTGATGACAGAAAAATGACTCTGGTGGGTTTAAATCGACTCGGTCGCGTGAGACGAGCAGAAGGCTTTAGATTTAACTTCAGACGAGTGGGAGAAGGCGAAGATAGAAGCCAATCCATGGCTTCTATCTGCAGTAGGCAGAGGTACAGAGATGAAATGGGTGGGTGGGGCAGAAAGGTGGATAAAGTTTCGGTCCAGAAAGTGAACAGACAATTTGAAGCTCGTCATTTGAATTGTCTAACATACTAACTTGGAACCTTCGGCTTCCTTGTGGCCACGACATCGCCCTGGCCGCAACTGGCTTTTGGTATACGGTACTTGAAAATCATATTTTACCTTAAAATATTTTATTCTTAAAAATTATACATTTTAAAAAAATATTATTGATAAAAATAATAAATTTTAAAATTACGTAAAATATGTTTAATTAATTTTTAAAATTATTAATAATTTTTAAATAATAATTTTTGAAAATATTTTATTTTTCTATTTAATTATACTCTAAAATTTTTAAAAGTTTTCAGTTACTTTTAAAAAATGACCCTTATCTTTTTGTTTATATTTATATTTATTATAAAAAATGAAGAGAATTTTAAATATAAGTGGACGATAAAAATAAATGATAAATTAGTTATTTTATTTTACACAATAAAATATTATCACCCTCTTTTTAACATAATTCTTAAAGAAATTTAATTTTTAAACATAGAATTTTAGAATACATTTCCTTAAAAGGAGGGTGAGAATTTTCTATTCCTAAAGGTGAGATTTTTGTGTAAAATAAAATAATTAATTTGTCCTTTATTTTTATCCTTCACCAATGACCAAAATTCTCTTCATTTTTTATGTAATTTTTCTGTCCTATGGTTTGTACCTTGCATACTTTAGGGGGGGGGGGGAAGTAATGTAAGATTTTTTTTTTAATTTTTTTTTGATTGTTTGACTAATAGGAAAACTATTTTTAAACTTTGCAGTGAGAGAAAAACGTAAATTTCCATAAATAAAAATTTAACATTTTTTAAACAAAAAATACTTTCACTCAAAATCAAACATTACAAAAGTATTCAATTTTATCACTTTTATTAACCTAGCTCTCTTCATTCATCTTTAATCCCCGGGTATTTCTTTAACCCCTGAATTATGCTATAAAGATTTACAGCGTTAGAATTTACTCTTTTTTGGTTGACTACTCAGTTGTGAGAGTGGACCCGCGACGGAATATGGCCGCTCTAAGTCTTGGTATGCCCCTCCATCATCTAGTATTTATTTAGAAGAATTCTTAGGTAGAAAAACTTCCTAGCATTATTAATGCAAAAGCCCCTGGTAATATGATTTCATTTTCGACACTTGGCAAAACATTGTTGACAACCCTCCTAACATCGGACGTATATAAATCTCTATTTCGAGGAATAATTTCTTTCTACAGTGCTCGTAATGCATTCCATCGATCTACTAATGTAAGAACAATCTAACTAATCTACCAACTAAACTAACTAGTTGAACTCATAAACTTACAATTAACGAATAGAAAAAGTTGATTTATCCTATAAATATTTTCTTAGAATGATATATCATTCATACCAAAAATTTTAAGAGTTACAAACTTATATCAAATTTAAATTTAATTAATCATTTGAAATTTCAATAATTTTGTTTGGTTGACGAAAAAAATCCATGATTAGATAATAGATAGTGGGACTATAGAACCTTCCAGAATCAAAATCCGAAAGGTTCATTCATAGTTTCATACTGATAGCACTATAGATGATGATCGGCAGAAGACTAGTATTGCAACAGTGGAATTAAGAGGCAAACGTGAAGCAAAGGATAAGGAAGAGGCCAGAATGGATGCGGGATTACCGAGTGACATCTGTACTAATTAATTACGCCAGCTGTATAGTTAGTTAATTGTAACTGTACGTGTAGTTAATTTTCTGTTAGTGTTAATACTTGGTATAAATAGGAGGGGTTGAGTGTGTGAGAGGTTATCTGAGTTTTTGATCGGATTCTGAGAGTTCCTTCATACTGAAACACTATCACATACACTTTTTGCTTCGGTTTCTAGCTATACATCCAGTGCGTGCGTGTTTGGGTTTTGCAATCTCTTGGGTTCAATTTCAACAATCGACCATGTCATCATCGAAGAAGGTCACCCTGCGGTCTGACGATGGCAAAACCTTCGAGGTGGATGCGATGGTGGCGGCGCGATCACAGACTATCAAGCACATGATCGAGGACGATTGCGCTTTTAATGTTATTCCTTTGCCCAACGTCAGCGGTAACATCCTCTCTATGGTCATCGAATATTGCAAGAAGCACTCTGAGTCCGAGTCCGAGGTCGCTGCCACTGCTATTGACGATGATCTCAAGGCTTGGGACGCTAGCTTTCTGAATGTTAATATGGACACGATCTTCAGCTTGATGCTGGTGAGTTTTATCCTCTATTCCCCTGTAGTCTTGCCTTTTTGTTGGAAGAACACGACGAATATTGTTTATATTTTATATCATTATGTTTATTTATTGTTTCATTGTCGAATCGGCTGCTTGTTTCTTGGTTAGTTATTGTGTTTATTTGCGGGGTTCCTTGACCATTATATATGTGTTACTGATATGCCGGTAGTTGGATGCCAAATCTTGAATTTGTTCTTGAACTGCTGATTCTGATTAGCATTTTGCGTTCTCAAAGGGGTTGCTTTGTGATCGTCATAACTTGGATTTCTTTGCTTCTCCTGATTTTCTGGATTTGTCCTCGAGTCTTGATTGCGTTCTGGCATGGATATCTTTGTCATCACAACTTGGCTTTCTTTGCTTTTGATTTTCTGGATGTTTCTTCTGATCGGGCATTTTCTGCGTTTTGTTTCAGGCCGCAAACTATTTGAACGTAAAGAGCCTCTTGGATTTGACATGCCAGAATGTGGCAGATATTATCAAGGGAAAGACCGTCGATGAAATACGCAGTACTTTCAATATAAAAAATGATTTTACTCCTGCGGAAGAAGCAGAGATTCGGATGGAAAACGAATGGGCTTTTGTGTGAGAAGCTGGCTGCCTTGACATGGCCATATTATGATGGCAATGTGGATAGTTATGATAGGGTTTAGAGTTTGTTTACAGACCGTCGATGAACGAAATTGTACATTGCTTAATTCTTGTATGTTGCCTTTTGCTTTAAGTGGATCTTCTATGCCTCTGGCAATGAATTTGATTTCGTTCTTTTAACTCAATGTGCCAAGGGAAGATGATAGATATGCTTTAGCTTGATTGCCTTGTTAAACTAAGAATTGGTTGACTCGGGTAGGGAAATAATGCTGAATTTAAGGAGTGATTTGTAGCTCTTGGCGTTGGTATTCATGAACGCAGTGGCTAATGCCAATTTATGGTGAGCTCTTTATTTTACTTTTAGCCAGCTCCCCCTATCACTCATGTCCAAGGTGGGTGTGGTGTTCTTCAGCCAAAAAGAAATTAGACACATTCCCAGTGACATTATATTAAACATGGGATACACCAACAGATAATCACGGAGGCACCCTTTGACCAAACAGAAAACTAATACTGGGATATGAAAGGTTTTAGAAAACCAATTAATATGAGTATAAAAACTAAGCTTTCTTCTCAACGAAGAGGCCAACTATGGACTCAGATCTCGCGTGTAACAAAAAGAAAGAATAACATTTATAAAGTTCATTGACAGATAATTAAATTTTATACAAATAAAAATTAAAAAATTGCCATGTATTTTTAATTCAGTTAAAAAAAATTCTTATTTAAATGGACATATAATATTATTTTAATTCTGAATAAAATTTGAACCAAATATTTACTATGGACATAGTTGTGTCGACCCTATGGGATACTTACTGGTTTAGCACGCAACTTCCTGCTCCAAGAAATAATTTATTTAAATATTTTTGTTCACTTTTAAATTTTAAAGTGTACCTCACACATTCTCAGTTTGTTAAATCGGTAATGGGTCCCGGGAAAAGGAAAATTAAGTTATTTTATGAAAATTCTGATTGGTAGTTATGTGTTTGTCATGATTCCATGGGAACCAATCACCCGATGCCATGTTGTCCAAGACGGTGGTGGCATATTGCTTTGTAACCCTGCCGGAATGTACCATCAACAAACCCATAGTATTACGTCGCATTCGCCTTTCTAACCCAAAAAAAAAAAAAAGAGCAGCTACTTTTTGTACCTCTCGTTTTAGCCTAAATGATGAAGTTCGCCGTAACTAGGATATTTTTGTAATTTGGTCGAGGATGGCCGATCCACGGCCGCCACTCGACGGTTCTGAGCCAACACAGTTGAACGGTAGAGCTACCCGAGTCGCTTCCGTTGATGTCTTCCGTGGTCTCTCTGTTTTTGTAAGTCACCCTTTCTCTTGAATATATGGTTAACCCCTCTGCCCTCTGCTCGTCGTCTGCTCAGAAAAACGGAAAACAAGATAGAAATGAGCTACTTTCGCTTCCACGAATCATCTTTTATTTATTTATTTTTCATGAATAAATACCCGGTAAGAATTATCACTTTCGTTAGTTTGCTTATACATAAAGCTATCTACTTCCCTTAATATTTCAGCTGATGATTTTGGTTGATTATGGAGGCTCAATCTTCCCTATCATAGCTCATTCCCCCTGGAATGGTATTCACCTGGCAGATTTTGTAATTCCATTCTTTCTCTTCGTTGCTGGAATTTCTCTTGCGCTTGTTTACAAGGTACCACTAAGAGTCTTTTAAATTCTGCATTGTCAACTTCTTATTATCTTTCCTTTAAGGTCGTTAATTTCAGTAGTTCACGGACGGATGTGGCAATTATTTCTGATATCTGCTTATTCAATGAACTTCTTTTATTGGAAAAATAGCAAATAGCATTAAATAATTTTCATTATAAAATGACAGAGAGGACCACGGAAAGGAGAAGCGACATGGAAAGCCGTACTTAAAGCGGTGAAACTCTTTATTCTTGGTATCCTTCTTCAAGGTAATGTCTTTTTAGCCTTCCATATCCATAATGGGAAAAAGTGTTCTTCCCTTAGTTTCAGTCTGCTCGATCACTGATTTATTTGTCTTAACTAAGCTGAGCCCAAGTGTGTGATTTTATAATTATCTATGATTCGGATAATTCATATGGGAGTAAGAATGTGACTCTGACCGTTTAATTAAGCGTTTCATATGAATGTCAGTCAATAACTATTTTTTCTTGTATATGGAATATTGATGGAATACAAACCGATTTCGCCCGATTTCTTTACTGTAGGAAGCAGATGTGTCTTTCCTCTTTATTATTAATTGAACATAACTTATTTATTTCAGGTGGCTATTTTCAAGGTATGACTTCCTTGACGTTTGGTGTTGACATGGAAAAAATACGGTGGCTAGGGATTTTACAGGTCTTCTAGTCCTTAATTCGATCTCTTTGAGAATCTAGCTTTTTAATTTTCATACTAGATTGATTGCACAAAGAAATATAACAGTGTTATAAAGATGATTGCTGAGACTTTGTACAACTAATGGTAACTGATTATATGTCTGTATTTCATCCATAGATATTATTTGTGGTGGACTAACAAATTTGGTATTATGTTCAATCGATCCAGAGGATATGTTTTGGGTACATTGTCGCTGCTTTATGTGAGATCTGGCTTCCGGGTCGAAGATGGAAGGAATTAGGTTTCTTCAGGAGCTATTACTGGCATTGGTAGGGTTTTTATGTCATTTTTGTTTTTAATGTTGTAGAATTGAGGGTCCTCAAGTGTCTATTTGCTTATCTCCTCTTAGCCATTGGGATCCAAAAGCATGGGCAATGGTAATTAAGATTGTCTCAGAATATGGGCATGCCAGTTGCCATAACTCGAAGATATATATAACAAGATTAATTCATCAGAAATACGATCACAATTAATAAACCATATTATAAAACTTGTGAACATATTCCTTATCCATTTCTTCTATACAGGTTTATTGCGGCATTACTATTGACAATTTACTCAGGATTACTCTATGGCCTATATGTTCCAGATTGGCAGTTTAAAGTATCGCCTTGGACCTCTTCTCTGCTCTCAACGAATGATAGCTATATTTACACGGTAAGAGTAAGACCAGTACCTAGCTTTCTCCCGCTCAATTTCAACTTTTCTGTTTCCTGTGCTTCAGTATTTTTATCTGAGTTGACCTGCATGCTTTTAAGCTGGTGGAAGCACATTGTTAGTAAAAGCTAGTTCAAGGGGCCAGTCTAAAGGTTAAGGAGGGAATGCATATACCGTTTGAATTATGTTACTTCTGATGGATCATACAGTGTCTCTAATGTCTACAGATTTCCATTGTTTCTTTCCTAATCTGAATTCTGATCAAATCTGACTCTGAAGATAGTTGTCCAATGCTAATTATACCTAAAAAGTTTATCTGTTCAAGCTAGCTTCCTGTGGTATTTCAAATACCTTAAGTCGTAATATTGCTTGCATTGTTGTCAACTTGATAACAGGTAAATTGTTCAGTGAGAGGTGATCTTGGACCTGCCTGTAATTCTGCTGGAATGATTGACCGCTACATTCTTGGTCTTGACCATCTGTACAGGAAGCCTGTTTACAGAAATCTTAAGGTATTTGGCAGCTGATTTCACTTTGTGGTTCAGTTATTTACAACATTATGCGACAAATTAATGCCTTTATGATTATCCAACTTTCAGGAGTGCAATATGTCTGCTAGTGGCCAAGTTTCAGACAATTCACCTTCATGGTGTCTTGCTCCTTTTGATCCTGAAGGAATTTTAAGGTGTCCGATCTGTTCTTTTGATTTTTCCCTTAGATTTCCATTGATAACTTCAGAACTCGATAAAAATTTATTCTTCTGTCCTGTTAAGTTCTGTGCGAGGCATGTTGGTCCAATTTAGTGCTTCTTTTGCAGATTAATGTGCTCTCATTTTCACATTAATTATCTAATGAAATTATAATTTCTCTTTCAAATTTCTTAATAAATAAAGATAATATCAAGATTAATATAATTTTGTGCATCACATCTTTTATTGATTCTGCATTGAAAGTTTAGCACCAATAAACTTGATTTATTTAACAGCATATTATGTCGGCTCATGCCTTATTTTTGGTATTCATTATAACATTATATGGTTACTTCTGCATATAGTTTATTTATTTATTTTTAACGAAAGGCAGTTTATAGTTATCTTAACTTGTTCACAGCTCCTTAACAGCTGCAGTATCTTGCATTATTGGACTCCAATATGGTCACGTTCTTGCCCATCTACAGGTGAGATCACTTATTAACTTTACTGAACCTCACCGGCCTATGAAATGTTTTGGAAATTTTAATGACGTTAATCCATATATATTTTTTAAAATTTATTGAAGACTCTATGCTATTAAAAATTTAGAATATATTTCAATTGTACGTTGTTTTGGCACTGAATCATCTGCCTTCTTAGTAGTAAATTGTAGATTGAAATATTCTTCTCGTTGATTGTTTGGTAGATCTGACCTTTTAGTCCACTGCATACTTGTACTGTAGGACCACAAAGGGCGCCTAGAGATCTGGCTGTGGTTTTCACTTTCGTTTCTTATCCTCGGATTGTTGATGGCCTTAATAGGTGTGTGCTGTCTACAAAAAGTCACAATTGATAATAATTAGAGCTCTAGTTTTCCATAGACAAATTTGTTAGAAAAAGTCACATTGCTTTTAATTTTTCCCCTTTTTCCCTTTTTCAGGTATCCCTCTAAATAAATCCTTGTACACAGTAAGTTATATGCTGGTAACTTCTGCAGCTTCTGGTATCACATTCAGTGCTTTATACCTTTTGGTGAGTTCAAAATGCTATGATGATAAAATTCTCTGGACAGAAAGGTTATATATAATTCGTCTGGGAATGCAGAATAGTGTATTAACATTCAGATTTTTTTTTTTCTTTTTCATTCGATTGGTACATCATTGACTTAGAGGGCCAAAAAGTAAATGAGGCCTCTCCCATTCGCTATCATATCTTAATTAGTGATTAATTTTATAAAATTGAGTTGGTCATTTTCTACCACATTCTGGTCATTTTCTACCACATTCTGTTGCACCTTTCTGTTTCTGATTACAACCGTATCGCCCATCATGACTTCACAAACCCAACTGTTTCTTGAACAGAAAATCTCAAAATTAATTATGAAGAATGAGGAAAAGCTAACTGAAATAGGTCTTAGGAGTAACTGCAGCTTCTATATTTTATTGGGAAAGAAAAGTTTCATCTATAATATTACTTGGGGATGTGCCTGTCTTCTACTAGGTGTGTTCGCTTACTATAATTGTTTGTCAAGTGGCCAAGCTTTCTGTTCTAAATTTCAGACATTTCTTCTTTCTGTGTTTCATTAGATCATCATGAACCACATTTCTGCATATGCCTAAAGATCTAGGTTTGCAACTTGGACTTCCAGTTCAATTCTAGACTGAGATTCTAATAAATTAAGTCAGAGAGATTAGAGACAAATAACTTTCTCATTTCTTTTGTAAGCATAGAGTACTAAAATGTTTGTATTAACAACTTTTTCAAATGAACACCTTTCACTAATGAATTCTGTCTTCTTTTCCCTTTCTTTCATCTATTACATTATTCCTGCCGTATGCATTGTGTTTTTGTGATCATGCATTTTTGCATCTGTCTCCGTTTCTGGTGTCAAAGGTTTTTTATTGCCATAATTTGAAAAAAGGACAGTTTGATGAAATTGTTTGTTCTTTCTGCGCTGCAGATAGATGTTCATGGTTACAGACGTTTGACATCTCTGTTGGAGTGGATGGGAAAGCATTCCTTGAGTATTTTTGTCATTGTATCTTCAAACTTGGCTGTTATAGCTATTCAAGGATTTTATTGGACTACACCTGAAAATAACCTAGTAAGATATTACTCTGTGCTGCCTTATACTGGAAAGTTCATTGTACCCCATAACAATTAACAATGTTCCTTGGATGTTCTGTTCTTCCTTGCAGGTCCACTGGATAGTGACACGTTTTGTCCACACTTGACATCCTGACATCCTATTTAACTTTACACGTTTTGACTTTCCCAACGTATAGTTAGCTTAGTGCAAAGGGAAGAACAGAGGGCAGAAACAAGCAAAATTATTGCAGTCGGCTTCTTTTCAAATTGACATTATCTAGTTTTTTTTTTCTTCACTTGTACATCCATTTTATATAATGGAAGCATATCTTTCCGATATAATTGAGCCTTTGATTGTCAATGGTTGCACTCGCAAATTTCAAGTGTCATTTTTTCCATTAGCTTTTCACCTCAAAAGAAGACAAATCTTAAGCATTTTTTTCTTCTCAAAGTGGACAAAGTATAGGAGAAAAAGGAATTCAATTCTTTAATTACCTGTCACAGATACCATTCCCAAATGACCAAATTCTATTTTAATGGAAAGCCTAGCAGCGAAAGTAATTTTTATCAAAGAAATAAAATGTGAGACCCGTGGCACCGCATTACAAAAAAGAATTATTTTTTTAGTACTTGACAGAACAAATATTAAAACTTAAATAACACATTGCTTTAACCTCGGTTATAATGTCTCGTTGGTTTGGTGCAATAGCAAGTAAGAAGTAGCCTCAATCACAAGCCTTTTTCCGTATTTGCGATTACTGTGAATTTTTGGAGTATGGATTGAAGTAAGAAGAGAAGGGCCCCAAGTTATTACAGGTACTGACTCATTTTCGGGGTTGGCAGTTAGCAAATCCCCGAACGTAATTATAAAAGTTGGTTCTTGAGGTGATGGTTTGAAAAGTGAAAGGACAAAGAAACGGACATTTAAGAAAGCTCAATGAACGTTAATTTGAAAATTTGATACGACAAAGTAACGGATTTGTAGTTATTTATCAGCTGAGGTTTCACTTTCAACGGTTGGGAATTGAGGAAGAAAAATGACGAGCAACACAGAAGGAAGGAGGATCGGTATTTCCTTATTTCTTTGCCCATTTTGGAAGGCAGAAGAAGGAAAATGGATAGGTAACGTGATGGAAAGTAGCATGGGCATAGAACACGATGAGGAATCTCCTGAGAAAACAGAGGTGGGGACACCTGCAGAGTTGCATTCATGAAGAGTGACTTTTGTGGGGTCCTGGTGCTGCACCTAACGGATGGGGAAGGACCACCTTCTTGGCTCTCACTCACGCCCACAATATCCCTTGTTTTCCCTTTCTCTCCACCAAAACGTAAAGAAGTCTCTCGATCTGGATGCCAATCCAAGGGAAACGTAGCTGCTACATAACTTTTCTACAGCCAAGCTGATTTAAATATTTGTAATGTAGATTCTTTTATTAATTCATTGCATTTTTCAGTTTTATTTTGTATTGATGTATCCATGCTAGTTCTTAATCCATCTTAAATACTTCCAAATACAAATATGAGGGTTTTGTAGCAGTAACGTTGGGGGTGACGTGGAGGGGTTTGGAAAGGATATGGTGCGAAGCAGAGAGGCGGGACAAAGTAAAGAACTTCCACGTAAAGGTGAATAGTGTGCCAGCTAATGCCACGTGATACTTGATTTGCAGATTACCAAAGTTGGTAAGAAACTTGTCCGGACCTACACTGCCTTCTGCAGACAATATTTAATATATTTTGTTCTTTCTTCGCAACTCCTTCTCAGATACTGTGTTTGTGTGACATATTACTTTGTTCAAAGTGATTTCTAGAATCGCCAAAAGTATAATAGCATATGAAAAGAAGGTGCTGTAAAACTAGAAGTTGGAATAAAGAAAAGAAAATAATTTAAATTATCATCAAAAGATAATTTTTTATTTTTTAACAATATTTAAATTATAATATATAATAAAAAAATATTTTGATTTTAATAAATAAATTTTTTTATTAATAATAAATTAAATATCAATTTATAAAAAATTTAATTTAAAGAAAGAAGAAGAAAATAATAGAATAGGACATGTTTGTGAGAAAAAGAATTTCTTTTATATATTAATTTGAAGAGAATATGTCATGCGGTTATTTACACTTGGCAATAACCCAGACAAAGGCTGAGTCTTTTAAATGAGCGACGTGTGTGATTGGGGACCAGACACCATCACACCATTCATTCTTTTACCCAACGCACACTTTCTGAAGACCTTCTTCTTTTTCAGTTTAATCCAAAAGAAGAGTTTATAAAGAGATCAATTTCTTTTCCTTTGTGTTCCAAGTGCAATCCACTTTTATTTAACCTTGGGTCTTCTTAAATAGGCAAGTGCTGGAAGTCCCTAGAATAGTCGGCAAAAGCGGTAATTGCTTTTTTTGGACCAGTGGAATACCACTATTGAGAAACGAGAGTTGTAGGGGGGGTGGCTTTAATGGGTTGCTAGGCTGAGGCCTACCCCACCCCCTCACATGGGCCAGCTGTTCGTCTCTCATTCTCATAGGCTATGTCTCATTTATTTGTCTTTTCCTCAATATAAATATGCACCCGTCTACGTCTCCTTCTAAACCCCCCCGCCCTCCCTCTCTTTCTCTCAAACAAAAGCTGAACGCATCACCTCTAGGCTGTAGAGAGAAATACAGAGATAACCAGTGAGAGAGATGTCGAAGGAAGTGAGAGAAGAAGGCCAAACCCACCACCATGGCAAAGACTATGTTGACCCACCACCAGCTCCTCTCATCGACTTGGCAGAGCTTAAGCGCTGGTCCTTTTACAGAGCTCTCATCGCCGAGTTTATTGCCACCTTCCTCTTCCTCTACATCGCCGTGGCCACCGTCATTGGTCACAAGAACCAAACCGGACCATGCGATGGCGTTGGACTTCTGGGCATCGCTTGGGCCTTCGGTGGCATGATATTTGTCCTTGTCTACTGCACTGCCGGTATCTCCGGTAAGAATATTTGTCTCTACGTGCTTTTTCTGCTATCTATCTGGCATGGCATTTGAAGGGATTTTATTTGTTTTGGTGAATAGGTGGCCACATCAACCCTGCAGTAACATTTGGGATGTTCTTGGCTCGGAAGGTGTCTCTGATTCGAGCCATAGCCTACATGGTAGCGCAGTGCTTGGGAGCTATTTGCGGTGTTGGGTTGGTGAAGGCCTTCATGAAGCACCCTTACAACTCGCTTGGTGGAGGTGCCAACTCTGTGTCTCCTGGCTACAATAAAGGCACTGCTTTGGGTGCTGAAATTATTGGCACCTTTGTACTTGTGTACACCGTTTTCTCTGCCACTGACCCCAAGAGAAAAGCCCGTGACTCCCATGTCCCTGTACGTTTGATTCCTACATTCAGCTACCTCTATTAACAACTCGTTATGCATTTAGCTTTGGTTGCCGATGGTGTGTGAAATATTTATGGGTGCAGGTTTTGGCTCCATTGCCAATTGGATTTGCTGTTTTCATGGTTCACTTGGCTACCATCCCCATTACTGGTACTGGCATAAATCCTGCTAGGAGCTTCGGTGCTGCTGTTATCTTCAACAATGAGAAAGTTTGGGACGACCACGTATGATTTTAAACTAGATTATAAATATGCATGTATAATATAATATAATATAATGTTGAGATTCCTTTCAATAGTATGATGATTAACGAGAGGTATTTATGGCGTACAGTGGATCTTTTGGGTCGGTCCATTTGTGGGAGCATTGGCGGCTGCGGCATACCACCAGTACATACTGAGGGCAGCAGCTATCAAGGCATTGGGATCATTCCGAAGCCACCCCACCAACTAATTCACAAAGAAAAATCGAAGACCATTCTCTGCTTTCATTCATCATTCATAATTTATTCGTTCGGTTTGTGTGTATGAGATGTAGTTGATGACCATGACCCTTAGTTCTTCCTTCTTCGTCTTTATTTTTATGTTGCCAGCTTTGGCTCTGTACCATTGTTCATGACTAGTACAGTTTTTATCCTCCTTTATATTTTTTTTTTTTTCACATATATCTTTGAGTATCTTTTGCTCTGATCCCACTATTTCTTAACCCCACCCAGTCTCACTGTCAACTTTATACCAAAATCCCTAAAATAAAAAATTCAACGTTACTTAGTGAATTGGTTTATTTAATTTGTTGATTCTCACCTGATGGGGGGGAATGTGAAAATGTGATTGAGGCTGAGCGAAATAAATATTACGGTGATCCAATGAATAAACTAGACGCAGTTTTTCAGTTCTTTATTTTCTGCTTATGCAAATAGTCCAATTGTTAAGAGAACACGTGGTGGCTTCTTCTTTTCTTTTAAGCTGTTGAGCAGAAAGTAGAAAAAAAAAAAAAAAAAGGAGATGAGATGGCACGTGTCATTTGTTTCGAGTGGGCGGTAAATTAGGGTTCTGATTCACCGCGTCTATAAGAGTATAATATTTTATTAACTAGAGGATTGGGTTTTCTGATGATATTTTCATTATGAAGTTGCAGCTTTATAAATAAAAATTTATGAACTGACGACATAGAAAGGGAATCAAAGCGTCGTCATCGTCTTTTAAAGAAGTCACAAGCAACGCTGTAACGGTCAAACAGGGCCTGACACAGGTCCCGTGGTTTTTTTATTTATTTAATCACCGAACAACACACTTCATTTCATAAATTAACTTGGGAACCTCCTCTCCTTGTGGCGAGGCGATCATAAATTCTTCTCCTAGTTCCGTTCCTGTGTAGGGGCCACGGGAAGTAGTATTTCTCGCTGGATTCAACTCCTTTTCAAATTAGGATATAGCTCGTGTTTTTATTTGTGGCGAAGCTTTTGGAATTTCAAGATTACACATGCACTGCAAAACATAAACTGTAGTTACATCCTCCCAGTTTCATGTACAACTTTTTGTGTAGTCTCTTTAGCATGATGGTGGTGATCAGTGATCACTGTCAGAATGATCTTTAAGATCAAGAATGCATGGGTGTTATCTTTGATAATTGGGATACACAAGTCATTTGCGATGGATGTAGGAAATGGTGGGTGAATAAGGACGCGTATACTGAAAACAGCATTTCACCGAGGTTGATCATGACAGACCCCGGGTTTCATTTTGCATATCTATTAAAAGAGAAGATCTAAAATCAGGCTCCCGTCCCCATCAGGCCTCCTGTTTGCAGGAGGAAGTTTTGAGATTAATTGAATCAATATGTATGTTTGAATAACACTGAATTGTTAAATGGTACGTTAGAACTATCCCAATTATACTATGTTGGCAATATTTTGGAAACAAAATGATATTATTATTATTATTATTTGTTGGATGAACTTTTGTGTTTTTCTTCAATGATAAATATCAATGTCACTTGTGATTATTATAACATTTTTTTTATATTATCTATATTATGAATTGGTTATCAAAGGAGACAAAAATATTTGTATATAGTTTTTATTGATTTAAAAAAGGCATATGATAGTGTTAAGGAAAATTTTATAGAAGATTTTAGAGAAAAAAAAAGTACGTATTGCATATATTCGAATAATAAAAAACATGCATAATAAGATTATGACTTGTGTGGCAATACAAAATAGAAACACAAAAAAAATTTCACAACTATTAAATTATATCAATAGTTTTTTTGAGTCCGTATTTTTTTAACTTTATTTTAGACGCAGTTACTGAACATATACAAGATTTGAGACCTCGATGTATGATTTTTTCAAATAATATAGTCTTAGTTGGTGAATCGAAAGAGAAAATAAATATGAAGTTAGAGTTTTAGAGTTATGGAGACAAATTTTAAAAACACATGATTTTTATATAAGTATAAATAAAACAGAATATATAGAATGTAATTTTAGTAAAAGATGAATAAATATGAATTTAGAAGTAAAATTTGGATACCATATATTAAAATAAGTTACAAGTTTTAAATATCTTGGGTCAATTATACAAAATGACGGCGAAATAAAAGATGATGTAAACCATATGATTCAAGTGGGATGGATGAAATAAATGAAGATTTCGAATGCCATTTGTGATAAAAAAAAAGTACCGTTCAAAGTTAAAGAAAAATTCTACCATACAGTTATAAGACTTACTATATTGTATGGTATTGAATGTTGAGTAGTTAAAAGGCAATATAAAGATAAACTCAATATTACAGAGGTAAAAATATTGCGTTGGATGTATAGACACACTAGAAGAAATATAATTAGTGGTAGCAACTATTGTAAAGAAGATAAAAAAATTTGGCTTAAAGTAATTTGGATATGTGTGAAAAAACCTTATTGAGAAGAATAAATCAAATAAAAAATAATTCGATAGTTAGAAAAAGAAAAATATTAAAGAAAATAATAAGTTAAACTATTAAAAATGATTTAATAGTTAATAATTTATTTTTTAATCTCATTTATAATAGACTATTATAATATCATTTGATCCATGTAATCGACCTCATTTAACAAAAAAAGACTTAATTGTTATTTTTTTGTATCTATATTATGACATATAAAAAAACCCACGTCACAAACATTATGGCTGAAAAGGGAAAATGAAAATTAGTAAGATGAAACTACGGACACGGAGAAAGCACGTCAGTTGAGGCCTGAGTGATGATCACAATTCTATCCAACCAATATTGTTGGGAAAAATAGATATAAGAGATCGAAGTACAATGGTTTAGGTAAATGTGCAATACATACTACGTGTTTAGCCAGCTTGAAAATATTGCTTACCTGCGTTTTATTCAGTAACACTCTACCTGTCAAACATTAGAAGACATACACAATGGCACCCTTCAAAGACAAAATAGCTAAGCACTTGTATCAGTATTACAATAGTTCATCTATCAAGGATTTTCTATCCACATTATCAACCTTGCTCTTGATCAAAGACATGCTTTTGTCAAGTTCAGAAGACTTGAGCTCAAGCTCCCTCAAACGATCTCTGGTCTCAGCAACTCGTGTTCTAATAGCAGCAGCCTCCTCTTCTTTCTGAGCCAAAGTTTCCATTTCTAATTCAAGCTCCTTCCTCAAAGACTCTACTTCACGGTCAGACTCAGCCTTTGCCATCTCTACAGCTCGGTGCTGATTGATCCGTTCAATATATTCAACAATTTCATTGAGTATAATCCGCAACCAGGCTACATTTAGTTGAGCAGATTCTACATCCTTAAGAATAGCCAACAATTCTTTGACTTTAGATTTTGTTAACTGCATTACTGAGGTGGATTGTAACTCTCGGACAACGAAGCAAACACACTCTACGTAATATGAGCGCATCACAGCTGATTCCAAATGACAGCTTGCTCCTATATCCCCATACTTGTCAAAGATAGATCGCAAGATGGGAGCAAAGCTTTCTTTCACATGGTATCTTCCAATGGGAACACGGGATTCAGAAACAAGAGACTCGGTCTCTTCTTCGCTATCTTCATTACCCACGGTAACACCTGAGAAAATAAAATCCATTGATCTACCAGGTGAAGTAGTAAAAAGACCTTCACCTGTGTCATCAACGTTGGCATTTGGAACAACTTTATCTGAAGCATTTTTTTCATCTACTTGATTTGTTTGTGTGTGGTTGGCAAAGTGCTCAACATCCTCATTTGGTTGATCTTTGTGATAGACAGGCTAGCAAAAAAACAAAAGTGCAGAAGAGTAGAGACAAGTTAAATATATGGTTAAAATGAGAGTTTATATGTATTATCCATAAAAATAACACACTCTGCGCTTGTAGAGTATGAGAGAAAAGAAAGGTCACTACCTTATCACGAAAATGTTCTTCTAAAGTAATTGGCCCAGAAGAAATTTGTTCATTGCTTTTTGGCTCCACCCTTTTCTTTTCAGAATAGAGTGATACTGGAGATGAAGGATCTTTGACATAAATAGCCCCGACTTTTGAGGTGGGAACACTGTCATAAACAGGACGTTCTGGCTTAGAAACTAGCTTCTTTTTCCTGCCAAACTTTAAATGAATGACACCTGTAATTAGAATGGACAGGAGTAAGCTACTGATAGTCATTGTAACGTACTTAAACCAGTCAGACAAATAATCAGACAAACCTTGCCCGTATTTGAAGTTTATGCTTTTAAGCACATCATTTGTACAAACATGATCATTAAGTTCATATTTGTGAAGTTAGAAAACCAATCACCCACCTTATTAATGATGGTACGAATGTATGAGATGAATAATAACATGTTTTGTCAAAAATACTCATTTGTTATCATGATGATTGTCAAATCTGAATGTCAATGATGTTTTTATCATTTAAAGTTCGAACACAAGCTGGTGAATTATATCCAATGGTACCATAGTTCAATTTCATTCCCTAAACCTGTCTGTTTCAAGAAAAAATTGTTGTTGATTCCATAACGCTTACAATTATATCAAAGATTTTAGCTTACATGACATGTTTTAAATGGAAGCAGTACAGCTTTAAACTTATTCAGTACAACACTGAAACAAGAAATAATTCTCAGGTTAATCTTTAAAATGATTCTTATTCTTCAGACCCACTAGTTTCGTCACAAGGTGATTGTGTTTTTCTAGAAATACATTGGATCATATAAATGAAGAGAAATCTTACTTCAATAAAACTCTAACTGGGTGATGGAGTTCACTACAAGAAGACACATCGTAAATTATAGATTATGTCAAAGACCACTTCTTCAACTCAAAAGTTTATCTCGATAAGTGAAAGTCTATGAATGATTTTATTATTATATTTAACATGCCCCCTTTACATGAAGACTTTTTGGGTTTGAAGTCTGGAACAGACTCATGCTCACCCTACCTTGTGCTGAAATTTCATGCAGCAAGAATCAAGCAATTAACTACTTAATCATAGAGGCTCTAATACCATGTTAAGGCCACTTCAACTCAAAAATTTAGGCCCATAAATAATTTTATTATAGTCTATAACAAGTTAAAAGTTATTTAAAGAAAAATTAGAAAATTATTATGTGATTGTAAACCAGTGATATCATTAAATAGCAGAAAAAAAATGGGGGGAAAACCTGAATCAGCTTTTGACATTCTTTTGTAGCAATATTCACCACATGCATGGTAAGGATTAGATACTTTAGGGCAACCAAAGTGTGTACGATTTTCTTCATTTATATTTTTTCCAAGCTTACCATCTGTTACAGTTCTGCGATTATCTTTGAAAAGACATATGAAGACTTTACATGTATTGAGAGGTTAGTAGCTAAAAAGAATCTCTAAAGATTTATATAATCCCAAATATGTTGAATTAGGGTTGAAGCATCATAACATTGTATTTTAATAGAAAAATTCATATGGATCATAGTATGTCAAAATTGCTCACACTAGTCATAATATCAGGAATATTAACACATGGCCATTGGCTACAGAGTCAAGAAGAAAAAAGAAACAAAAATATAAATTATAGCAAGTCCTCTGGATAGCATTTTGTTTTAAAATATCTAAATAAAGAAAAGGGCCATAAGCCACTTTTGTTGAATTCATATCTCATGAATGCTTATTTTTAACCAAAATCCAACGAAAAGTAGGATGGCGGCCAACAATACAAAAAGTGGCGTTTCACTTCGCAAAGCATAATCATAAAGTATGTAAAGCAGAGCAAACAAGAAGTTGAATTGACCTGAACTCTTTTTATTTTTCTGTGGCTCGGTTTCTTTTATCTTTCTCAAGCAAGCTTCCGTGCATTCATGGTAAGGATTAGATGCATATACACAGTCAGGAATAACTCTTCCGTTCTGAGCCATCTCCTTGTAAGATTAACCTGCGGTAGCAACAAAAGTGTTGCATCAAGTATACAATAAGAGGAATGAGTTCTTACCTACAACTACTGTCCAAGATTGGAGCAGTTTATTTTTACCAAGAATTTCTAGCACGATATCCAGAAAAAAGATAAAATGATCATCTATATACACCATCTACAGATAAAGAAACTAAATCTGGGAAATAAAATGCAGCACTGAATATATCGGACCCGTTCTCTTTGATAGAGATTAATGGAAATTCTACACTCAAAAGCATTCAGAACAAAATCATGTCTTCAATGCAGAGAACGCGTAGGAAAATATCAAACCACCATGCCCCCCACCCCCCCCCCCCCCTCCGTCCCCAAAGAAAAGAAGAGAACTTTACTTTTCGGTCCAAGGAAAAAAGAAGAAGCAATAACCAGAAATGAATCACATGCAGCATATCAGTGGGTAGACCCACTCGAATCCTTGGTTGGATTGAAGAGTCATATATGAGTTATTCATCCCCATAATTCAGAAATTTATCCCGATTTCTTATCGAAACTTCACTCGGAAATTGAACACAAAATAAAGACTCAATCAATATACAAAAACGGATGCTACACATAAAATTCGCTCCACATATTATTTCAGAAACCTTCAAAAGCGGAAAAAAAGCGCAAAACAACATTACTAGGCAGAAGAAGAACGTTGCTATTAGTAAATAAATAAAAAAATAAAGAAGAATTACCAAGAAAAAAGAAGGAGGAACCCATAAAACCGAATCCCAGCAGAAAAGATGAAGGTAGAGAATGAGATATTAATACCTCCGGCAAAATTTGGAAATTGGGAGTATAAGCTTTAGGTGCTCTTACATCCCTTAAATTTCTGTTAATGGATCAGAAGTGAGTGCCGTTATGGCTCTGTTTCTTTTGACAGCCGAGCCCCCGGAACTTGTTAGGACTCTTTGACCATTTTAGCCATAAAATAATACGAGCAAGAGAAAAAGCCAATTTTGGTTGGTAACATCTAATTTAATTTCTAAATCTAAATATTACAAATCTTATTTAGTTAAATTCTTCAAATGTTAACAATTTTTTTTTTTAATTTTTTGGTCAACAAGTTCTAGAAAGTCCCGAGAGGGATTTTACAAATTTGCCACGTTTGGTCCGATACGTTTGTGACGCAATTGCTGCGGTAATCAGTGGGCTGCAATTGAATGCCCAAGAATCTCAAATAATCTGGGATCTGATTGATTCTACACAAATCCTTGGATAAATTTTTGTAGACTTACTCTACCGATAAATACGGGAGTTAATGATTTTGATTTCAGAATTCCTTCCACAAGTTGCTGAATAAGAACATTCTTGCAATATTTTAAATTTTACAAAATCAATCAATAAAACTAATCAAACCATGAACAAAATATGGCAATCAAAGTTAGCTCAATTAGTTTAGTAATAATCATACGTAAAATTACTCCTTTTTTTAAAAAAAAAAAAAAAACTAAGACTGTTAATGTACCCAGAAGATCACCTTATATGAATATTAATTAAAACCTTTCCATGTTCCCCCCCCCCCTAAATATAACTTGCTCATTCATATTCAACATCCCAAACAAAATATTTGTAATTAGATATAGAGCACAATTTTGTAAATAAAGAGGCATCATAGATTCATATCATGCAAGTCACACAGAATTCTAAATTTGATGGGGAAATTCGTTATTAAATTTTTTTAGCATGATAGTAAACGACCGAATCAAATTTAAAAAGAAAAAGAAAAAGAAGATTATAAAAGGAAATTGAGTCTCATTAATGGAAAACTTTTTATTTCTTGAAATAAATTAATGGAAGAGGGAAAGAGTTGAAAATAAGAAAAAGGTTAGGGATGAAAATCAAATAACTTTTTACTTTCTTATGCTACAAAAATGAGATGAAAGAAAATAAAATAAAAATTATATATTTATTTATTACTTTTTGGGACAATTAGAATATTGTCACGAAAAACTTAGGTGTAAATGTTCAAGAGACAGAAAAACTGTCAATGACTTTATTATTGTTAATATATATGTATATGATTGAATGACTACATCTATCGCATGAATTAAGTTAGAAATTTTTATCATTTTTATATTTATCATGACAAATTAATTATCATTTTAATTTTTATCTCTTATCTCTCACCATGTACTTTTATATTTATTTTCGATTTTTCTTATAACAAATATCATGACCACAAAAAATATTTTCAACTCTCTATTCACTCCCATGTTCAAGGAGAATGGGTGTTATTAAATTTAAACAATGCAGTCTATATTTATTTTTATTTTGACACAAATATTTTTATATTATTTAAGTATAAGACTAATTTTATTTGTAGTATTGAAATTATTGTTTCTTAATAATATTTTTTTCATAAATTTAAATATCTAACATTGGAGAAACCCTCACAAATATTCTATTTTTTTTTTTACATTCCTTTATTTTTTTTAAATGAGCTTTTCCCATTAATTTGTAATCATTCCTTCACACATTTTAAACAAAAGTATAGATGACGTTGTTCTAGAAACAGCAATGCATAGTAGACAAAGATAAACAATTTTTTTTTTTTTTATAAAAAAAATGAGAGGAATCCTTATTAACCTCCAAAACGCGCAGTTTGCAAGAAAATTATAAGTGAAGCATTAAACGAAAGGTTGCTTGAAGCAGGAGGTTACAGCCTTCAAAAAGTAACTAATTTATGTACACTTTAGCATCGTACGTGACCAGATAGACGTGCACATATATTATGAATTTAAGAAAGTTTAGGCTTCTTTGTTTTTCTCCGATGACTTTGGTGAGGTCCTTGCTGCCGCTGATTACCAGCTTCCGTGACTCCGCAACTTGTGCAGTAAAAGAAAAGTTACCGTCAAAGACCGCCATTCGAGTTATAACCGCATATTCTCCTCCTTTCTTTTTTTTAGTAGCATTTTGGACTTTGGAGGAATTATGCACTCTTTTTCATTTTGGACTTTGGAGGAATTATGCACTCAAAAGCATGTCCTTGTCCCTTCAAGTGCATGAATCTGGCCGGCCTCTTTATATTATATATGGCCCATTAATTTTGTCAAATCCTAGAATGAGTTTATGACGTAGTTCAGTGAACCATCAAAAACAAAACCGGTGCTATCTACTTATCCATATAAACAAATAGTCGTTGCCTTTAAATTTAATATATCAAACTAACATGTTGACTTCGTAATACACGACATAATTTCAAACAGATTTTTAAAATTCCAAAGTTATAGATTTCATAAAATTTAAACACATATTAGAATTAGGTGAAACAAATATTAGATTAGATCAAACTTGGATGAGAAAGACATTATGGAGTTGTGTCTTCTGAGTATTGGCTGCAATTATTTCCCATACTGCTCATCTCCTATTCCTACTCTCCACTGGGTCCTCATGCTTCTTTATATTCTCACGATACTTGTTGCAATTGTTGGCCACTGCAAATAAAGTCATTGACCTTAGCGGTTGCAGAGATCTTCTCCTGTTTAACATTGATTAAGATTTGCTCCTTGCTCATCGCTAGAGGCGCACGTGCGATAGGGAAGTTACTACCTTTTCTCTTCTTTTCATTCATACAAAGAAAATGTTTGTTGGGAATTATATATAGAGAGAAAGGGAGGGGAATTGCTTGAGGGTTTAGTAAGGATGAGAGGAGGAAATGTTTGTGATTAAAGTTGATTCAGTTTATGAAATTTGGGAGAAGAAACTACTTGTAAAACTTAATAATTCACTACTTTTCTTTCTCCATTTTGAATATGGAAGGAAAAGAAAACCATTTCTTTATATTTCTTTGCCCTCTCGTACGCTTTCAGGTTTCGACTTTCAAAAACAACTGAAAGACCAGCGTATCCCTGTGTCTGTGTGTATGATAATTGACCTTAGATTTGCTATATTACTTTGTGCTCTCTTGTTAACCTTTAACCATTTCAGATCCTCAACATTTGCCCCATAAGGTTGCGTCTTTCCGAGTGTGAGATAATGCATAATTATTGCACATCTTTACAAATAAATATTGATGAGGAACATCATTGACATTTAGATTAGTAAAACTCAGTAAGTGCCAGAATGCCAACAATTTCAAGTTGGAGGAAGAAAATGACTCAATTCACAAAAGTCAACGTCAGCAAAATATTGGTCAAAAGACACAGAACAGAGCATATCTGCAAATTGGTAAAAGGAGAAGTTGGCAAGTCCAGAAGAAGGTCCCATTTAATAACCCAACTTGAGCAACAATCCGAAGCAAACAAAGTAGCTAATCACTCTCCATCTTTGAGGGAGATAAATTGGACAAGAATTATGGGAGAGAGGAGGTTGAATTTGTGGGGCGGAATTAGTAGTGTTGGTAGAATTACCTTGTTTGACTTGAATGCCAAACCTCATGCCTCCAAGGCAGTGACCAGCTACACTACAAATGAACCAATATGTCTTCACCTGAGTGAGCACCACTTGATCTTCTCCGCTCTCGTACTTGACCAATACCCCGCTACTTGCATCACAGCTTCGGTAAGTGTCCTCTGTTACTTCATTCGCATTATGCTTCCCTTTCACATACTTGAAAACTATACCAAACCCAAAATCATACATCTTTGATGCCAAATCTTTACATAACAAAGTAGAGATTGAAGGATTTAGGACATACCCAGAACATCACCCACGCTAAAGTTGTATCTGGCTGCCCATGAAGCAAAATTTGTCTGGTCGCTCCATTCTTCTTCGTCACCAACGGTATAAACACTAGCTTTGGCGTTGTTGAGCATAGTCAGAATTGCCAGCAGGAAGCTACAACATTTGAGAAACTTTCTTCCCTCCCTCTCCATGTCTCTGGAATATGATAGGGGAAGATGTTAAGGAACAGGGGAAAATAAGGGTGAAATTGGAGGAGGCTTGTGGCTGAAGAGAAAGTCAATCATGAGCGTCTAGCTCATGTTATCACTTGCGTGTACTTGAGGAGCTTGACTTTATCAATATGATCAGTGCAATACGAAGTTGCCAATGGTAATGGACCCAAAGGTACGTAATACTTAAGCCTCAAGGAAGGACAGAGCTGGCCAAATGATCATGAACTTGGCACGGAAGATACGTTATGCTTGTTTTCTTATGATGCTCTTTTATTATTTTATAAATCCCAGAGTTTGACAATTCTAAGTGGACTTCTTTTTTTATCTATCTTATTTCTTTTTCAGCCGGCTTAATGTCCATCTCCGTTATTATTCATTATTTTCTTGTCAGTCTAATCATTATTTTATTCGGCCAAGTTAATGTTGAATTTTTTTTTTTTTAACAAGTGAAAAAACCACCTTCATACGTTATGATAAGATATTTAGACTAATAAATAAAAAATAAAAATAAAATAAATAATTTTTATAATTTTTAAATATATAAAAATAAATACCCAGTACTATGAATGAAAAATAAAGAGACAACGTATCCTTTAAATTTTAATCTATCAAATAATATATCTTAAAAAATTAAATATACAACTAAAATAACATAAAAAAAGAAGAAGAGTCATATTATAGAAGAAGCAATAAACCTCTTAATGTTTTTTAAAGATTAACTCTCTTTAAATTTTTTCTATATAAGTTTGGTGTTGTAATTTTGATACTGTAGATCTGAATAAATAGATGTATATTTTTAAAATTTTAAAAATCTTTTTACAAAAAAAAAAATCTTCTTTAAAAAAAATAAAAAAACTCTCTTAAAAAGAGAAAAAAAATTTCTCATAAAAAAAATAAAAAAAAATTTAATAAAAAAAATAAAAAACAAAAAAAAAAGATGTGGAGATAGAAAAGGGGTGGGGGAGGGGTAAAAGTATTTCCATCCCCTCCGCCAACAAGCTTCGCTGCTTCTTTTCGCACAGAGAGAAAGGAGCGCTATGTTGGAATCTGGACAGAAGGTTCCCGCCTGGGTTTCATATCTATTGATGATGGTTTCAGGCTATGGATTTGTGGCCCACAAAGGTTTTCTGCTCTTTTTGTTAAGACCATGATGGTGGGCCGTTTAAGAAGGAAAAAAAAGGATGAGGCCAGAAAAGTAAAGAACTTGTGAAATGACACTTGGTCCAATAGGCCGGTCCAAAAAAAATGGACAGTTGGTGCAATATGAATATGATTGGACAAAACCCTACGCTGAGAAAATGAACAACCTTGAGGCCACTGATTAAACCCTTTCTAAATCTTCTTCCCTCTTTTTCAATTCCTGAGAGTAAGAATAGTGCCCGTATTTCGTTGTTCAGGCAATGGCGGGTGGCCGATTCCGTCAGATCATTAAGAAGTACGGAAAAGTTGCCCTTGGGGTTCATTTTTCTGTGTCTGCTGCTTCCATCACTGGCCTCTTCATTGCAATCAACAATAACGTCGATGTTGAATCTGTTCTTGAGAAGTTCCATCTGGGTGCCCTTTCCCCCAAAGAGGATCCACATGCAAATCCCCCGGGAAACACACATGGAAAAACTGATGGATCTTCCGTGATCCACGAGACACCTGCGTCAACACCGGCGACCGAAGACAAGAAGAGGAATCGAACGGCTGAGCTCGTCACTTCCTCTGGTGGGGCTTTCGCCCTTGCTGTGCTCTGTAACAAGGCTCTTTTTCCCATTCGAGTTCCCATCACAATCGCGCTAACACCTCCGATCGCGAGGTTCTTGTCGAGGAGGAATATTATCAAGACTGGTGTCTGAGATTAGTCAGTATTCTCCCTTGCAAATTTGTTCCCTTTTGCTCCTTCCCCTTTTGATGTTGCCAATTAGATAAACAAATTTTGTGCAAATTTAATTACATTATCAGATTTCGGTCGACATTGATTTTGATGTGCCATATTGCTATTGTGTAATAATAGAACTAGAGTTGTGCTTACTTTGTTGTATGGTTCTATTTTAGACATGAATAAGAAGAAATATAGGAAGTGCTGGCTTGACGTGGGAACTTCCTTTTAGTAGAGTGGCCGAGCTGAAAACCATGATAATTTATTGCCAGATGAAATAACAGAAACTTGCAGCAGCTTGCTTGTTTGTACTTCCTCTGCAAGAAGCAATTTTCCACCTTACTACAACTACTAACATAAGCTCCTATTTAGAGTTGTTCGGAGAGTTAAATATTTCATTCCCTGACACAGAGCTTTGAAGTTAGCTTCCTTGCACCCAGTCCCAACTATCAGGTAGTCTCATATCCTGCTTTATTTTGCACGGGGCTGGTGAGAACCTTCTAGTTGATGCTACTGACTCATGAGTGATCCTTGCACTCTAATAAAAGTCAGTTGAAGGGACAAGGAATGACTGACTTTAGCACCATTCTGCTCTTTATTGTGAATACTGAAATTATTCTGGATCTGCGATTGGTAACAGCTGGACCGACTAATCCTAAAATGCCTAAACGCATTCCACATTTCCACTTATGGGTGCATGACTATCTGGTATCTACTTCTGAATTGAAACTTGACAGAACCAGCCAAGCACCCATTTTTTAACCTAGTATATGTACTTTCTTTTGCACTCGCCTACAGATGAAGCTTTGGAGATGTCCTTAACTATTGGCATTAACCATTGGAAATGCTACTTACACACCCAAATTGGATGCAGAACGGACCAATGACTGTTCATGTGTGTTTCCTTAAATCGTTTTTTAACTGAGAAAAATCTACCGAAAGTAGTTCTTGGGGTCGGAGGGCACAATCCATAGAGAAACTTTGCTATTGATAGGATCAATTTAGTATCAAGAGCGTTTCTGCTAGAGAAGCATCTTGATTATAAAGATGTTGATTTTGTTAGAAGTTTACGGTAAATATATTTGATGATGTGCTTGATGCCCACATTATATATTTAACGTCACAGAACAGGAGCAGCATCTAAGATTAGGTTTATAATATCTAAACTGGAAAGTTTGTATTGTATTTCTGTAAACACAGGAAAAATGTAAGTGATGAGGGAAACTAATTAGTTTATTGAAAAGGAATCTCCATCCACATATTAGTTTAGTCTTTAAATGATTGAAATTGGAGTACATTAAAGACGCAGGTATGCAGTAGGAATGTTCTTCTTGGCTTGAGAAGAGCTATGGATTTCAATCACGTGGCTAAATAATCTACTTTAATATCAAGATGATATTTGTTTGCTGGAAATCTCTGCCTCAAAGCTCGATATTCGATTGGAAAATCCTACTTAATAAAGAAAATTTCGGTGTAGGTGGTGTACAGGAACGGTGACATTGGCGTAGCTTTCGACGATTGAGGAAGGGATGTAACACCAATTTTAGCTTTTGGAACAGTGCGGTTAAAATTATATTACTTTGCTTTGCCAACAACAGTAGGAGTTTCGTCTCCTCGTTATATTTCAGACTGCGGAATACATCAAATGGGGCCTCAAGAGTATTATCTTTCCCTGTTTACCCTACAAGAGTGTATTCGTTATCGAGCTTGGCATTGAACGCTTTGCCCCCCGATAATATGTCTGACTTACTGATTCCCCAGTATAATGGATAAAACAGTTGTAGTAATATATCTAATAAGTCGGGGCCTCTGCATAGCAGGAAGTAGACAATGGCAACTCAGGACTCAATGCTTTTTTACCATGAAGCTTGTATAAGTCGAAATCCACTGGAAAAGAATGAAAGGTATTCAGTCTTGAGTTATATTCAATTCATCAGATCCTGACATGCAGGAGGTAATCAATCAATGACAATCAAATGCCTTCCAACACATGAGAAAATCCCCACCCCACCCCCTCCTTTCAAAGCCAGAAAAATGGATAAAATACAAGTTATCAACCAACGGTAACATCGACTTCCTTCCTCACCAGGTAATCAAAAATATGATTTCCCAGCCTGACTGCTCGGTCAGTGATTGCTTCTCTCCCTGTAGCAACAAGACACCCACCAATTCTGTTCCTAGCTTCTACAAGCTCCTAGAAGTGAATTGGTATTTCAAACGAGAAATGAAAGGTTCCAATTTAGCAGTGAAAACGACAAGACAGGAGAACCTTAACAATGATCAGTAACTTTAAATTTTAAATATGGGCAGACCCTCTTGGCTTTAACGAGAATATTTTTATAACTTATTTATGCTGCCTCTTTCATATTCTTAAATTCCTCACAATCAGCTCCAACCTCAGTCAGCGCCAAGAGAAGTTTTGGCACTATCTTGGCTAACATCAGCTTGAAACCTACAGAAGTTGAATTCTGATCGCTCTTGTCACTGATCGTGGCATCTCTAGTCAGCGAACCAATCAGGTAACCTTTCATATATGCATCACAAGCCTTAAGGATGTAATGACCACGCCTCCTGAAATGTTCCTTGATAAGCACTTCGAAATCCTAGAAATTACATCAGCATAACAACAGTCAAAATTATACTGCACAATAAAAAGAAACTACAGTATACACTACACCAAAAACTCATTAAAAACATTAAATCCACAAACATTGTTGATGCAGTCCTAGTATTGTAGAGATACTGTGAACTTTCCACAACATCAAGTTGGAGATTTTCCAGCTCAGGCAATGCAATATGCTACAATCAATAAAATAATTTCAAGTACCCTACATTAAATAATATGCCATCTTTGTAATATGGTAATTTGGACACCAGTTGATTTTATACTTGTCTTGTACTAGGAATTTTCCTCTGCTAAATATCTTGCTTTAAATTGCATATAAGCTATTGAAACAGTTGCTGCTACCAAGCACTGATCATGACCTAATCAAGATCACATGCTGGGTATGCATAACACGATAGTCCTTTATCCACTATTAATAAAATAGGAAAGATGTTCTAGCTCAGTGATTAAACAAAACCCACAAGATCTATCTTTTTATTCATAATTACCTTGGGAGGTTTCCGCATAAGATACATAATTGTCTTGCAGTTAAGTAAAAATGTATTTTCGTTGTACGACAATGAATTCTTCTCTCCTTCGGCTGTTCCAATCTGCTTATCATACCCAGCCTCATTGAAGTACGGCTTCGAGTTGAGCACTAAACCTTGCAGTGAAACTAGAACTTGAAGGATGCTAGAAGATTTTGGATCCCATACTTCATTTCCTCTGCCTGTCCATGTATTTAGAAGGCTAAGGCACACCTTCCCTTCCTCATACAAATTAGGGTTGATCCGCCAACCACCAGAATGATAGTATGCTGACTGCATCATTCAAGGAACAGTCCAAAAACAAGAAGATATTATTATTTGGACTAAATTTAAACAAATTGAATAAGCAATTTCTATTAACTATCTTGATGGAAAAAATAATAAATTCTAGTGAGACTTTAAGATAGTATTCCTTACTGGTGGAACATCAGGATACTCTGATGGAAGGTGAAAATCAAAGAAAAAGAGACCATCTTGGTAAGGGGTCCCATATGCCCCAACTATAACCGCTCTCAAGAGATCCATTCGATCTTCATAAACTCGTACATAGATACCCTCTGTCAAAATTTTCTAACTGTTTAGACTAAACTGAAATACATGAACTTTGAAATGGATGACTTCAGTTAAGAGTATCACTCACCAGGCAAGTTATTCTGCAGTATGCTCCAATCTTGCTGCACCTTCTTAAACCATTTACGACTGTTACTCTGAAAGTGGATAAAAAAAATCATAGTGATCTTGGTATGATGTAAAAAAGAAAATTACATTAAAAAGAAAGGAATAAACATTTAAAATGTGTTTGCACACTTCCATGTTTGAATGGCTGCTGACATGATTAATGCTTTAAATCTTTGAGACAGCCAAATATAAGAAGCTGGATAAATACTTCTCTATTATGATCCTTGTCCATATGTGGGTGCATGTGTGTGTGTCTCACTCAATATTCATTAAAGGAATATAAAATCTACAACATTGAAGCTCCTATCATTCTATCTTTTTCTAACTCCAAGTCTCCAACATCCCATAGTTTATCAAGATATCAAAAATAAAGTGGCAGCAATACCTGTCCATTTGCGCCTATAAAATAATGGTCTGAAGGATCTTTAGTTATATCAAAGCGTTTGAAACCGCAAGCATCATTATTGCAATTTTCTGGGGCATCTTCGGTTCTCAAGCCACATAATGTCACTGAGGCTTCCAGAGAAACAACTTCGTCATTTTTTCCATTTTTATTTTCTGAATTAATACCATCATTGGGGATAGATTTTGGAGAACTAGACTCATCACTAACTTGTAGAGCATCAGAAGGTTCCATAATTCCCTCTGATGGAAGATCACTTTCACTTTTTGACTGGAGGCCCCTCGAGAATATTCCAGTGGCAAGTCTAGTAACAAATCGGAATGCAGCTAGGGGAACAGAAAGTGCAGCTGCCCTACCAAAGTTGTTCTCTTCACTCTCTTCTGCCTCAGAAGTAATGCTGCTTGAATTTTCCCTCTCAATATCCTGCACACCATTTTCTTGCAAAATTTAAAAATAAGCTTTATAACTATAATCAACATCTTCTACAACTAAGATTAAGAACAGTTAGTTGACCAATAGAACATCTACCACAAAACACATGTATCCATCCAAGGAGGAACTGACTAAAAGGCATACCTTTGATATGAGGAAATGAGAATTTCTTTCTAATATAGCAAATTTTACAACCACTTAATGTATCAATTATTAAACAAATTACATTGCTTCATATATATCTTTATATATAAAGAAAAGAAGAAAAAGCTGAAGAGCGTGATTATGAAACCACCAAATTTTGCTAGTCGAACTTTCAGATTTCCAGAACCATGATTTCCTATTAATTCAGAAAGTGGGACATTTAGATAGGGATCCTATCATCCTAATACAAGTACCTAATGACAGTTGGGTTTCCTCTGTGAAAGAAACAAGTTTAAGATTTACTGAAAACTACAGAACAAAGTACTGGTGTAAAAAGGAAAAAACCTCTCTTGAGTCCTCAAGGACTTCTGTCTCATCGTCATTGACAGTTTCCCAGCTTGCAGCATCACTCAATTCACTCCCAGCAGCAATTGATTCATCATCATCATCATCTCGACCAACAACATAGATTGCTTGGGGTCCAACCTAGAAATTATGCAAACAATTAAATGATATAATGGAGAGCTATATCATCAGACACAGACGTGTGTAAAAACCTAAAATTTGCATATAAGCAAATGAACCCTACTCTTCCTCTTTGCATCTAAGGCCCAAAAAAAAAACAAAAAAATTCTACGAGTGATTCATACATCATTTCAAGATGTGATGATGGCAGCAAAGAACATTTAAGTCACTATCAAAGGCCTTTAGCAACCTCAGGATAGCAAAAAGAACATTTCTGCACTTATTTTTAACACTCTGGCTCTGTGACATGATTATAGGTCTATTGCTACAAATTTAACTACATCAGGTAGATGCCAGACATTAGTATCATTAATATACAATGTAGGTAGTCTACAATCTTTCCGTCAACCAACATTACATAGAAAGACATACATCCCAGGCTCCCCTATCATGATACCAAACACAAATAGGATCCCAAAAATATAACTCTATCTCTATTTTTGTCTAGGTGGCACAGATAACTAACAGAACAAGGCACCTTAAGCTTAAGGATCAAGGAAATTTAATATTCTGGTTTACTTGTGATTCTGGGGCTAATTGTAACATGCAACTCATGAATTGTTTTTATCTGGCTAGCCATTAGTATGTCTAACTAGCTTCTATAATTTTTTGGTTTTCATTGGATAATTTTAGACTTGGATGTTTTGGGTCTTGTTAGGTTTTGTTGCATTGGTAGATTAATAGAACAAGGCCCCTAAGTTTTAACTTACTTGATTCTCAAGTTTAATATTCCCTCTAAATCAGGAATGTACAAGACTATTAAGAGAGATTCCTAACTCTAAAATTTCTGAATCATAAGCAATATTACCTAAGAACCCAGGTGTTCAGATTCTTCTACTCCTTTTCTCCAATATTACTTGCAAATTTTGCAATCTGTTTGGGCAACTTCCAGATTTGATTCATACTGGATTCAGATCCAAAAAGAATTGCCCTGCGTTTGCAAGCCCAATCACTTCCCATAGTAAAATTCGAATTTAATTGCAATTTATTCCTTACATTACTCTTCACAGCCCCCTAAAGAACCCTTCTTTAATCGTAGGCATTACTATTAGTATAAAGTTCTTACATCACTAAGACACATAGAAGACCATTTTAGTCACTAGCTGAGGCCTTAGCTTGACTATGTCCTAGTCATGCGAAGTTCAGCAGCTTAAATTACCACCAGACATAAATATAATTGGAACAGTTCTTCAGCTTCTCATCAACCAAAATTACATGCAAGCAGATGATGAGTAAATTATTATGTTAGTACCATAAAGGCAAAAACCAAGTTAGCAAATATGCAGTATTTATCTTTATCAAAATAGGAAGAAACTACATATAAGCGAGAAATTGAATCTATTCAAGGAACATACCGTTGACACCATCCCATCAGCCCAAGTAACTTCAATATCACCATTCTTTAGGCCAGTTATATTTCCAACCCATGAGAGATCCGAAAACTCAGCATCAGTTTCACCACTGGATGCATTTTCTGCTTTACTGCTACCTCTTTGGTTTTTTGTTCCCTTTTTAGCCCCACTTTCTTCATTTTTATGCTTTGATATCTCAATGGACTCTCCAACAGAAGCCGTATCTAATGAGAAAGTTGCAGGTAACAGCCGAACAACCACATCTCCATAGCAGTAATCATAGTCTGGATGGCCCTCTAGCTCATACACGCTTACAACTTCCTCCTTGTCAAATTCTCTAGGATCTTCTGCTCTGGCAATGGGTTTTAACCATCTTACACAAGCTGTCCGCTCTTTGGCATTAACACTTCTCACAACCCCAACACGCCTAGTTTCACAAATATCCTCACCATCATCAGAGGTCTTCTCTACCACATATTGTTCTGCAACAAATTCATGATCACCAGGATTATCAATTGGAATCAAACTTGTAGAATTTAGTCCACGCTCTATTGCTCCATCTTGCCAAGCAACATCAACTCTTGTCCTCGTGTTGACAATCAAAAGAGCTTTTTCAAAATTTTCTTCTTTCTTCCGGGCCCTCTTGTCTTTCCTAATCACAACTTTCCTTATCTTCTTGCGGTGCAGAGGCCAGGCTTCATGGACAGGGTCTTTCGATACTGAGAGAGAACTACCACAAGAGCTAGAATCACGTGAAGTATTATCATTCTTTTCCAAAGCATCCACTGGATCAACGTCCATGGCATCCTTATTTCCATTTAATTCCTCAACTGCAGCTTCTTCTGAATCACATCCACTTCCAGTCTGATTAGACTCTATTTCACTGTTGACAACATCTTGAAGTTCCAATTTGGATATGCCTTTATCTAAGGAAATAGTGGATGACAGTGTTGATGAGGGTAAGAGACACCAGTCACCTAATTGCCAATTTGCATGAGCAAAACAAGACAACAATTTTAAGTTTTTCGGACTCTGCTCTTCAGCTGGGGCAGTAGAAGAATCCTGCCCATAACCTGCAGATGCTATCCAATAAACAAACACTGATCCTACCGTAACCTTAGTCACAGTTCCTTCCAACCTATTAGCTTTCCACAAGCCAGATAACCATCTTGAATTCTTGAAAACTGATGAAGAGCTAGCCCTAACACGTTGCCCAGGGTAATAAGGGAAATGTCCATCTTCAAGGATATTCTTAGAAATTGGTTTAAGATGCAACGGATCTGCTTTGGTGACTTTACACACTGAACCATCATCAAATAAGACAGTAACATTATCTAAAACATCATCAATTCTGCCCAGCCAGGGCCCAAGCACCACATGATCACCAACTGTAAAATCTCTAATACGTTTTAAGTCTTTTGATGAAACCTCTTTTATTATAGATCCATCAGGGGATAACAAATCAACAGATATATTCACATCAACTATAACACCCACTTGCCCAGTAGGGTCTGAAGCAGCAGCAACAAAATCTCCGTGTAAAAACCCTCTATCAACAACTTCTATGTCACAAAAATTTTGAGTGGATTCAGATTCATTCATCCATAGTACACGCACCTGGTCAGCCAAAAGAGGACCAGTCTTAGAAGGCCCATCAGCACCATTCCTATCAGTGTTTCTGCTAGCATTATTATTGCTGTCGCCGTTGCCTTCCTCAATATTTCCCTCCTCAGTCTCACTATCATTCTCATCATCATCCTCATCATCTGTAATGCTGCTATCTGAATCCGAATCACCAGCAACTTCTGTCACAATCCCAATCATACCGCTGGAACTACTCTTTATAACATCTTGTCTATAGAAATATGGTGTATTACTTTTCTTACAAGAAATGTCACCAGGTCTGTTAACTTCACTGGTTCCAGTATTTACACTTGGTTTGATAACAAACCCGCCTGTAAGATTTCCTTGGCTTGAAAAATTACTGTTGTGATCATTTACAATAGGCTCCTTATCTTCAGGAAGAGTTTCATGTTGCTGATCTCCCATCTGAAAGCATATATAACGATGCCATAAATTAGTTATCCTATTTTACTTATTCAACTTAAAATTAGCAGTAGAAACAATAAATAATTCTTCAAACGAAAGTTCTACTTATGCTCTGTTCCCCCGTGAATAGTTTTCAGGATATTAAAAAGAAGAGAGGGGCGGGGCTAAAAATAAGTTTTAACATAGCGTCTTAGCAGACAAATAGTTCTGTGAATTACGTATTGGGCAAGGGGAAAAGTTTTCCCTCGTGTGTCAGTATTATCTTTTAATGGGTCAATAACAAAACACAATATGCCGAAGGTATATGGACGCAATGTTCTTGCAATAACTGCAGACATAAATTTGATACAAAATGTGACAGGAACCAGAAGAAAAAGGAGGGGAAAAAGGCAGAAATCCGCCGACATTCATGTATTGATAAACAGCTACACGCGAACAGGATCTAAATTACATGATATAATGAAACAGAAATCTGGTTTAGTTGTCATTGTAAACCAGTTTGCCACATACAGCATCGGCATGAAACCATATATTTGAATCAGATATTATCATAATTGTTGTTTTGCCAAACAAAATCTAAATTTTAAAGAAAAAATAATAATTAGAAGGCCCTAGAGCAGCTCAAAAGAAGGAAAACCAACGAGAAAATAGACAGATTGATCGTTCAATTAAAAGAAGACAAAATAGATGAATGAGCTGATTTTTCAAGCCGCGTCGCCTTCTTCTGAAAAAATTGCAAAAGGAAACGAATTTGAATATAGATAAAAAGCAATATTAACCGGATTTATTTAAAAAAGACCTAGTTTTGGGCAAGTTAGGAGAGATTTTTCAGGAATACCTCGTGAAAAAAGGAAGGATAAGTGTATTAATCAGAGTATCAATCAGTAACAGATGAGGAAGAGGGGAAAGAAGAAGAAGAAGAGCTGGTGTTTCCCAACGACGAAGAGCTTCTCTGTACGGCAGAGGTGGTAGAGACCCAAGAACATATTTTCAGAGACAGGAATTGGGTCACACACAAGGATTAAGATTTAAGAATGGATTCTCGTAGCGGCATAGGGGCAAATATGTAAATTCAATTTCCTTTATAATTTATGTTAGGGGATAAAATGACATGGATTACCATGTGGTATCCCATCAGGACCGTTTGATTTGCAGACCAAAGGAAATAACAGAGGGGACCTTTTAAATTTGGGCTTTTACTTCAATTAATATTATTTTATTTGAAGCTGTAGTTTCCTACAAAAAACGAGCTAGTATTGGTCGATTTCTTCCCAAGAAAGATATGTCTTCAGTCGAAGCAAAGAAATAAAATGCTTTCTTTAGTCATGGGAGATTGTTAAGGAGTTTTTGTTGATATGTGAAGGTAAAGTAGCCTTCCATCCCAAGCTAGCGGTAGGAAAACTCCATATAAACTTGTAACTATATTTCAATGGCAAACGTAAGGTATATATTGACATGGGTAATGTCCCATAGAACACTTCATTCCATGCAATAGTTTAGATTCTTTTCTCTTTTTTTTCAAATAGAACATTAATTTAATTAGTTTTAGCAATGAAGTCATCTTAAGTAAATCGTCACGTCTTGATTAAATTTATTAACATTTTAAGTGGCGAAATAAATGAGAAAATTAAGAGAAATTTTTGTGTACATGTATATATAGAATGGCCTTAATTTAAGTTCGCGTGGAGAGGGTAGTGAATTTTTTATAATCTCATTACAAGCTAATATTTCGTGTAGCCATGCACCCCAAAAACTGTCTTCTAGGATGCTACTTTTCGTGGTAGCGAGACACAGAAGGGAGTGAGAGGCAGGGTGTGATCGGTTTCTGCAGACAAAATGATCGTATGTCTCGCCGTTGTAGGTCATCAGGTGAGCCTCCATCCTTTTTGGTCCATAACGCTACTTATCGTTGATCTATACAGGAACCCAAATTTCTCATAAATTTATGTTCTTTTCTTGTTTTTTCCGATGGGTAGAATAACCCGCTTTACATACAGGGCTTCACTGAGGCTGATGACGCTCTCAAGCTCCATCGTGTCGTCCACTGTTCTCTCGATGTAGTGGACGAGCGAGGTACGTTACTCTGTACTCGTGCTCGTTTTACTAGTTAGGTTTTGATTTCGCTAACCTTGTATGGGCCTAGTTTTTTACGAATGTCGGTTTCTGGTAACTACATTTTATGGTAACAGCTCTGGCAAAGTGTTTATCTACGAGTTTACATTTTTTTGATCCAATAATTTAGTTTTTATGAACCTCCAATTTAGAGAAAACCTCACCCTCCATTCTAGATCCAACTTCTCGGAACAATGTAGTAGTTGTCATTATCAATATTGGCTGAATTAAGATCCTTGCCTTCTCTAGTACTTGTCAATTTAAAAGTTTGGATCCCAATTCCATTCAAAATATATTAATTGCTCAAAGTGACTTCCTTTTTAATTTTTGGGTGGGAGGCTTTAAGTAACATCTCATGGACATGGAATGTGTTTGCTGGGCAGTGAACAATCCTAAAAAATCTGGACCGGTGTTGAATGAGACGTTTCTGGGTCTGCTTTATCCTACTGAAAATTATAGGGTGTAAGTGCCTTTGTTGTCTGTTTTACATTCTAGACAAGTGTTGTTTGATTACCTAGAATCCACGATTCATTAAATGATTTGCAGTTATGGCTATCTGACTAATACAAAGGTGAAATTTATCTTGGTGACCACGGATCAAGATGTTAGAGATGCAGACGTAAGAAATGTGAGTATGGATAGACGTTGATGGTTTGCTTTCCCTACCAAAGTTAGATTTTCCTGCGAAATATATTTGTTTCCTTGTCTTATTGAAGGGATGGAGTATTTTTACTTTAACAATGATGTTAAATAAATACTCCAGGTTTGTGGAGGAAATAATGATAAGTTGGTACTAGACTGCTAGTGATAATGAACTCTCTCGATCACCCTACCCCTCCTCTGCTGCGAAAAGGAAGAAAGATACCCAGTTCTAGTCTTTTAGGCGGTGATTATTGGATATTTTTTGCCTTGCGCTGTTTTTTTTTCCGGAGGACACTCTATCCTCTTTCTTCCTTGTAATAATATTCTTTTATCCCCACAGATTTTCGATCTAGGCATGTGACCCTTTCATGTTACCCAGTTGAGAGCCTCTGTATTATTTCTTTGTGGGGTTCATCTAGTAATTTGCATCAATACCAGATATGCTGTGATGTTGATCTCTTCCACATGCATTTTCTTGTTAGATCAATTTCCCCCAAGTATTTTACAATTAAATTTATGTTACTGTTGGTTAAATTTGTGCGGATTGTACTGTACAGTATTTCAGAAGGTTCCATGCGGCGTATGAAGATGCGGTTTCAAATCCATTCCATGTGCCAGGTAAAAAGATAACGTCCAGAAGTTTTGCAGAACGAGTTAGAACGATTGTCAACTCATTTGGTCGGAGTTCGACTGGATGAATCTCTACAAATGTTGCGAGTCTAATCTTTTGTTCATGGTAACTGAAATGAAACTGGTGTGTTTCATTACTATATGCTTCGTTAGGAGTTGCTTTGGGGTAAAATATTTACCAGCAGGAATTGTATCAATCATTATATACTATTCAGAATCATTAAAGATCAAATGATACTGAAAAGCAGGCATCAAAAGTATGACAGCGACATCTCCTTTTTACTGGTAAAATCTTTTAAAGAAGAGTACAGTAATAAACTTAGAGCAAATCAACGATGACAAAGAGCATTTTACATTATTATTGTTGGCTCCATGCTTCCATCTGAGAGCTGTTTAGCTTTCCACAATCAAAATCAGCCCGGTTTAGCAGAATAACAGCTAGGAATGCAGATAAAAGTTTGTGTCTGAAAAAGGAGACCAATTTCGAATCACGCTAGCTCCTGAATAAAACCCACCATATAAGCTGTAAAGTCGAGATTAAAGCCTCTCCAACGTCTCTCATTTGCATATTTCTGGTCAAGTGGATTAGTATATTGGATAGACAAATAGCCACAAACTTGAATTTTGGAGATGTTTCAAAGAATAGATGGACAATTTAGAATATAATCTTATAGGGCGGTTAATGTCACTAATCAGTTAAGAAACAGGAATTCACCTTGGAGGGTGGGAATCTAAGGAAAAAACCAGTCATCACAAAGAAACCTGTCCCAAGGAACTGCATAAACTTTGGCTGAAGCCTGTGATTGCTCTTTAACATTGCATGTCTCCCTGAGAAAGCAGCCATCTTAAAGGCCAGCCACCTTGCCACTGCTGAGTTCACACCAATTACTACCTATTACAAGCAAGGTTTAAGCACTCGGGATTTATATTAATGAAAGGGGTACATCACTCATTTTGTTCCCTTGGTGTTGATGCATGCATGATTGAACCTTCAGGCGAGATGAACAAGTTTAGAGAAGCCAGATTCCTCAATAGCGACCACCTTTGACTGAGTACCTGATGGTAACTAGACTAACCTAAATTGAATATTCATCAGTTAGATTAGTTTAAACCTCAATAGATTCTTGTATTTCAAAATCTCTTGGTAGCAATGTTCATACGTAATTATTATTATATAGTTAGTTCATAAGCAATTATGAGTTAAAAATGTATAGGTAATTGATATACAACTCGGAATAATGATTGTACAAATTTATATTTAACAATAAAAAAAAAAGTTAAGGTTGCCTAAATTTTGATGGAGTCACTTGTTTATAACATCATCAATTTTCGCTTCACTCTTGGATAGAACTTTGAAAATCAACTTTTTGGACTGCAACCATACGCATTGTGGAAAGCCTTTTTGGAACTGAATGAAGGGACGGTCAAATACATTGTAACTTTATGTTTTTTGTTCATGCTAGAGCAAATAACGTTGATGGAATTGCATCGTTTTGATCAACAGTATAAAGAAACCTAGAAGTTGAACTAAGGAGCACCTATGTTTCGTTTTGCCTCTCTGCAGCCGTTTATTCAACAATAAATCATGCTTCATGGTGTTTTTGTTGATAATTAATTTAGGAAGAAACCCAGTTGTTCTAACAACAACAACAAAAAATTAGGAAGACACAAAAAAAGTAAGGCCTACATAAACCAACAAATGTAACATGAGAACAACCTGTTTTCCGTTCCCTTCTTACAATTCAGCCATTGACAGCCAAACTTAAACTGTTAGCTAGGCTGTAGTTTTAAGGTTTATTTGGTGTTCAGAATAAAATAAAAATATATATGATAGTAAATTAGATAAAAATAAAATAAGATATGAGTTTGATAAATTTTTATTTTATATAATATTTGATACATACTAAAATAGATATTATGCTATTATATTATGTGTTTAGAACAAATCAGATAATAGTAAATTATGATATAAATTATATAAAATGATAAAATTAATCAAATGAATAGTATATTAAAAAATTATCTATATGTAAATCATAATTAATAATACAACTTTTTTTAAGAAACTTTACTTAAATATACTAAACAATTTATAGAAAGCAAATTATAAATTTTAAAAAATAAAATGTAAGATAAAAATATATATAGTTAAATGTAAACATAAAGAGACGAAAGACGACAAGCGTTCTCGAATAAAGAACGACGAGTATTTTCGAGAGTAAAGAGAATGAAGATTTCTAAGAGACGATTTCGAAATCTGAAGTGAAATAACAAAATATGTTATTCTATTTTTAACTTAATTAATTTCACAAGATACAAATTTTAATTAAAGAAACAAAATATGATAATAAATTTGATATTGTTATCATATTTTATTGGCTCATCAAATATAAAATAACAATAAAATAGAATAAATTATTCTATCATATATCTTCTGTCGCATACTCTAAATAAATCTTTAAAATATTAACCGACTTGATTAATTAAACTAATAATCCAATTATCGGACCATCAAATTGATGAAGACCCTTTTTATAATCGAATCATATTCACCTAATAGTTGACGCAACTCAAAACAATTGAACCAATCAAGATTTATTTAACATTTTATAAAATTAATTTTTTTATCATTTTTTATGAATTCGGTAATAATTTTCTTATAAATTTATTTTTATTTATTATTGATCAAAATAAAATATATTATATTTATTAATGTCACATTTTAAAAAATATATCATTTAACTTAATTTAAAGTATATTTTTTAATTTTTAATTAATAACCTAACAATTAATCTAGTGATCCATCCAATGGTCTCATTGGTTAAATATCTGGTCCGAATCCTAAAATTATGATTCAGTCTGAAGCAGCCTTAGCATCGGCAATAAGAAAACAATACAAATGCTATTATTAACAATCATGATCATATACATCAAAAAGTTTAATGGGATCGCCATCAATCAAAGTTTGATTTAGGAATGTTTCTAGCATCACATAAACCTTGTTCCAATCGATAAAAAGACAAAGCTATAACATTCATAGGATGCTTCAATCAAACTGCATCCCAAAAATATATGAAGCACTGCAACTGCAGCTCTTACAAACAGTAACTTCTCAAAAGGCAAATGAAAGTTCCATGTGGATTTGTACATGACTTGGTGAAATCTTTCACAAAGAAAGCTGTTAACTGGTATAATTCGAAGACGACCACTGACACCAAAGATTGCCCAACATGTAGCAACTACCTACAAGTAAATACTGGACCTGTTCAAAAAAATATATAAACTGGACCTTGGAGAGAATCCAGCAAGCATATGGACTTCCTTATCCATTTTTAATAATCCTATCTGCTGTCAGGGAATTTATCCTCATATGAATGAAGCACCTGCAAACATATATAGGATTTAATTAACTTTTGGGTGAGGGAAAGATGTTAATCCGTTTTGGTTATCCAGAAAACAAAAATTTGGGAAATCAAGCCAATCAAATGTACCATGAAGCTTGCAGTGATCATCTTCCCAGCAAACCATCTCCCATGCAGAGACCGCTGTGCATTTATTGCAGATTGAGTATTTTCAAATCGTAAGTAGACAAAACCAGCACTATTCCTGTTTAGCAAAGAAAAAAAAAATTAAACAAATAAAGAAATATGCCACACAATTCTAGTCTTCGGAAAAAAGGAAAACGTGGATTGCTACTTTACTCACTTGTCGACATATATATGTTTCAACTTTCCAAACTTAGAGCATTCTGCTTCAACATCTTCTTTAATATCCAAATCAAAGTCTGGTTCCTTCTGTAGCACATCATGTCAGTAACATCATTGAGCAAAATAGTGACAGAAAAACTTCTTAGTATAGGTGCAATATTATAACCACCTCATCTTTAGGATCAAACATATTCTTCAACAATAAGAATTCACTTGGAACACCAATTGTATCAATGGTAGGAATTGTAGCAGTAGCTGTGGGAATTTGGAGGCTTCCACCTGGCATTCCAGTTACTGCAGGAACAGAAGCAAGGGGAGAAGCCAGTGGAGAACCCACAGGCGCAGCTCCCAGAAGAGCTGCTGCTGGTAGATTAAGGCCTGTGTTGTTGGCAACAGAATTACCAAGGGAACCAGTAATGCTGCCCACAAAAGCATAGGAAGTGAGATATAATTGAATCCCAAAACTGAATTAATTAAAATATAGGGAAAAATACTCTTCCCACTCTTGAATATTGCTTTTATTACACGCCCCTCTCCTTTATTTTCAAAATATACAATGACCTGAAACCAAAAAATACATTACAACTAAACCCATTTGAAATATTTTATTAGATATTCTCTCACTGTTTTTTAATATTTTTTAACCAAAATACCCTCACATAATGTTATCCATTTGAAAAAAAAACAAGCAAGTGACATTAGATAGCAGTTTTTTTTCTTTTTTTCTTTTTTTCTTTTCATTTCTACTTAAAAACAATGTTATTGCTTGGTTGTTTCTAAATATATTCCAATTAATTTTATTAGTTAATCAGTATAAACCCTACTTTTAATAAACATTAAGGAGTGCATCTATTTAAAGAAAGAAAATAAGTATAAACATTAAAAATGCCATTTAATTGCATTGAAAGTAATCAAAATATATTATTAACAAGATAAAGTATTTGGTACATTTATTAAATTATTTTGTAAGTCTGCGTATTTTAAGATGTGCAATTATGTGAAAAATACACACACACATAACAATATATATATATATATATATATATATATATATATGTATATATATAAGAAAACAGCGACATAACAAAATAACTACCAGAATATTCTAAATGAGTTTAGTTGTAGCGTGTATTTTAGTTTCAAGAGAGATCTATGTATATTTTAAAAAGAGAGGAAGACCGTGTAATAAAAGCAAGAAGAAAGAGTATTTTTCTCTAAAATATATGAGGCATGGACAAACCCTGATGCAGTGCCACTGCGATCCAACTTCTGCATCAGTAGTGCTCGAGAACATGCGTTTAAGGACTGAAAATTGAATTTAAGTCAGCTGAGCCACCAATTTGTACCAGAAGAGTAGTAATTAAAACTGGTTCTTTAAAAGAAACAAACATACAAGTACAGCTCACATGACCAAAAGCCTCCTGGAGTATTGAATACCAAGCTGGTGATAATATATATATATGTAACACTAGTGTCAATTAATCCCCCCCCCCCCTCTCTCTCTCTCTCTCTGATCAGGTTGAAGGTTTCTCCGCATCAACTTAAAATGACCCTATACTTCATTCCAAGTCAAGCATGAAGCTACATCTTCCACCCCAGCCATTAGGGCTTAAATTTAAACCTAGTAATGACTAACAACAATAGTAAGCAGCCAGTAAAACTATTGGATCCGTTCCATAAATCAAGATAGTAATTGACAGTACCTCCTAGGATGTAATCCTTCTGATAATTCAGTTTTCTGGTCAAAATCACTAAGCTTCAAAACTGCTCATCTGATAACTTTTTCCCATTATTAACAAAAATTACTCCAACCTCCCTTGAGTTTTACCAAAAGTACACAGGCCACAGGCTTCCCCTCTATTCTAAAGACCTAGATAAAAATCCAATAGTACAATAAAGTAACCACATTTTATTACATAATAGTGCTTAAGAAAAATTGTTATCCTGTTATCAAATGTTGTTGTTAACATGCATTAATAGAGATTCATGTAGGTTTTTAAAAAGAGATATCCAATCTCAGTGATTTTCAAAAAAAGTTGTTCCTAGTTTTATCAAGCAAGAGATCACTTACCAAGCCACTACCATCATCATCATCATCAAAATCACCAGTATTTCCTCCAATTTCTTGCATTCCAGTTTGATCAGTGACAGCTGATACCTATATCAGAAAAGAAAGCAGGAATAAGGTTTAAGAAACTTAGATCAATGTTGAAGATTATCAGCAGAATGTCCATTGGCAATTGCATAATTTTTGTTAGTTTAACAAATCAGGACAGCATGGTAATCAAGTAGTTTCCTCAAGTTTTATGTTAATGTTCCAATAATAATAATAAGCTATCCATCTATCTGTGCCTAATGTAACTCAAACCTTGGTACCAACTAGGTATGAAGTCTAAAGACTAAGCAAAAAGTTAACGTTGTTAATATAAGGAAAGGCTTAGAATACCATCAAGACTTCTAATAGAGTGAATACAACATCTTAACAATGAGAATTAGAAAGCACTGATACCCAAAATCTATGCATCTAATAAGATGTAAAGCTGGATCAAAATACAAATTAAACTCATCCATATGCTGAATACTCATTTTGACATTTCATTAAAATTACTTCTAGAAAAATAAAGAATAATTCAAATTTTGGCATAAAAAGTCTAGTTTTAGTTGAAGAAAGCCTGTAAAGAACTCTGATCTGTGCTCAAAACAGAAGTACCTTGATCGTCCTGCCGCCAATCTCCAATTGCCCATTTAAGCTCTGGGCATTTCTTGAATCTTCAAGGCGTGCAAACTGCATTAAACAATTAGTTCAATTAACCTACAATTCCAGAAAGGATTGCAACTAGAAAGAAATATCTCATAAAGCCATGTAGTAGAATAGCATTAGATCCAATAATGATTAACATTCTTCAATAGTATATTATTGCTCCATTTGGTCAGAGAATTGAAGTTCTCCCTCAGTTTAATTAACTGAAATCCTCCTCCTAAAATTTGAGCAACTGCTTGCTGTGTTTCTATAAGTATCATTTATAAAAGAAATTGATAGGACTACCTCCTAAATAGAGTAATAATTGGTTATTAGATTCACCTGCACAAACCCAAAACCTTTGCAGTGCCCGCTTTCATCAAGAGGCAGCTGGACTAGCTCAACCTGACCAAATGCTTCAAACACCTAAAATTTCATTAAAAAAATAAAATACCACAATCAATTAAAAGCATAGGTGGAGCTAAAATAAAAATATATAACCATCCTTAAAGCATGGAGAAAATGTAAAATCTGGAAACTCAAGTGATCCAGAAATAAATGTGACACGAAAAAGGAAAACACAAACAAGAAAAAGGAGCAAACAAAGTTCTTACTCCAGGTTAAAACAGCCCATCCCAGTCTACTCTCAACATTTCATCATACCATGAGAACCCCTTTCAGCCAACCAACGGAAGGGAATCAATTATGAAATGCATCACTGAATTTTTCATGGATGATTACAAATAAGATGTGCATACCCTACGAAGATCAGCTTCAGTAATACTGAAATGCAGATTGCCAACATAGAGCCTTCTTGCTCCCCCAGAATAAGGGCCTGTAAGTCCAGTGGAACCGCTAGATACAGACGTAGTAGACTGAACCAAATTCTTTTCTGCTTCTGAAGGCTTCACCATAACTGGTTGACCAAGAAGAGGTTGGCCGGAAAGTGCTATTGCCATGGGGACAGACATGACATCATAGAACTCAATATACCTGAACCAGAGCAAAAGTGGGATTTAATCACACAAATGCATTGAAAGACAAGGTTTACACCCACTACACCCCAAAACAATCTAAGTGAACAACATAGATCAAGAGGCGCCCACAAGCTCTTCCAGGAACTGCAGCTAACATTTAGCCCAGAGGGGGGAAAAATGAAAAATCAAAGAGAAAACAAAAAAAGGCATGTCTGGGAAGTAGGAATTAAACAGATCATTATTGCCAAGTAAAACATTTCAAATTCTAAATACAGAATTCCCTTATCACATATTCAAAAGACACTTAAGAAGCCAATATGTTAAATCAAATACTACTTTCCAGTTAGCGATAACCGAACATATCATCAACATAAGCCCACTAAAAACTCACCAATTAGATATTATTTGACATATATTTACACAATAAATTAGAGCAGCATCCTAGGCTTTGTTAGTCAGCTTTTTTCCACACTAGTTTTCATCCATAAACTTAAATTGAAGTTAGAAGCCAAATTTTACAATGGCAACAATATAAAAGTCTGATTTACTGGTTAGAATAAAAGATATAACAGAGAGCAGAATCAAATTGGTTTATTACTGGCCACAGTTATGTAATGCCTACCCAACACCCTTAGAACGTCTTGAATTGCGATCCATTATCAGGCGAACATCTCGGACCTGACAATAGTAAACTGAGATATCAGTAAGAAATAGGATAAAAATACACACATTTTTTCACACATAGCAAATGAGACATTAAGTTATTAACAACTGAAGATAATGGATTTCTTCCAATTCTTTTTTTTTCCCTGTAAATCAAAGAAGTGCACTCTACAAGTTTCACATATATATTTCATCTAGCAATCTTACTCTTTAAGGTAGATGAGGAGCTGTTAGATACAGAGGCCAACAAGAGACAGATCCTTTATTAATAATTCATGCCTCGCTTTCAAATATCAGACTCTGATTGATGTCAATTACAATAACAAAAGAAAACAACTCTGATATTAGCAAAGAGAATAAATTACCTTGCCAGCCCTTGAGAAGAACTCATATACGTCTCTTTCATTTGCTTTTAGAGAAATCTGTGCAAATTATTTGACAAATTAGATCTGGCAGAAAATGTTATCAACAGAAAGATCATGTAATTGCACCTATATACTGCCTTCCAGACATATTTATAGTACCTGATAAGCAAACACAGTCCTCTGATCTCGTTCAGGATCAACCTCAGGTTCTGCTGCTTCTTCCTTTTTCTCTTTATATCGTCTGTAAAGTAACCAAAAAAAAAGAAAAAATAAATTATGGCCCAAGTTGTTGAGTAGTCTTCATAGCAGTTCATAAACTATATTTGTTCAACAATAGATTTTTTTTTTTCTTTTAGTGGCAAAATAGCAGCAAATTTTCTCTACATTAACATAGCCGTACAGGGAACTACAAAATTAACATGAAAACCCAAATGAAAGGTTTGAATTCTTAAGAATTTGCTACTTCAAGCCTCCCAACAAAAAAAAAAAGAAAAAAGACCTGGAGAATGTGAGAAATGCACCAATCACTATTAACACAAGATTTTGTACCTTCTATAAATAAAACAAAATCTTATACGGAAACAGCATCACCAAG